>BFEA01000017.1:2563449-2599064 GCA_003427395.1 Chara braunii | reverse complement strand
TGTGTGTGTGTGTGTGTGTGTGTGTGTGTGTGTGTGTGTGTGTGTGTGTTTTGACTTTTCACCACAACAGCCCCTATACCACCCAGATGAGTAGATCCAAAATTGAAGCAGCGTTAGTCCTATTGCGGACAAAGAAAACACTCGAATTGAGACAATCCAACAACGCTGCAACAGTTTTACGTATACTAGTCTTTAGCAAGCAACATGGAACAAAATCGAAGTGTTAGAATCCCTTTTCTTAACTGTGTTCACTTTGGCTTTTTTGGGTACACATTTCATTTGTCCTTGCGGCTCCCTTTTTACTGTGTCCCTTTTTACTGTGTCCCTTTTTACTGTGGCTCTCGTGTACAAGACTCTCCACATTGATTCTGGTTGAGCGCTAGCTGCCCACATGCTTGTGTGCCATGATGGCCCACTTGCATATTATGAAAGGAGGAGGCAGAGTAAACGTGGAGGTATAATATTCCTGTTCGTTTGTCCTCAGATCTTCAAGTTCAGCTTATATTTTTGTCTCTTCTCTTAAACCACCAGCACCTCCTAAAGTTGTGCCCGTACATAAGCTGCAATTTTAGGAAACGTACGGGCCATTACAGGAGCACCCAAATTCATCTGACTGCTACATTTCTACTCTTTTTTTTTTTTTTTTTTTTTTTTTTTTTTTTTTTTTCCCGCAGCCGTTAGGTGGCCCAAGTACTGGTGCTTTAACGACGCTTATCTGTATATGCGTTTACTAGTAGTACAGAACAGGAGGGAGGCAGGAGGTAGGCCGTGGAGTTCGCACACCGTTCTAAGTGACCACTGGAGCAGACGGCTCTAGAATGGCACATGAGGCCAGTCGGTGTTTGGGTTGCATGAGCTTTCGCGTTGAGGAGCAGTCGTTGCCTATGGCAAGTGGCCACCTCTACACTGTTTACAGACCAGACAGGACCGGGTCGGGTGTGGATGGTGGAAACAGCACATCCAATTCTTGCAGGCGCAGGTGCCACGGTGGGTGGCATGGCATAGACAGATGTCGCAGGCCGCATGGGCCCTACATGCCAGGAGCGCAGAGGCACACCGACAGCAATTGTAGAGGTATTGTCGTTCCGGCTCTGTCTACAGACAGCACACGACATGTCAGGGTGCCGTACATGAGTGTGCCGTATTGAATAGCATGATACATACGAAAACAAAAGCTCGCATGGGCGATCCCTGCATAATCCTCACGGCACATGCTAGCCGAATCTCAGGCGGGTCATCACAGAGCGGCATTGAGCAGGTTTCCCCAAGACTAGTATTTGTTTCTTCTCTACGACGACGGGGAGTTGATCCAATGACACTTACCTGTATGCGTTTACTACTAGTACAGAACATGAGGGAGGCAGGAAATAGTCCGTGGAGTTCTCACATGGTGTTAAATGCTCACTACTGGAGCAGATGACTCTAGAATGGAACACGAGGCCAGTCAGTGTTTGGGTTGCATGAGCTTTCGAGTCGAGGAGCAGTCGTTACCTATGGCAAGTGGCCACCTCTACACAGTTTACAGACCAGACAGGACCGGGTTGGGTGTGGACGGTGGAAGCAGCACATCCAACTCTTGCAGGCGCAGGTGCCACGTTGGATGGCATGGCATAGACAGATGTCGCAGGCCGCGTGGGCCCTACATGCCAGGAGCACAGAGGCACACCGATGGCAATTGTAGAGGTATTGTCGTTCCAGCTCTGTCTACAGATAGCACATAACATGTCAGAGTGCCGTACATCAGTGTGCCGTACTGAATATCATGGTACATACGAAAACAAAAGCTCGCATGGGCGATCCCTTCATAATCCTCACGGGACAAGGCATGTGAACCACATGCTAGCCGAATCTCAGGCGGGTCATCACAGAGCGGCATCGAGCAGGTTTCCCCAAGTATTTATTTCTTCTCTACGATGACGGGGATTGATCCAAGGCCAGGGATTGGTGTGTGTGTGTGTGTGGCGGGGTGTTGGCTCTTGTTCTTGTTTCTTCTTCTTATGTATTATTGTCTTGGTTTCTCCCATGGGTACTGCATTACATACAGGTATCTAGACTGAAAGTTGCACCAAATACCTGGGTCTGAAATTGGATTCAACACGGGTGCCGTTGAATTCCGTTGAATTCCCCGTTTAAACGCTGAAACAACGGGTTTCACCGGGACCCGCGATGAATTTTTTCACGTGCGAAAAATTATCAAAAAGTAAACAAAAATATTGTGTTGTAGATCTTTTTGAGGTCTACAACCTCTTTTTTTTTTTTTTTTTTTTTTGAGCTTTGACAATATTTTTAAAAATAAAAAACATGAACACAATGAAAAAAAACAAAAACAAAAGACGAAATGAGTGTCTTTTTTTTAGTGTCACAGATTTTTCTCGGGCTAAAAAAAGGCAGAAATAAATAAATAAAAATATAGAGTTATACAGGGTTGCCGGCGTTCGGGACGKGCCGAACGCCCGAACCCGAACGTCTGAACGTTTGGCACCCCCTCTCGACGCGTTCGGCTGTTCGGCCGAACGCGGACCCAAAAAAAACAAAAAAAACAAAAAAAAAACGGAATTCCAAAAAATCTGAAAAAACTATTATGTTATGCAGAATAATAAACTAAACAACATTTGCCTCAGCGTTACATCCAAATTCTTTACCAAATTTCAAATAAAAATCAAGTACTAAAACTAAATAATAATAATGAAATTAGAAAAAGTAAAACAATAATGAAATTATTGAGTGGGCGAACATGTTTTTGACACCGTCATCTTTGACGATTTTTCATTTTTTTTTTTATTGTGTCAAATGCCATGAAATTTTATATATGTGTATCTCACATTATTGAGAATCTGCAAATAAAGTTTGAAAAAATAATATTTTTTTCATGCGCTGAAATAGAGAAATAACAAAAAGTGAAAAGAGAGAAAAAACAAATTAGTGACTGGGCAAGCAAGTTTTGACACCACCATCTTTGCCGATTTTTCAGTTTTTTTTTGGCTAAACAGAATAGCTTCAAAATTAAGAGGGACATACCTTACATCACAAAGAACTCACAAAAAAACAAATCAGAAAAAAATAATAATACTTAGGTGTCAAAATATTTTTTTGCGGGGTCTGAACCGGGGAGCCCGAACGTTCGGGGGTCAGCTTAGGGGCCTTCGTACGTTCGGCCTGGCAACCCTGGGGTTATAGATATTTCAAAGATGTACAACCACATTTTTTTATTATGTTTTTGAACTTCATATATTAAAAAAGAAAAACATAAAAATAAAATTAAAAAGAAAGAAAACATACACACATACATAAACACACAAACACACAAACACACACACATGTGCACACACACATGTACACACACACCAACAATCGTGCACACACACATCAACAATCATGCACACACACACACACACACACACACACACACACACACACACACAAACACTTACAAACACACACATACACAAACACATGCGCATAGATACATGTCCATGTACAAACACACTCTCTCAGTGATTCACACATGCACACACATACACATAAGGCCACACACTACACCTGCACACACATAGACATAAGCACAAACAGCACACCTGCACACACATAACTGGGGACCTTGGGGGTTGGGGGATGTGGGGGCGGCGTTGGTCGGAATACCTTTACAAGGGTATCCGCTTTGGTTTTTGCAAGCGATAGAGAATAAGTTTGTTCTAAAGTTTAAGCATACTGTGCGAGGCGTGGTTGTAGTCTTGGTTTACATTGATTGGGTGGTTGACTAGGGCAGAGAGTGTGTAGGCGTGCAGGCATTGAAGTCTTTTATTTACGACCAGTACGTTTGAACACAGTATGTGTGTTCGTACGGAGGGCGGCATTGACGATAATGTGGTTTATAACATTTTGGTAGGCTTGTGCGCGACAAGGTACGAACTTGTGTAGGCGTTCACTAACGCTAGGCTCAGCTTTGGGCCTAGCACTATTGGTTACTATGTAGGACTTTCATCAAAGAGATTCAGGGATCGAGATTAAACGGCAATGAGGTGGGGCTATTCCCCTTGGTTTTGCTGTTGGCGGTGTCACAACGATGCTAGTGTTTTCTTTTTCCTCATTCATCACGTTTTGACAATTTAAAGTTTTAAAATAATTTATTAGTTACTTTTGTATTATTATTACGCTTCATTGTTCCTTGACTCAAACGCGACGCCGGAGTTAGAGGCTGTCACGACGGTCAAGGGACTTGAGCGAGTGCCGCCTGTGTTTTGACTTGCGGGTTCCTGCATGTTCGGGATGCTGGTGAAAGTCCCCTATCTTGCCAGTCTTGGAGCGCGGATCGAGGAGTTCAACGTACATGCGAGCAGGTGGGTGATCGATTCTACGAGCCGGAAGAAACTAAGCATCGGGGACTTTCTGCAGGCGCCCTGTCGTCAACTGCTGATTGTGATGAAGTGAGCCGGGGCGCAGAGAAATGAGCGCACCATGCTAGAGGCTGCCCAACTGAAAACCCCTCTCTATGTCGGTCTTTAAATTTCTTAATTTAACATTTGTTATTACCACTAAAATATGTGCCAAGACCTGTGTCCCCTAGGTTGAGGGCCGAGGCTGCAGGCTTCGCAGCAGGCCGGCGTCCTTCTGCTGCTCGCCGTAGCGTTGGGCTGGCCGGGACTACCAAGCATAGGTCGCGCACCTCAGTAGCAGCCACTGTTGGGGCTGATTGATTCGACAGGTGAGTTGTTAAGCATTTCGTAGCAGATTTCCGCTGTGGTGAAGGCCACAGTGATAGCAGCCAAGCAGGCCGGTCGTCAACCTTCGGGTATAGAGGCAAAACTCTTGAAGTCTTCCTCGGGCTGGTCGCAGCAGCGGGGGGAGCAGCTCCGCTGAGGTGCTGGCGGAACGAGTGGAGGGAACGAGGGGCAAGGTACTTACCAGCCAGTCTGCTGGTTTCCATCAGAATCTTGCTTGGATAGCCGGAGCGACAGATCTTGCTGGGCTGCGCTAACATGAACGGGCAAAGCAAGGCAACAAAGTGACAAGTGCTAAGGCAACGGAGCGGAGCAACGGGAAGGCGAAAATGGATCTGTATAGAAAAGGGGCGCCAGGTGAATACGGAGAGGAGGAATGAGCTATGGAGGGAGTGAGCGGAAGCGGAAAGCATGAAGCTCGCCCCATTTTCGATGAAATCGGGTGGGGAAAGAAGTGATCTGAGGTTTTAGTATTGGGCGAATCCAATTTTGGGGTTAGTTTTAGTAGACAGTTAGTGGATTAGGAGGTTAGAAGAGAAGGACGTGTGCAAAGTTGCAGCGATGGTGGGGATGTGAAGAAGTGATTATCACAAACAGGAGGTTAGAAGAGAAGGACGTGTGCGGAGTTGCAGCGATGGCGGGGATGTGAAGAAGTGATTATCACAAACTCAGCTGATTCTCGACGAAATCGGTCGAGGAAAGAAGCGATTTGGGGGTTTTAAAGGCGGGCGACCTCAGACCCGAGGCCATTTTTAGTGATAGGTTAGTAAGATAGAAGTTAAATTAGAAAATGAGTACGCGGAATAGAAGGGGAAACTGACTATGGTGGAAGCGAAAAGTTTTCTAACTCACCCGTTTCTTCATAGAAACAGGCGAAGATCCATTTTCGGGGTTTTTGACCATCATGAATCAGATCGCAGAGTCAGATTCGGGAGTTAGATTGTGGGTATAGTGGTACGGAGGTCGTAGGCTGCGGGTGGGAAAAAAAGTTGGAAAAAAAAAAGGTTTAATCCGCTCGTATTCTAGCGGAAGATTCATTCTGATTTTACTCATCCTATTGATGGAAGTAGGGTGAGGGCAGCCGCGCTGCGCTCAAAGAGAAAAAGAGAGAACAAGATAGAGGTTGGGGAGGAGTGAGTACGTACCTGTTTGGACGCGACTACGGGGCAAGGAGTCGGCGGTCGAGCTACAGTGACAACTTGTCTAGTGATTGACAATTACTCAATGGATAGAACTAACGAAGAAGAGGTCGTGAAGGGAAGAGGGGGCAGATCGAACTTACTTGAACAAGCCGATTCGTACTTACGAGGAGGCGGACATGCTAAGAGGACGTGCTGCGAGTGAGTATGATTAGTGCCCACTTCTCCATACTACGATGGAGAACGAACCCGACCGTCATTACGGGCTAGGTGCATTAAGAAAGGAGACAAAGAAAAACGTATGAAAGAGAGTGAACATACCTGGTGTGCACGGGCTGCCTGATATTGTTGATGATGTTATAGATTTTAGTCTTGAATTTCGATCAGATCCAGTCGTGTGAACATAGATAGGCTGGTCAGGCTGCGTAGTATAAGCTGACCGCTAGGTAGTAGGAGCGACATTAAGCACAATGTCGGTATGGGAGCATCTGCATTTGCCACTCGAGTCCATCACATTGCTCCTATGTAATTTAAATCGTGGTATGCTGTGCTTTTTGCTTAGTACATGACTATTTGTGCTACTCTCATGATTTTGCAGTTTGGATTTCGGTCTATCGCTCCTGCTCCCAGTTTTTTGCTTGGATAGGAAGTTGGATGATGAGTGAAAACGGTGGAGTTAGGACATCTGCTAAGTAGGGGAGAGGCATGAAGAAGTTGCTCTCCTGACCCTACGCTCTCTCAAAGAAGTAACGAGGAAGTTTTATTCTCGAGGTTGCTTTGGTCTGGGTGCACATAACGAGCCGAGCTTGGGGGACTGCTTGTCAATCGTATGTTGCCCGTCCAGTCAGAAACGGTAGAGTAAAGCCAGCTATAACTTTGCAGATTTTTGCTGTTGATCGGAGTATGTTTTGTCCCACTGAACGAACTGGTTGCAGACAGGCAGCATGAATGAGGAGAGGGGGAGACTGCATACGTATGATCGGTGGTGACGAAAATGTGCTCTTGTTGATATTCAAATTCGCTGCTTCGATTTTGTGAAGTGATTCGTCTGCTCGATTCTGGTAACGGATTGGACTTCGGCCTGTTGAATAACGACGCAGAGACCTTTCCTAGTGACGGGCTGCTGTTGGTCTCTGCCTGCGGTCCGTGTTGGTACGCAGTGGACAGCCGTGCTCATCGCCGCCTGTTGCGGAGCAAGTACGACGTTATGGCTTAGTGTATTTTGTGCTGCGCAGTATCTTGGTGCTTCGCTACTGTGTACAACTGTTCGACATGCCCGATTCTGATAATCGACCGGACTTCGGTCTGTTGAATAGCGACGCATAGACCTTTCCTAGTGACGGGCTGCTGTTGGTCTCCGCCTGCGGTCCGTGCTGGTACGCAGTGGACCGCAGTGCTGATCGCCGTCTGTTGCGGAGCAAGTACGACGTTATGGCTTAGTGTATTTTGTGCTGCGCATTATCTTGGTGCTTCGCTACTGTGTACAACTGTTGGAGATGCCAAATGCACGTAGGCTGATGTGGTTACGCTTGAATTTAGAGTATGATATGAGGGAGGCATATCAAAGTTGGCTTTCTAAGACGGCGCAACTGTTGATTGTCCGAGGTGAAAACCTTGTGATTTCGGAGAGAGGATTAAACATCATAAGGGGACCGCCGCTACAATTTGAAGGATCATCTGGGAGAAGTTATTTCATCGATTGGTCATATTTTCAGCCATCTTCGGACCGTTTTGGTTACCGTTCAGTTGTTATTGCTGCTATTTGAAGAATCGTCGGGAAGTCAACGACCAGTGGTTTGACTTCGGCTGACTGAGTTGCTGTATATTTGGCTGCTATTGTAGGGCCCTTAGACGATTAAAGATTACTAGGCCCTCTTCTGGGAGTTGAGTTTGTCCCCCTCTTGTATCTTGAAAGTCTGAAACCCCTTATCCTTTTACCCTTCTTAATCTCGGTATAATCCTATTATGAGAGGAAAGCGACAGGCGAGATTGCAACCTGTAGGACCACAACAAAACTCTGTGGGGAGTGTGCCCACTGATTGCGGAAGCTCTGCCGGAATTCAAGAGGAGTTCTGGAGGTAGGGAACAAAAAGGTAATCATTGTTTACCTTCTATAAACCCAGTTATAACCCCTATCTGTATTTCTTGCTATGGTTGGTTATATGTACTGTTTGCGTTCCTATTTTGATTTTCAGTTTGACTTTTAGGACAAACCAGACTTGAGTAAAATAATGTTCGTGCAAGTTGCAGTTTCAGTTTTGTTGTTTGACTGAAAGCAGATTGTGAAAAGAGGTTGCATCTGGGGGAAAGGTGACAGGAAGGCTGTATTGCTTGTGTTTGACTGGGTCAACCAAAGACTGGGAGAGTCTCCAGAAGATTGGATGGCCCAATGCTATGTTTATTTTCAATTGCCTGAAGGACCTGACAAATTCTTATAAGATTGAGTGATTTGGTTGCTTTCAATTGTGAGGGCTGCCTGTGTTTGACTTTCAGGAACCGAACATCTTTCCATAAGATTGGGTGGCTTTGTTTCCTTGCTTCTTTGAGTTTTCTTATGTTTTATTAGTTCTGAAGGAGAGTTTGGAATGTTTCATAAGATTGGACGACCCAGACTCTGTTTTGTTTTATTCTAAGGGGGAAATTCATGCAAAAAACTAGATAGGTTCCCATAAGATTGGGTGGTCTGGTCTGGAGCCACGGACATGTTGAAGCCACAATGTTAAATTTATTTATATCGTATACTATTTTATTTATGAACAGGGTAATCTGCCATTTTCTCATAAGATAGGATGATATGACTATATTTTATCACCAACTGAAGACAATATGAATTAAAAATATACTTGTGGTAAGATAGGTCAAACTGAACATCGTTTCTAAGCAGAATGGTTCAGCCATAAGTGCAAACAATTATATACAACTTGGATACTAAAAATATTTTAGGGTGACTAGGCTGACTAACGTAATTATGTGCCCAAGAAAGAGAAAAGTTGTAGTGCCCTGTGCTTTTGTATACTCAATGGCAGAGCTAGACATGTTCTCATAAGATTGGGTGGTCTAACTTTGAGCTTTATGTAAGCTGGGTATAAGGGATACATCATGAAAAAACTACAAACTATTGTTTAAGAAAATTAACTTTGGGCTGGTGAAAGTACTTATCTTTGTGGTTTGGCCTTGCATGTGGCTGAGTGAGATTACTGCTTAGTCAGAGTTCCAGTTTGATAGGTAGTTGCTTTAATTGCTCGCCACGTGTTGGAGCCATATAAGTTAGTTTCAATTTTTGCATTTTTTTAGCTAAGTTTTTTTTTTTTTTTTTTTTTAAACACCCCACCCGTGCTAGTGGTGCTGGTAAGAGCAAACACCACTAGTACCTAGGGAGAGGCTTCATCTATTGGTGGAGAGCGTCACCTGCTGGAAAGCGGGTCCAGCGTCCCTTATACAGACTGAAAAATGTGGTGTGCTCCTGTCAGCATTGATTGCCTTGGGAACCAGGGGATTAACCAAGCAGGATTTTAGTAGGAAAGGGGAACCTCTTCACCATGCGTTCGGCGCTAGATACTCAACTTCACACTAGTTCCTCCCTCCCCCTGCCACATATGTTGGGAACCGAGCCCAACATTCCAGCCCAGCGTCCCTTAAGATTTGAAAAACTGGAAAACGGGTCCAGCGTCCCGTACCCAAAGCGAAAGCCAAAATTGAGAAAGGAAGCTGCCCACATTGATGACCCAAACAAGGATGAACTTCCTATACTGAGAACCAATCCGGCCGACTGAAGCTGCCCATTCAATCTGCTCCATACCATTGGTCCAGCGTCCCATACCCAAAACGGAAGCCAAAAATGAGAAAGGAAGCTGCCCACATTGTTGGCCCAGACCACGATGAACTTCCTATACTGAAAACCAATCTGACCTACTGAAGCTGCCCATTCAATCTGCTCCATACCATTGCATCTCCACCATCGCCAGCTTGTGGGGCGGGAAAGGGTCAGGGAATTCTGTGGCAGACCGCAGTGGGACCTCCTGGCCCACTGTAGTCCAGTCTCGAAAGCAGATGCGAGAATCCCTTTTGAATTTCTCCAGGTTGATCTCTCGGGAGGGCTTACCCTCCCGTTTGATTGATGCGATCCGACCCCCATTCTCCCCGCCCAACCAATCCTCAGAAAAATGATAAATTGCTTGTGTAATGTCTTTTATCGTGTGATATACATCGAGTTGGTTTTTCACTTTTTGCCAATGTATCATGATTTCTTGTTGAATGTATTGCCTTATCATGTCTGTTAACTCTTCCCCCATTATGCGGACTCCCTCCATAACGTGTATGCAGCGTTTTCTCCAGACGACCCACATGACTGTTCTTCTTCCTAATTTGAACATGTTGTTTTCGAAGGTGTTATCGGTGGGGGAGGACCATGCTTCGCATAATATGGCCCGCCAATTGCATGGTCAGTGAGAGTCAATGCCCAACCGAGTCCAGATCCTATCCCACCATCGCCAAGTGAGCATTGCCCCTAGGCACTACATGAATATGTGCTCTATGGTTTCGGGATTCTGCGGGAGGAAAGCCGGTGTGGCACGACTTGCACCATGGTAATGCCTGCCCCCTTTGCTCCAGGTATGTGCGGTCTATCAACCAGTCATTGGTGGGCGGACAACGGTGTTCTATCTGCCATTGTAGAGAAGCCATCTTTACAGGTCTGAATCTTGTGGCAGAGAACCATCGAATCAGACTATGCCACGGCATCCCCGTGTACAACGAGATTCACCCCGAGACGCAGCCCGTTTGGACCTGGTGAGAGATGATTTCGGGACCCACCACCAACTAGGTGACACCAACTAGGTGGGAGGAAGTGATGCGCCAACCTCTGTTCGGGAACAGGAGAATAACGGACCGCCATAGCAGAGTGTATCGCAGCTCAGATACCCTGTGGAACAGTTGGGTAAAAAAAGACATAATCCGAATAAAAGATATATGAGACATGGAAGTGGGCTATTAGAAATCAGGATCACAACTAAGAACTATACTAAAACACTGTCACAAGATTGAGGAGAACGTTGATCTGTTGACCGCTGCAATCCCACTTGACTGGGTGCGCGTTTTGCGCAATGGACCACGACTGAAGGAAGGAGACTGGGTAGCTGCCCCGGGGGACCCGGAAAGCGTTGACAATGTGGTGGAGGTAAGGATTGACGAAACGTGGATAAACCTTTTCCACATTGGCAAGGAGAACACACTCACCCGGTACCGCACAGAGGTGGATAAATGGTGCAAAACAACAGACCTGCATAGGATACGAGTGATGTGGGACAAAGATGTTTGGATCGCATACCAGCCAAACACTCCCCTGATGGAGCTACCCTTGGACCCTGACGAGTGGCAGTGGGCCCCTCAGCGAAAACTTAAGACAGGGACGAACCTAAAAATACACACCCTATCAGTGAAGGCCACATATCGTCTGCTTCGACTGAAAGTGAATATAAGAGACACAGTGAAGGCTCGATGAAGGTCACATTTGAAGCTAAGTTTATTTTACTTAGGTCAATTCTCACATTTTCTGGGATTTTTTGTTAGTGAAGGCCACATATCGTCTGCTTCGACCGAAAGTGAATATAAGAGACAAAGTGAAGGCTCGATGGAGGTCACATTTGAAACTAAGTTTATTTTACTAGGTCAATTCTCACATTTTCTGGGATTTTTTGTTATACTAGGTCTTGTATGAATCCTGACAAACTACTTTCTTTACAGGAAGCGCTGCCGAAATTTCTACAAAATCCAGGAGTTAGTCAAATTTTGACTTTTCAAACATTTGTCAAAATTTTATATATGACTTAGTAAAAATATGGAAAGCCTCATTTCTTAAAGGGAGTGCTGCCAAAAGTTTTGCTAATTCAGAGAGTTAGACAAAATTGGACTTTGTGAAAGTTATTTCTAGACTTTTGAACTTAGCTTTGTATAAATTTTGGAAAGCTATTTTTCCTACGTAAAGCGTTGTCGAAATTTTTACAAGTATAAGGATTTAGTTAAATTTTGTCTTGGAAGAACTCAAATCTTACTTTGAGTTCTTATCTGAGTTAGTATGAAAGTCGGCCTTTGTAAAAGGGCTGCTGCTCAAATTTTTACTAATTCAGGGAGTGGGATAAAATTTGACTTTTTAAAGTTAGATATTGTTTCAGTTTTCATATTTAAGTCAGTGAAAGACAATTTCCCTTCGGGAAGTGCTGCCGAAATTTTCTTAGTTTAGAGAAGATTAATTTTATTTTGACAGGTTGCGATACTGACTATCCACCCTGTATGGGGGAGTTTATGCCAAAGGTCTGTGTTTTCTTTGTGCACTGACTTAGGGGTAGACTTAGATTTACTTGGCAGACAGTATTGAGTAAGGATGTGTTATGAAGATTTAGTCTCTATACGCTGATGATTTAGCTTGGGCATTGACCTGTCTTGTGCTACAAGTCCTTTTGATCGTTCTAATTCAAAATTTGGACTAGTTTGATCCTACAAGGATCATCTTCTGGTTTCATCATTGATAACATGTCGGTTACCGACCATCGGTTTACGACTCAACCCCAATCCACTCTCGACTACCCAACCTAAAAGCTTTAGCCTGGTGATTTTATTGTTTTATTAAGGTTTTCACCCGAACTTCTATTAAATGACCATTTAACGAAGGTGTTGAATATTTATTTATTGGATGGTTGGACAAAGGTTGGAGTTTGCATGATTAAAGCGAGGGATATGAGTATAGAGAATGATTGAAGTTAACCCCGTGTAGTGTGTGAACTTTTGTTGATTCTTTGATGTGATTGCATGTATGTTTTGTGATTCGGACTTTGAAATTACTTCCTGCGATCGCATACATATATATGGTTGAGAGGGGTCCCACTCTGATTGTGAGCAGTGATCGTCACATATTTATTCCCCACAATATATATATATATATATATATATATATATATATATATATACGTACCCGCCTACGTTTAAGTATTTGCACTGCCTACGGAACCCTCAACTATGGGTTTGAACTTGGGTTGAGATTGAGAAAGAAAATAAGTCTCCCTTCCTTTACTATTTTGCTTCTTAAAAAGGTTCTTAGTCGGACGTCGGTCTTGAGCCATGATCGCGTTCTTTTGCTGCTTACTATCCCACGAAACATACGATTGTCCGTTTTGAAAAACCAACCTCTCTTTATTCCAAATAGTCTCCTCCTTCTTTGAAAGTTGGACACTCCCCAAGTACGGGCTAAACTGGCTCGTCCTGATCTCGCAACCCAAAAACTACAGATTATCTGTGCCGTCATCAGTGCGTTTCAAACACAAATTATCTGGGTAACAAGACTCAAACCTATGAACAATTTCCTTTCGAACATCGGGTGCCAATGACGCAGTCGTCAAAATAACATCATAAATTAGACGGATCCCAAAAACATAACGTCTGTGCTTCCCGATACTCGTTAGGAACTTCTACTTAGCAAACGCACTCAATATGCAAACCAAAGGTGAACTGGTGCTCTTTCCCATAGGGATACCGACAACCTGTCTAAGTAACACTCCAGTTGCATATGTGTATGTATGCCTCAAATCCAATCTGGCAAACTCCTTAATGTCCGATAGGTAGAACTTGCGTCCGTGGTCTGCTCCCGTTGTTTCTCCGAAAGAGGCACCCTTGCCTCTCGAGTTCACACAAATAAACAACTTACCTCTTTGTTCGTAATGGTAAACAATCCAGTTAACAACTTCTATGATGTCGCAGTGAGGGAGACCGCTAAATATCTCCTTGATGTCATAAGACCTCGTTTCCACAGTGTGTACAGTCGGCAGTTTATCAAAGCCTCTATTACATTGATTCAAATGAGAAGACATGAGTGAAATAGCTTGCAGGTTAAAGTGTGAATGAGCAGAAAGTTTGAACAACAAATGATTCAAAGCTCTCGCAACCAATCTGCCCGTCTTTACCATTGGTTCCTTTAAGGTGGGACAAATCGGTCGGAACTTAGTAATATCTTTACGTTTTGGGAGCACGTATGCTTCTCCGAAATCACCTGATGATTCCCACCTCGCGAAAGATTTCAAACCAT
The DNA here is from genome assembly GCA_003427395.1 of Chara braunii. Taxonomy (NCBI): domain Eukaryota; kingdom Viridiplantae; phylum Streptophyta; class Charophyceae; order Charales; family Characeae; genus Chara; species Chara braunii. The sequence goes on along the minus strand of BFEA01000017.1, from coordinate 2,585,133 downwards.
TTGTATCCAAATCCTCTCGGATTTCCCTCAAGACTTCCACGGTAGGTGACTGCACCACTCTATATCCTAGATTCAACATGAAAGTCTGCATCATCGCTTGGTGGTAAACATAGGGGCACATAACCAAGGTTTCCCCAGGGTTCCGATCTAACGGAGTCAACACTAGCCCATCGAGTTCTTTCTTCACCCTTAGGACATCCGACACAGACAACCGATCGCCATGTATTTCAGTCTGTTATACACATGCCTCCAATTTTGTTCTTTGGATCTCCGGAACATCGCCTTTCAGGTTATACCAATTGACAAATCCTACCTGCACCTCCGTCATCAGTGCACTCACACGATCAGAGTCTGAACTTGATTGGATTAATGCTTCGGCATATTCCCTGCGACTCCTTATTAGCCCTCCACCTTTCATTTTTACCCCTATACTTTCGCTTTCTTGCACAACTACCCTATAGTATTAAAAATTGGTGACCATCGTTTGATGTACACATCCTCTAATTTGGACAGGTCATCTCCTAGCACAGAATCAACAGGGATCAAGACGTAATTACCGATGCCAAAATTGCTTAGCACTCGGTAAAAATGAGTTTGCGTTCTATTCAGGTAAGCATACAAATGCTCTCTCCATCTCACGTCTACGTCTCTAGTAGTCTTCCCAATATACTGTAACTTATAGTACGGTGAGATGGTCACATAGACACAGTTCTTCAAATTCAAGAAATCAATCTCATGCAAATCATAGAGCCTAGTCCATGAGTCAACAAGCTTGTTGCCCATTTGATCTCTCCTTGTAATGACTAAAGCAAAACATAGAGTCTAAGTAAATCGTCAGCCTGTCGATCAGCCTTACCCTTTCTGCATTGCCAACTAGTAACAAAACATGTCAGGCGCCAAACATCTTTAGTTGCGTAATGTCCTCATTGGGTCCCTTCATCCTTGTCAACAACAGCGGTACTTTCGTCCTCGGTCAAACCAATTCTCTCGGACAAATCAATCGGTTTTATTTCGCCAAATTGCTTGCGCACACGGTGACTTGCAATGTCGAATAGGCGATCCCTTCGTTCCGGCATATAGCCTGTAGTTCTTGAGCGTCCAAGCACCGAATTTCTTCCATGACCTGATTACGGTAGCGTAGCTTCACAATCGTTGGGTTGGACTCTTCTTCTTCGCAACGTACGGTGAAAGTTTTGTCTTAACTTTCGCCTTGGATCACGTAATGCGTGCCGAACCTTCTTTCGCTTTCTCCTTCGGGGTCTTCGCCGTGCGTTTCGCAGGGGTGAGCATCGGGGGGCTGCCCTCGAAGACTGTTCCAGGGCCCCTCTCTCGTTTGATCCTCTCTTCCTCCACACATATCTTTGCTTCATCCTCCTCTTGCTTCCGTCTTTCCTCCTCGAGCTTCTTTTGCATCTCTTCTTGAACAAACTCGGATACGAACGCCAGACTCTTCCCCAATTCCTCGATCTTGTCTTGCAAATCCGTTCCCTGTGACGACGACCTATGGCAAGGCTCCTTCTCGGCTGTAGCAGGGGAAGTAGAGCGTCCTCTCCTCGTTGTCGGCGTGAATACCCTTACAAGGGTATCCGCCCTGGTTCGTGCAAGTGACAAAAAAATAAGCTTAAGTTTAGAAGTTTGAGTATGCTGCGCGAGGCGCAGCGATGTCTCAGGGCTATGTTGACTAAAGCGTTGACAAGTGTAGAGGGCATGTGAGCACGCAAGTTTTTAGGCGCGCGTGTAATTTTTCTAATTGAGTGGGCGGCCGGTGTAGCCGACCGACCTGGACCATGTTACGGGTTTGGTTGAGGGATAAAGGTTCGTTTTTTTTTTGGTTGGCACGTGCGACCGATGGTAGGACTGGCGTGCCGGTAAGTGCGAGGGATGGCCACGGCGCGGGTTGGTAGGCCGACGCGGACACTTAGGGGTTGTGGGTACACATGTGGGCTGAAAGAATGGCCAAGGGGGGGTATCTTGGCAATGAGCACCACGCGGTACCACCTTATATGGGTGGCCGCGCTTGCTGGTATCAGGCTTGGGCTTAGCCCTATTGGTTACGGCATTGAATTCGGGAGACGGAGGGTGCAAGGATCGAGGCCAGTGGACGATGGTGCAGGAGTGATGGAGCGGCGAGACGCGGAGGGGTTGAGCGTCCCGCGGGACTATCCCCCTTTCGTTCTTTTGTTGGGGGAGCCCAGTCACGGACCTGGTCCGTAGGGTTAGGGCGAGCGCTGGAGCGTCCCGCGGCGCATGCTCACATGGTTGCCCCCCCCGCCTTATATTTGTCTGTGGGCCGGGACTAATCTTATTCTATTATTTGTGTTCGCATTCGTGCGGAGCCCGGACCGTTGACCCAAGAGCCCCGACTAGTGATTATGCCCATTAAAAAGGGGGGGTTGCACCTACCATGGATTGACCTCGACAGGGGGGGCCGGGCAATGTGAAGGAAAGCAGTAATAAGAAGAAAAAGGTGGAAATCTTTTGGGGGAGCCACGGGGCATTGCCCCGGTCAAGTCCTTCGGGACATCCGTTAAAATTGGAACAATACAGAGAAGATTGGCGTGGCCGCGCGGACACAGACAAGTATAAATTGAGAAACAGCGAAGGGGCGCGGGCGTTGTTTTTCCTTTTTTTCCCTTTGTTGTGTCTGTGTCGCTCGGCCTAAGGCCGTTGGTGGTCACGTTGCGGGCGGAGGGGCGGATTGACGAGTAGCACGGACGAAGAATAAGAGAAAAAAAAAAGGGGGGGGAGATCCTAGACGAAATATCGGGTTAGATGCGCGCGAAGCAAGGTGAGGCACAGTGAGGCAGCAGGAGCGACGAGCAGTGAGGCTGACTGGGCGGCGCGGTGCAGCAGTGAGGCTGACTGGGCGGCGCGGTGCAGCAGAGAGGCAGGGAGTGACGGGCGGACTGACCGGGAGCAAGGTGCATGCAGGGCGGAGTAGAGCGCTGCAGTCATCGGGCCGGCCGCCGCTGTCGGATCGACGGAGGAGGGGCGAGAGGCAGGCGTAGCACTTACCTTTGGAGCGCAACGCTGGTCTGAGGTTACGGGAAGGACGAACCTAGATGTGAAACTGGTTGGATTCGTGTGAAAACGGAGCTACAACGCAGTGGGAGCAGGGGCTAAAGAGTCGAGGCGCAGTGAGCCAAGGAGAGTGGTGGGGCGCAGCAACGGGAGTGAGAATAGGAGGAACGGACCTGAAAGTGATTTCGTGTCAGGTAAGTCCAACGACAAGGTGGTGAGGAGGTAGTTGGCAAAGGTGAACACTGGCCGGGGTGATCGCGAGGGACAGAAAGGGAGTTGAGGGTGTGGGAAGGAGAGAAGAACCGGGACGGGAAGGCACGCAGGGTATATGCACAACAAGGGAATGAACGAGGACGCAGGGTTGGACCGGGTGCATGCACAGTGTGGAAGAACGCGACACTACCGGAGAAGGAGCTATGGAGGAAGTAAAAGTTGCATGATCCGCGCGTTTCTTAGTAAAAACGGGCGGGGAAAGATGGTAAAACTTGGGTTTAGGTAGGGCGAGTCAGATAGGGTAGGTAGTTTGCGTGCTAGAGTGCTAAGAAGAGAGGTAGGAGAGAAAGTGATTGCGCGAACAGTATCGGGGAGGAAGATGACGGGAGTGAAAGTTCTATATCTTGCTCAATCCTCGATGGATTTGAGCGAGATAAAATGCTAGATGGGGTTGTCGTGAAGTTGCGAGATGAATGGCGGGGTTAACTTTGGGCATAGATTAATAGAATGGGTGTTAATAAAGAAAAGTAGTGCGGAGGAGGTAACGAAAGTAAATATGGCGGGAATCGAAAGTTAAGTAACTCGCTCGTTCCCGAACGAAATCGAGCGAGAGAAGAAACAATTCGGGGATTTTCATGGATGGCGAATTCAATGGAGAGCTCAAGTTGTGAGCGGAGTGAGTGGATTATGCGCTGAACACAGTGGGAGTCGCGCCTGGGAGCGAAATAGCAAAACGCCAATGCACCTAGCCCTGTTTTGGTGACAGGTTCACTTCGAATTTTGCCCGCCTTTATCAGTGGAGGCTGCCTCATTCTATCTTTCCCTGTGCAATTGTGTGAGGGTGGCTTTTGCTACTGACAACTCAGTTCATACTCACGCCTGCATTATGGTCTATCTCCCATGTTTTAGCAGAAGATTCATTCCCTCTCTCACGTACTTAGCAGAAAGCGGGCACTTACCTGGAATCGAGTTGCAGACTGAGTGACGGAGACGGGGTCCAAAGCGGGGGACAGTTGCAGAGTTGGAGCGTTACCTGCTTTAGTCGTTGTAGGTGCCCATGCCGCCGTATGGAGATCTGCAGCAGCAAAGCTTAGCCTTGGCTAATACAGCCGGACTACTAAGGCTGGTTCTTGCTGCTGTACTTTCTATTGTTGCTTAGAGGTGTGTTCGACTGTGGACCGACACCTACTTCTGCTGCTACGGCACGCTACTGGTGGCCGCTACGAACTCTTGCCGATGTATTTGACTGGACATGACTGTTGCCCTTGGTTGCTGTACACGGAAGGCTACGACTGCTATTGACTGTGCGCAGTTTGTGCTCTGGACTATTCACGAGTTGTGGTCAGTTGTTGGAGACCTCATACTGCTGCTGCCTGCTAATGGTTACCTCGTACCTCTGCATACTACCGTAGGCTGTGACCGACTATTATAGCCTGCCGTACAGCGGCGACTGGGCTAAGGAGAGGTGTTGGGAGAGTAAGGAGGGGTGGTTAGACTGCAAGAAGGGCTGCTGCTGCATCATGGTAGAGTGGTGGTGAAGGGAGTCATTGCTGCAGTTCGGGAGGTCGACAGAGGGTTGACTTCGACAGTGACTCAGGGCAGGTCAAGCTGTTGCGTTCTTGGCCGCCACTGCAGGGTCCTCAGGCGCATCAAGATTTGAAGGCCCTCTCACGTGAGTTTAAGCGCACCCTCCTGGGATCTGAGAGTCTCAAAGTTTCTCCTTTTGTCCGTCTCACTCTAAGTCTAGTCCATTGGTTCTGAGAGGAAGGCGGTAGGCGGGATTGCAACCCGTAATCCGCGTCAAGGCCTCCGTGGGAGGTTTGCCCCACCGATTGCGGGAGCCCTGCCGGAACTCAGGAGGAGTTCTGGAGGCAGGGAACTGAAAGGTAACGATTGCTTTCCCTCTATAAACCCAGGTATAACCCCTATGTGTACATCTATCTGTGTTTGGCTGAGTATACTGTATGCACCCCTACTTTGACTTAAGTTTGACTTTCAGGACACAAGTCAGACTAGGTAAAGGAACACGTGTGCAATGGTAGTTTCAATTTGTTGATTGCCTGAAGGCAGATTGTGAACAAGAGGGGAATTGCATCAGAGGGGGAGGTTGGGAGAAAGGTGGTTTTGTTTGTGATTAGAAGGTTTTTATAGGGTCAGACATTGTTCCATAAGATTGGATGGCCTGACTGTTGGGTTTTATTTTTCGAATTGCATTGAAAATCAGACAAGTTCCATAAGATTGGATAGTCTGATTGCTCTAACTAGCAAGGGTTTGACTGTGGTTGACCTTCAGGAGCCAGGCATGTTCCACAAGATTGAAAGGCTTGGTTGCCTTGTTTAATTGGGTTTTACTCTGTTTCATTAGTTTCTGAGCGAGGAGGTCTGAGCAAGTTCCATAAGATTGGATGACTCAGCCTCTTCCTGCTTTTGTTCTGAGGGAATAACTTTGGCTGGGAGCCAGGCATGTTCCATAAGATTGGATGGCCTTGGACTCATGCCACGCACAACTGAACCAGAGAAGAACGAACCTGGGAGAGGACCAGACATGTTCCATAAGATTGGATGGTCTGACCCAATGTCTCGCACATGCTGGAACCCAATGATTATAATTTGGCTATACGTTATTATTATCCTATTAAAAACAGGGTAGTCAGACACGGGTTCCATAAGATTGGATGGTCTGACTATAACTTATCGTAAGTTAAAGAGAGTACAATTAAGAATAAAATGGAAGGTAACTTGGGCCGGCTGAGCATTGTTTCTAAGATGAATGGCTCAGTCCTGCGCCCACCTTGAAGATTAGAAGTTTAGAGAGATATATACAACTTGGCTATTTAAACAGTTTAGGGCGACTAGAATGGTCTAGTCATACGCCCAAAGAAGAGAAAAATAGTTGTGCCCTTTGTTTGTGTATATTTGGCTAAGCCAGATGCGCTCTATAAGTTTAGGTGGTCTGACTTTAGGCCTGGCTAAGTTGGGCGCGCTCTGTAAGTTCAGGTGGTTTGACCTATGCCTTATGTAAGCTGGGTATGAGGGATTAAACCATTGAAAGATCATGAACTATTGGTTGTTAAATAGACTTGGGGACGGTGGGGGTACTTACCTTTGTGGTTTGTCCTGCATGTGGCTGAGTGAGGCTACTGCTTGGTCTGAGTTTCAGGTTGATAGGTAGTTGCTTTCGGCGCTCGCCACGTGCTAGAGCCATATGAGTTAGCTTCAATTCCTGCATTTTCTGAGTTAAGTTTTTTTACTTAGATCAATTCTCGCATTTTCTGGGATCTTTTGTTATACTTGGCTTTGTATAAATATTGGTAAGCTACTTCCTCTACGGGAGTTAGACAAAATTGGGCTTTGGAAAGTCGAAGACTATTTCTGCTCTCATAATTTGGTTGATATAAATTCTGAAAAGACACTTTTCCTACGGGAAGCGTTACCAAAATTGTCTTAGTTTAAAAGAGATAAATTATATTTTGACAGATGGCGATTCTGGCGATACACTCTGTATAGGGGAGATTATGCCAGGGTCAACCTTTGCTTTGGGCACTACTTAGCAGTAGATTCAGGCTTAGTCAATGAGGATGATTTGAGTAAGGTCGCGATATGGGGATCCTTTCCATGGACTTATAGGTTTAGCCTGGGGATTGGCCTGTCTTGTGTTACAGGTCCTCTTGACCATTTTGTTTCAAAATCTAGTCTAGTTCAGCTTGATCGTATGAGGATCATCTTCTGTTATCAATGATAACATGTCGGTTGCCGACTAGTCGGTTTACGATTCAACTGCAATTCACTCTTTCCACTCAACCTAAAGGCTTTGACCCTGTGGTTTGAATTGTTTCATTGTGTTTTTATCCGAACTTTATTGAATGATCATTTAACAGAGGTATTGAGCATTTATTTTGGGGAGTCGCACAAGAGTGAGGCTTGTATGGCTAAAGCAAGGGGTATGAGCATAGAGAATGGTTGAAGTTGACCCCGTATAGTGAGTGGACCCTTATTGGATTTTCGATGTGATTGCAGGTATGGTTGTGGTTCGGACTCTAGATGTGACTGCCCGCGATTATATACGTATGTGGCTGAGAGGAGTCACACTGTGACTGTGAAAAGTGGTCGTCCTATGTTAATAGCCCTCTCTTTCTCTATCTCTCTCTCTCTATGTGTATATATATTTGGCTCGAGCGTTTCACGCGGCCTGTTGTGACCGCGCACAAGGGTTAACCAGATTATGGTTTGAGAGAAAAAAGGGGATCCTTTTTTACCCTTTGTTTTTTAGAAATTTTTATAGTCGGACGTTGGTCCTGGACCGGGATTCAAGGTCCTTGTTCAGGACATCCCAAGCCCTAGACTCTGCAGGGAAGGAATCTGCCCCTGTGCAGAGCCTATTTGCCTTGCCTACCGAGACGCTTAGATCAAAGGTCGGAGGTCTCGCGGCGGTTGCACGACTATTCCTTCAGCCGTGCAATGTTGTGAGGGATTGGACCCTCACAACACTTCGAGTCTGACACTTGAGTGTCATAAGCGGTACTCGGATCCACGAGGGACCGCTTGATTATGGACACTATATAGTATGCCATCATTGTGACTGCTTGCGCACGTTTGCATTGCGAGTCGATATGAGATAGCCCTGTGTCCACTCAATTTTATACTAAGTCTTGCGCGCGACGCTTATCCGAATTCCGTATCGGAAAGTTATGGGACGGCTCCTAAAGGGACTAGGAGTGTTATCGCGTTGTTGGTTGTGTGTGTTGTTTCGATGTGTGCGTGTGTGTGTTTTATTTTTTTCATGTTGTTAGAGTGGTATATGAGTGGTGAGTGGGATGCGTCCTAGTCGACTAACGTCGGACCGCGCTTGGGACTTCAGCCCCCCAAGATATCGGTTCGCGTGCGGACCCGATAGGCGTATTACCACGCGTACCCCCTATGCTACAGCGAACAAGAAATGTCCTCGGCTGGTCCACCTCTGCGATTGCCATTGATTAGCTTTCGTATTGTGGCCTGACAGCTCGGTGGGGATATGCCCATCGAAGGGAGGTGACAACTCTCGTAAGGCGGAGGTAAGTTGTGCCTCGCGTTGACTCTATCTTGTCGTAGGGGCTCGCGAGAGGTATGGCTGGCGCACTCGGCCGGAACGGCCTAAGGAGGTTTCTTTTGTGTGTTCGTAACGAGGTTGGTCCAACTCCTGCGTGACGCGGTCGAGAGGGTCCCGCGTTGCCACATACGGTGCTCGACCGATGCGCTCGACATGTGGCACCGTTGCCGGGGATAACGATTGCCTATCGTTGTCCCTGGTGGAACGACATCCAGGTATGGGATTGTGAGAACTAGGTAAAACGAGAGGCTTTTGTTGAAACTTTTTATGGCTAATCGATTGATGGTATTGGATAGAGAGCGAGTGAGAGTTGATTGTGTGAGTTGGTCTTGGTTAGTGCAGTAGGGATAGCACAAGAGAGATAAGCATTTTGACTATGTGCTCATGGACGCTGACTAGTAAGTTGAAAGCTGGAGTTGGCACCCCTTATGACCACGATAGTTGACGGGTTTGGACGTTGCTTTGCATGGTTAATATGGTCAGGGTAAGACAAGGGGACGTCGATATGGCTGAAAACGCCCATTGAGGAAGTTGGCCCTATGAAGGTACCTATTATGACCGAAAAGGTTATCTGAGTGGTCAATAGGGCAACTTGGTACGTTGGCTTTGGAGTGGGGCCAAGGGTGAGTAAGAGAGCTTATTGCGTTAGAAGTCGTCAAGGGACTTCGAGGAGAGTTAGGCTAAGGATGTTGAAGTATGTATGAATATGGATTGGGAGCCTTGAGTCTGAGTTCTAAGCAGTCGCTCGGGTTATATAGCCGTGGAAGTCTGAGGTCTGTCCCGCATGGTATGTTTGAATTAGGCGTATAAGGCAGCAGGAAGATACAGTGAACGCTGTGTTGAGACCTCGATGTAAAGGACTACGGGAAGTAGTAGGCTTGCATGACGCCTGTTAAAGGAGGGTATCTGATCCTAGAGGTAGGCGGAATAACAGTGAAGGAGCTAACACCTAGACTATTTTGCTTACCCTTGATGGGGCAATGGGTTGATATTGATGTTAGACCTTCGCTTGAACCTTTCCTAGGTTTGGACCGTCCACTTGGATCTATGAGTTGGAACTAAGGAATTGAGATTAATTGTCTGAGGGTATTTTTATTTAAGTTATATGTTGGACTTATCCATATATGCCATATTTTTCCTGAGTAAGTTTGTCTGATGCCTGATTATGTGGGGCTATAAGTTGGATGATTATAGTCATTTGATAACTATCCTTGTAAGAAATATTTATATAGGTTATGAATTTGAGATATGTATTTGAATTATCTGTCTGCAAGGATTTATGAAAGCATCTCAAGTCCAATTATTAACCTATGGGTGTTTATATGTGTTTGGATTGCTCCTCTAAGAGGGGTAGAGATTTATGCAGGATCCACGTCTGATGCGGATCCAGAGGTGATTGGAGTGATCGCTGCTTGAGATGAGTACTTCTCAGGCAGCGGTCAGTGTGTAAGGTCTACCCTAAGGTAGGTCGCAATCCTATGTTATTGTTCCCCTAAGAGATGACTTTGAAGGAGTTATAATCTTGTCTTGGAGGTAGTAGTGAGACCCACGCCGGAATCAAGTTCCTGGTCCATAGTAGGGTGTTGTTATTGTATTTTTTGTGATAAAATAGGTACACTACTACTGAATAGGAGGGAAGTGTTTGAGCCTTGTCAGATCATGGTTTATAAGGGAAGCGGCTACTACCTGCCACAAGGGGGTAGGGGGTGAATCCCCAACTATTCTTGTGTTAAGTAGGTTCGCCAGCACAGGACGGGACGGTACCACCCGAAGCGTGTATGGTGAGGTTGTTTATTTTATCGACAAAGGTCTGCAAGGAACGAATGCTAGAATAGGAGGGAGCAACGGTGATGCTTTATCCTCGAGTGGGATTTGGGGATTTAAAATGTTATTCTTTTAAGAAGGATTACATTGCCCCTCGCCACAGTATACTTCTGTCAAAGGCAGGGGAGTAAAGTGTGGTACTCTCGAAAATATTATGTCTGAGAGTACTAATTGTTGACAATTATATCCCTTATCATAATGTGTCTGTCATATGTTATGACTGTTGATATAGGCCTGTCATATAGGCTAATTATATTTTGAGTAACTGGTTAGTTTGTATATGACGTGTATGATTATTATGAGTGTTATTGATTGTTGGTTACTATGGGGATATATCGTTTCTCCATGAGTATTATAATTATGAATTGTCGATATCTGTGGATACAATATCTTCGTGATATATTACCATTACTATTTTTTCTCTAAACTGGATGGTCGTAAACACTGGAAAGGGTGCATTATAGGGAAAGATGGTCTGAAGCCGAGACTTCAAGGGTAGTGGTTGTAGAACCTCATCGTCAGCATAGTAACGAAAGGCGTATGCTTGACGTTTGTCTGTGATGGGCAGAACCCAAACAGAGCTAAGGCAACTCAGGATGCCTTATGCTAGGGAAGATCCCAATGTGGCCCTGCCAGCAGAGAGGGAAAGCGGGCTCGAGATGTTATTGCCAAGATGGGTTGAAGAAGGAGAATATATTTCGTCATGGTGGGGCGTACTGATAGGCACGGACACTTTTGTCTGGATTGAGTCTGGGGTTGATGATGGGCAGAAATGCGCAATTGTAAGGGTGACCCTGTACGCCTCAGCCGCCTTTTGGATCGAGCATGAGATAGAGTTGGCGCTTGGGCATGGAAGCCTGCTTGCTAGGCCTCTAAGGGTAGCCGAGGCGGCTGCAGCAAAGTGGGCGAAAGAAGTATCCCTTGATGGAGAAGAGCAAGTACTAACCCACATAGAAGTCAAGTGCGCGGGAGAGTTCGCGCTCCCATCGGCTCCACTACGAGTCGTCCTGCCTGGATTCCTCGTAGAGAAGAGTTTTGGTGGGCAGGCAAGGATAGAGGCGGCAGCAGAAGCTTCTCTGAGGGCGTGAGGATGGGAATATGGACGCTATACATGCGAATTGATATATGGTCAGTATTTAGACCTGAAGTTTTAGCCCCCTAGTCGGTGGCTTAGGAGCATGACCAGCATAGTTGACGTATATGCCAGTACTCATGATCCAGATGAAGGGGGTGGAGACGGGAAGGAGGTTCGAGCAGCAGTGGGCCGATAGGGATGCCTTCTTTTCTACTAAATGCGTTTTTTTCTGACTTGGCTATGGTCGTCCCTCTACCCATTACCGTAGTTATAAAGGTAAGCATCAGGGTAACTAGGGGTTGAGGCCTGATTGCATGAGTGAAAGGGTAGACAACGTGATTTAATTGTTAGCAGCTTGCCCTTGTCTGCCCGAGCTTACTTGAATTATTTTTTGATGATCTATTGCCCGCTATGCGTATTAGGTTGCTGTCAGCATCATGGCGGAAGAAAGCGGTTTCACCAAGATCCTGTGTTGGAGGAATTCGTGCCAGATGAAGGTGTTGTTGCGTGAGGAACTGCAACAGTCAATGCCTCCACACCTCCGTGCTCTGTTGTTCCAAGGAAGAAACTTGTCTGGCTTTCTGCGGGACTTTCAGGACTTTAGCCTTGCGAAGGAGTGAGACAAGAAGACGATGTGGTGTATGTTTCCCTTGTTCGTCTGCAAAAAATTAAGTGAGGAGGTGTATACTCTCAAGCAGAAGACGAAAGCGTGGGATGAGTTGGAGAGTTCCTTAAGGCTAAGATTCCCAGAAGATGGAATAGAAAGCCAACATGGGGAGTGCTCTGTACAACCAATTGGAGGCGCACCATCGCAGGCGGAGTTGAGCGGTTTACAGAGACAAGTGGGGGTATTGAAAGAGAGGTTAGCACGGCTGGAAGGGGCCAGAAAAGGCAAGCGGAAGGTTTCAGAGTATTCCACAAGTAAGCCGACTGACCAGGGTGAAAGAGGAGTAGAGAAGGATGACCAAGAGTCACCGCTCTCGATGGGAACCCCAAAGAGGCGAGCCAGTGTTCAGGTCTGGGACAAAGGCAAGAGGGAGGATAAGATAAAGGAGGAGCACGGGCCTCTCAAGTTGACAAAGGCGCAGCGGAAGGCAAGGAACCTCGCTCAGGGCACCGGGGGCGGCCAAGGTACCGGAAAAGGGCAGAGTTCGCAGCAAGTAGCGGTTATCCCGCAAGAGTGGGAAGGCGAGGCAAGACCAAGGGGGCCTCCTCTGATCGAGCAAGCACTACATGGGCAGTGGGTGCCGTGTAATAGGATGAACTTATGACCGGCACCTTATCCTTATATGCCCTGGGCACAAGGTAATTATATGGGCCCTTGGATGAACATGATGCCCCGTGGGCCCCCGCCACTCCAAATCCGACCTGTCGGACCGTTGCGGCTGCCGATTCAGGAAGTATCGCAGGACAGTATGACAGGTGGAAGGGGCCAAAGGCAGGCAGTCGGAAGGGGCCGTGGAGATGGCGGGTGCGGCAATACGGGCTGTGGAGATGGTGGACGCGACAATAGAGGTCGTGAGAATGACAAGCAAGGCGCCGAGGGTCGCAATGAGAGCCAGCGAAACCATAAGTGGGGCTCGAGGTAGAAAGGCGCTTGATAGTGCTGGAAGAGGTGATTACTAGGGTGAGTCAGGTGACTAGGAGTACGAGGCGGGTAGGCGAAATGACTAGGAGTCGTAAGGAGTAAAAAGGGGATAGAGTAGATAAAATATAGTAGGATGTAATGGGGATTCACCCTAACCCCTGGGTTAGGAAGTTTCTGTCAGTCGCCTGCCATGGATCCTTGGATTCGTGTTGGTAAAGTCTAGTTGTACGTGTATTGACATGAAAATTGGGGTAGCGGACTAACCGTTGCGTAACCCTAACCCTGTACTAATTGGTAAAGGCCAGCTGCATATTATGTGAGTCAGGACAAACATATACTTTGATGTATGTATATGTATAGATTAGATCCGGGCGGGGGGGTTCACAATAATGGTCCGGTAAAGTAATTTAGGTTGTAGATAACTCAGCTATATAGGTGAAACCAAAGGGCAATGAGTGAGTGGGGACTGGTTCGCCTATACGTCGGTAGGGTCAAAATTCCTTGTATATAGAGACTGAGTTAGATATGTGCATATCTAGGTGTAGTCACGACTAGCTTGCCCATCTGTACATATGCAGATTGTAGAGTTGGACGAATAATTTATTTCCGCTTTTAGTGTGGTTTAGGTGGTTGTGTCCAGATGTGTGATATGTTGGTGTGTACAGCCGAGATAGATTTGCGAGATTTGAGTTTATGTATGTTTGGATATATATTTCGAGGTATTCGTGTGTTAGGGACGTGGGTCACACAGGGGCGTGAGTGCTGGGTACCTATAATGTTTCTTGAAAGAGACGCTCTTTTCCCTGGTGTACATATTTGAGTTGAAACCTTATGAGGCCTGTTTTTTGTGACGATCACTATCACTGTCACTTGTGAGGCTTTATCTTGATGAATGTTGGCTTTGTGCGAAAAATGTATGAACGTGTGACATGTAAAACTGCCTACCCCCCGGCATACTCGTGCGACCTGCTCACAGGCAGCTGAAGGGGCAGAGTATAAGGGGAGGAAGCGCAGTCCGTTTGTGAAAAGTTGTGAGGATTTTTAGAAGATTTGTGAGTCTTTGAGGATCGGGTGCTTCACCATGCCGGTTGGGGATTGCTTAAGTTGTGACGAGGACCCATAAGATGGTCTCTCAGTGATGTTTTGTGTTATGATGAGGCCCCCTCAGATTTTGGAGGAAGGGATGTTTTGTTCTATGATGAGACCCCATTGAATTTTTGGAAAAGGGGATGGTTTTATTGTTGAAAGACTCGCCTTCAAAAGTGGGTAAACTGATTTATGGCATGGTAAGTTATCTGATGAGTGATAAAGTCTGACGAAAAGGGCCACGTTTGCTTGGAAAGTTTGGAAAGGTCGCAATGAGTGCAGGGCGAGAGATGTCTCAGGATGGGTGGTTGCTAGCTCTGATCAAGTAAGGGGTCACGGCCTTGTGGACCTAGCGGTGATTTTGTTTGTGATTGTGCGAAGGGTGTCATGCCTTTGGTGGGAGAGATGGTAAATGCCTTCAGACCCCTGCGTAATCGAGCAGTGGGCCCGTGATTTGTTTTGCGACGCTCCGTCTAACCACTTGTGCTAGTTCTGGGACGTATTGGAGGAATACCAAGCTAAGCAGTAGAGATTAGCACCTTTAGGGCGTAACCCCAGTGGATGGCTGCTAGCCGGCGCAACCTGGCTGCGGGACCGCGGGGTAAGAGTTTAAGGGGAGTTGCCCGCCCCAGGGAAATTACTCCGTGGGATAGTGAAGGTTGAGGTTTTTGAAAAATCCTGATTGAATGCTTATCAGGAGAAAACCTATCGTTGCGCAACCAACGTGGGTACCGCCGATGAAATAACAACACGGTGGACCGTCGTCCTGGTCCAATCAGCCAGGCTATGGTGGGCCAAGATGGAGACCTAGCCTTTCTGAACTAGACTGCAGAAAGAGCTGAGTGGATATAACATGTTATTCATTAAAATAGTACATTATTTTCTAAATAGTACTTTTGCCGTTCGAGAAACTCGAAAGGTACACACGGCTGACGAAAGAAGATGCTCATTATACATTAATAAACAACGATCAGAGTCCCTGTTCAACGGATAAATCCTCAACTAAACTTGCACACATTTAGACAGTCAGTACGAACATAGCATATCGAAGGTTTCCCCTTGTGAGGGACGTATATGAGTGACCCAAAAAAAGTTTTCGTTGAGGCTTTAAAGGGTGCATGGGAGTGAAAAAAAGAGCTCATTTTTGAAGTTTAATTGAATACAAGCAGGATGAGTAGGATACATCCGAGTCACATGTTTCGATATAATCCATAATACACAAGTTGGCTAGTTTTATAGAAAAACTGGGATATATCCGAATCAAATATTTCATTATTCGGATGTAGAAAATCCGTTATGTTATAAACCGTGCGTCATTCATTAAATATCTTTGAAGTTCACTCAATCAAAATGATAAACTTATGATCATAGCCCGGATCACCCTCCGAGGGAAAATTAACCAATATTTTATCATTCCAAGAAATATTATAGCTTAGTAGACATTTCTTAAAACAAAAGGGCATCGGACGGAGTGAAGTGGTGGGCAGCATTATACGGAGATGTTATCATTTACCGCTTGCCGGGTAAGACCTCGCAACCATGAACTTGTAACTTCCCTACCCAATGCTGCCTACCACTCCGCCACTGTCCTTGCCGATATCAAATGATGTATGTTAACAAACAGAAGTGCACCCTCGGGAACCCCTTAAAAACTCTAGTAACCATCAGTCTTAAATTTCAATTAGATGGCGGTTGCATGTACATTATCACTTTACCAAACATTTCTCAAAACAAATGGGCATCGTACGGAGTGAAGTGGTGGGGAGCATATTATGTAGAGACGTTATCATCTGAGGATTGGACATTGGAGAAGGCTCAAACGAATGCGTAGGATACATCCGAATCAAACTGTGTACAAATTATCAGATGTTGAAGTGACCAAGGACCTTATAATTATTTTGAAAGATCTCATTGGATTTTGAAGACAATTGACAATTCATGAGAACTAGATTGAAAAGCGAAGAAAAATTAAAAACAGAGCGGGACACCCAACCTACATAAGCAGACACACTACCATTGTCGAGACAAATGAGAAGTACGCCTTAGAAACTGATAACAGTTATCTGGTCTTAATATTGTGAATTCGTAACGGTTACCTGAAAAGTTTCCATTAACCAAAGATTTAGCAAGGCTATGTCGGACCGTCCACAATCAACCAAAAAGTTTCCGTGGAAATTTCAACTAATCGGACATTCTAATTTGGAAATGTCGAGATGTCTCTCTAAAAAAACCTATACTATGAAAACATTCACAAATCCGACATCCTGACGGAACTCTAAAAACGTAAGACTCGTCACCAAAGTGTCCCGAACTTGAAATCTTCAAAAGAAGTCTCTTCGAAAAGCGTTCACTAGCGGTTCCCATGTTGAACCGTGCACAATGCAAGCCGAGATAGGAGGTTGAGGCGACCTTCAAAACCCGTAATGGAAATCGAGAAACCTAGAACGTCTCCCCCAACCATGACAACAGCACGTCTCAAGGACATAAGAACATCTGCAGCTTGCAGATGAGGTGTTGTAAATCCCCCAGCATCCTGTTTTCCCCTTGACGCTCTTGTGTTTGATTGTCGTAACAGTATCCTTATTCTCTGGGTTGGATGCATCCGAACCATAACCGACCATGAGCCACGGTCGGCAGTCGTGGCTTTCACTTAATACTTTACAGTGTGCAAATTTCAACTAATTTGACATTTGACCATAAAACTTGGGAAGTGTCGAGACTCGTCTCTCAAACTGGTGAAAATTAAAAGTAATCAGAAATGACTATACTACGAAAATGTTCACAAATCCGACATAATGACACAAAATTCTAGAAACGTAAGACTGGTCATCAAACGTCTTAAAAAGTTGAAGTCCTCAGAAGAAGYCTCTTCGCAGAGCGTTCACTATCGGTTCCCATGTCGAACCGTCCACCATGCAARCCGGGATTGGAGGTTGAGGCAGACCTYCAAACTCCGTAATGGAAAACGAGAAACCCTGAATGTCACCCCCTGCTCCGAGCACAGCACGTCTCAAGGCGAAAAAAACTTCTGAAGCTTTTACATAAGCTCTTGTAAAATCTCCTCGCATCCAATTTTCCCCCCGACGCTCATATTGAAAATGTTGAGATCAGTAAACCTCACCATGATGACAAACATTGTCCGTCCTCCCGCTACGATCCTTAAGATTCTCTCATATTGAAAAGGAAATGCTCCTCCCTTTGTGATGATTGCCAGTCGTTCAGGTACTTTTATTTCAATGTAGCCCAAAATCTCATCCATGTTTTCGAAGTACGTCAGAAGAGGAAAGTCTGCGCACTGCAAAAGACAAAAGTCACAATAAAAGCGTCACATCAAGGTCAGGACCGAAAACCCGAGGTCATGCTACTACGACCAAAACGCCCCGACGCCCAATGTCGAAAATTGATGAAGAACTCTTGTTGATTTGAAGCCCGTAACCCAGAGAGCACAAATCATTAAGCGATGTATTCCATGAAGTCAAGCGTGGTGTGCACAGGCCAGCATGGCAATACGTTCTCCTCAAGAAAAGATGACAACCATCACACTCTCGATGAGGTAGCCTCCTGCCCGCTCCCTTCTCCGGAAACGCTTTGTGTTTGAGCACCAACACCGTTTTCTAGGGCGGGAATTGCATTTTCTCTTACTTTCAGAGGAATGACAAGACCGGTGGTAAACTTTTTGGAGGACTCGCAGACATTCGTCCTCGCTTGTCTCATCCAAGAAAACGCAACGGTTGTGACATGTTGATACTTTTCCTCGTGCCCTGGAGTTTTTTTTCATTTTTTTCCCCAGGCGTTGGGATACAATTCTCTTAGTGTGCTCGCTTTTTCGATTGGAACCCAGTACTCCACCTTGAATTGGTTGTAAGTTGGCGAATCTTCGTTCTTGTCAACTTCACTGCGAACCTGGCCAACCCAAAAAGACACTCCTTGATGCATGTCCTCGTTTGACGGTTGCATAATGACAAAACTGTCGACATTCACATCTTCGAAAGGATCAAAGCTGGCCTTAGGCTTGTCCCTCTGAAGACCACGAATAGAGGTTCTCTCTGCAGTTCGGATGCATCTGAATCAGAGCAAGAATTCCTGTCTTCAATGACATGGGTGACCTTTGGCCAGAATTCGGTGATGCGTGCCGAAGGCACCCCGTTGTCCATAATGTCCCCCGCGTGTTTGACGTGATCTTCCCAAAACCGAAAAGCCCTATCTATTCTAGTCACCTCTTCGTCTCGGAAAGTCATCCAAGTTTCTATTTTTTTTTTATAGACTTCCAAAAACCTCTTCACACCCTCCAAACCGTTCTTGTAATTGTCGAGGAAGGCCGGTTGGACCGGCAGAGGATCGAAAGGTTGCTGCGGACCAGCGTAACCACCATTGTCTGTTTGTTTGAACCAGTAAAGAGGACCATCCTCGGGCAACCACTTAGCGTCTGTGCAATACTCTTTATAGGACATGGCGGGATTATCACCTATCATGTAAAATTTCAGCAAATGAGGCTTCGAAATCCCTATCATGCGCTTTGAAACATGCGGGTAAATAAGACCTCTCCAGTCTGCTATCCTATCAAGAAAAATACATCGCGGAGGAGTCTTATGAGACCTCTCTAGCAAAAGGAACAACTCATCCATTGTGTAGGCATCATTGTCCTTGAGTTTCTTAGAGAAAACACTAAACGTGGCATCAACGTATGTGTGCGTGTGTCCAACTATCATAAAACCAATTTCTATTTCCTTGAAAATCCCGAACTTCATAAGAAGTGCTGCCAACGCGCAGATGAATCTATTCTTGTTTTCTTTGAAGCAGTTGTCAGCTTGAATACGAAGAAACGACGGTAGAGGTTTCCCACTGGATTGGATCTCCGTAAGAGTCCGCATTAAACACGTCCCCGTACTGCTGGGACCGTGTGTGTAGTAAGGAAAATATGTGTAAACATATATAAACGGATCCCGGCTATGGACCAGAACGGCCTTGAGACCAATCTTCATCATCCTCTCGTGGTGCAAGTCCTTCGAGTAGTTAGCCTRTCCTATATGCGGTATGGTAGTTTTCTTTTGATCCATGCCGTCAATAATGATGCACAGACACTCGGACTGCCGCAAGATGGAATCCATTTTGCAGCGACTATAGTCTAGCCTGTGGTTGACTTGCAACTCTTGATGTTTCCGCATCCTATCTTTGGATTTCTTACGGTCCCTCTCGTACTTCGACTTGGCAATGCACTGCTTGTAGAATATACATTTTGCACACTTCGTGAATGTGTTGGACATAGCTAGACTCACGTGCCAGAAGTACTTACTCCACATAGCGTAGAAAGTCGACTCCGACACAACTTCCGAATGGCATATCAAAAGATCAGAGCGCAATGATTCGTGAATTGCTCGTTTTGTGAATGCCGCAGGAATCCTACGGCGAGGACGACAAACTCCGTTTTTCTAGACCATGTCATTCGGCATACTATTGGCGTGGTCGTCGATGAACCGTTTCAACAGTGCAAGCATCGTGACGACTTTTTCGGATGGTTTAGACAAGCCCGAGTGCCCATGCTCCCTAACGACAACACTGTTATCGTACATCCTTTTGTAGACATAAAATGTGTTACGAGAAATGTCGAGAATGTTACAGTACGCCTGCACGCACATCTTCCGTTTGCAAGCTACAGGCCTGACCCGCTCAGCACCACCTTCCATAACCGTGAAGTCATGTATGGTTTGTAACCACCACTTCGTCGTTTCTGCGAAACTTTTCGAGTAGAATGCCTCCCGCACCGGCCTGACATCTTCGGCTGTCAGTTCAGCGCAACACATCCGCCTACAACAGAGCATCCCTCGCACTGCCTGAAGTGACTTCATCCTGAGTTTGCCCATAGCTCGCCGATGCTGTGTCTTTTTGGCCGGTTCTCTGTTTGCCGTAGAATAGGGTCTTCTTTCACCGGGCATAGGCGCTGGCAAAATGTACCGTATGTGGCGGTCCTCTTTGGAGAGACAGCGCGAGCTCTGACTGTCTTGTGAATAGCAGTATTCAATGATTTCATCCGTGGACGGTCCTTGACTCTCCTGGCACTGCGGAGGGGTAGACGAGGAAACCCTATCACCCCCATCTGCAACTCCCAAGGAAGAACCAGCAGTAGTGCAGTTGTTCGCACTATACACGTACTCCGTCCCACTATAACTACAGTCACCGAGATTCCCCTCGGGTATGGAGCTCGACATCCCAGCGTCGGTCATTTCAGAACATGCTGAAGAGACTCTGGATGTACAATCGATACTAAGCAGCTGACCCCCGCTTCCAGTGTTTTTGTGGTATTCGAGCACGTCACGATAGATGTACGAATGCTTGGTGGAGGTGGACAACTGTGTTCTCTTCCGTCGATGCTGAGTGTTTGAGTCACGTGACCGTTTTCCAGAGGAAGCACATGGCTCGAGTTGGGAAGAAGCACTATCGGGACTGCTCGGAACTCCAATGCCCATAACCAATCCCTTCCCAGCCAATTCCTGCCGAAAACGTAACGGAAGGCAAGCTGGGGTGGAAGGGAAGTCTTGATCGACCGTCGTCATATCACACCAATGAAGCATTCCACTTTTCCCTGCGAGCAGAGCAACAGACGTTGACCCAAATCGCAGCCGAGACAGTTGTTGGACTTTGGCAATGATAAAGCGACAAAGATGCGTCCGCCAGTTGGGGAGCACTATAGCAGCGCAACGAAACAAAAAGACAATGCATAGCCAACCTTGAACTGGACGACAAACCTTCACCCTCACCGATTTCACATGTATGGCGTAGAAATGGCATCCCGCAAGTATGTAACAAACTTTAGATTCGGATGAATCCGATGCAACGACGCAGGCAAATATCGGATTTGACATTATAGGTGCACAGCCAGCCTTGAACTGGACTATAAGCCTTGCCCGTCACCGACCAGACATGTTGTAGAAATTGTTGGTGCGCAAATATGTAACTGATTTTAGACTCGGATGAATTTGATACAATGATGCAGGTAAATATTGGCAAGTCCGCATCGTCGCAGGTTCTTATATCGGATGCATCCGAGACACTTAAATCCAGATTTAGACAATTGCAACATACACCACCAGTGCGTCAAGTATGCAATGCCGAGCACCATCAGCACGCATACAGACGACGGAAGTGATCACGAGTCTTCCGCGTCGTAAGAAATTGACAACCTTCCCGCAGTGCCAAACAGTCGGCGGTCTGTGCTGTGGGGTGGCAAAAGCACTCTTAGGGAACCTCGTGGTCTTGTTCGAAAATTGTTGGCGTAGCAGCAGATGCTCACCAAACAGTTTCGAACGCCGATGTAATGGACAGATCATATGATGCCTTAAGATCAAGCAGTGGTTGATAGTTGGCCCCCTTTCCCGGTGTGGATCTTTGAGAGCAGAGTTTCACACTCCACCATGAGATCCATATCGGAGAAGGGGACCTGCTACCCTGCCACTGTTAACTTTAGTCATCATAAGGGAGTCTATGACGCGGGAACCCAAAAATGAGCAATTGCGGAGGAATATCGTGGGCGCATGACGAACTTTTTGGCGTAGCACCAGATGCTCACCGACCAGTTCTGAATGTCGGTTGTATCGACACACCATATGATGTTTTACAAGCAAGCAGTGGTTGATAGCTGCCCCTTTTCCCGATCTGGATCTTTGAGAGCAGAGTTTCACACTCCACCGTGATATCCATATCGGAGAAGGGGACCTGCTACCCTGCCGCTGTTAAGTGTAGTCATCATAAGGGAGTCTATGACGCGAGAACCCGAAAATGAGCAATTGCGGGGGA
>BFEA01000017.1:2544867-2556446 GCA_003427395.1 Chara braunii | reverse complement strand
TCTCTCTCTCTCTCGCTCTCTCGCTCGCTGTCTCTCTCTCTTTCTCTGTCTCTCTCCCTCTCTCGCTCTCTCTCTCTATCTCTCTTTCTCTCGCCATCTCCACCTACCTGAAAAGTCCTGCCATGCTGGGTTTGCGTAGACCGTCAGAATGCCCACACATGTACGCGATGTGTAGTCGGGATTTGCGCGGTGGCTATTACATTGGGTTCAGTCGCCGCGAACGAGCAGCGTCGTGTGATCCAACAGGGATTTCTCTCCGTGAGTCCGATGTGTGATAGGGAGTCTATGACGTTCGGGGCCATTTGATCGTGACGTTTGATTGGGCCGTGTGATGAAGGCGGAGATCGCCTCTCTGTCGCGCGCTCTCTCTCTCTCGCTATCTCTTTATCTCTCTTTCTCTCTTTTATCTCGTTCGTTCTACTGCGCTTGTATGTGTCGTTCGCACAAAGTTTGCGAACGTAACTGACAAGCGCAGACAAACGAACGAGACAGAACCAACAGCGTCGTGTTCCACCACCATCCTCGTCAGTTTTCTATCAGTACCTCTTTGTCGTTCGTCTTTTCCGCCGGCCTGCTTTCGTGAATCTAGTTCCATTGCGACCACTCGCCCCGATCAGATGGCACACTCACACGTCCACGTGGAAGGTCCTGAACAAGCGTGGGCTCGCTGATCGATGCGGGGCTCTATGCGGCAACATAATGTTGTCGAATAGAGCCCCGCACCCATCAGCGTCGCCACGCATGCTCACGACTTGACACGTGGACGTGTGAGCCATCGTGTTCAACTACCATCTTCGTACCCGTCGTTAATTTGTCTTCAGCGCCTCTATTTCGTTCGTCTTATGCGTTAGCCTGTTTCCTTCGCGACCTTACCTCGGGGTGCGTTTGCGGATCTCGTTCCATTGGCGACCACTCGCCCCGATCAGATGGCACAGTCAAACGTCCACGTGTCAGTTCCTGAACAAGCGTGTGCACGCTGATGGATGCGAGGCTCTATGCGGCAGCAGAATGGATGCCGCGCTCCAATATAGCCCCACACCCATCAGCGTGGTCACGCATGTTCAGGACATGACATGTAGACGTGTGAGTGTGCCATCTGATCGGGGCGAGATGAAGGAGTTTCCGGAGCAAGAATGCATGCGTTTCATTGGCGATCACTCGCACCGATCAGACGACACACTCAGACGTCCACGTGTCACGTCCTGAGCAATTGTGGCCACACTGATGGATGCGGGGCTCTATGCGACAAAGAGGCTCTATGCGGCAACAAAATGGATGCGAGGCTCCAATATAGCCCCACGTCCATCAGCGTGGCCACGCATGTTCAGGACATGACATGCGGACGTGTGAGTGTGCCATCTGATCAGGGAGAGATGAAGGAGTTTCGGCCGAGATGAGTGTGCTCCACATTTTTCAAAGTTTTCGCCAGTCTTCCTCTCGCCGACACAAACAATTTTTTCTTAAATTTCTTTCGTGTCGTTTTATTAACGGGTCACATTGCGAATTCCGAAATGGACAACACCATCTGCAGGATCTGCACATGGAGAGACAGAGAGCTAAAGACAGGCTCTCTCGCTGCGCATCCTCTCCTTGTCGACGTCTCTATCGATCTTAGTCTCCCTTCCATGTCTATGCGGGTTTTCTGCCTTTCTCCAATCCTTGTGTATCGCAGACAGTCGCTCAACCGATCTCAAGTTGGTCCCCCCCTGAGTGCAATCACAGATCAGTAATTCGAAGACGGCTACGACAGATTCGAAGACACAGGAGGCGAACGTGAATTCAAATTTTTAAACCCTATCAAACCTCGCGTCAGCCGAACGCCGCGAGGAACCCTTTCGCTGACTTGGACACAGGACAGGACACGGAGTGATTAGATGCTCATAGGGTATTGTCGACGACGACATGTTTGACCAACCAGGAGGACGACAACCCACCCTGTCCATACCATCTTGTGGTGGCGCAACAACTGGGTCACCCTTCTAAAACTCACGGGGCGACCACTAACGGAGGCAACCCGGCGAAGTTTGGATTAATCCGAACCACACTGACGGCATATTCGGATTTCTCACATGCACAGACGGTATTTACGATGCCGAACGTTCCGATAAACGTGAACGACGAAGTCACACGCTGTCAAAAGACCGTTCCGTCTCGGATAAATCCGAACCACACCTCCGACAGGATAGGGTCCACCCTCTGCTCACAGGTCATTGAGGAAAACATGCCGTGCCGATGTCGTCCTCTAGTGGTCGGCCTAATTCGGATGCATCCGAGTCACAACGTCGGTCTTTCAACTCTGCCCAGTTCGGATGTGTCCTAACTACCACGCTGTCTTCGTCTTCGACCATTCGCTCTAAGAAGGGCAGTCTGATGACGAGGGTCAATGATGCCTCAGATTCATGCAACTAAAACGAGTCGAGATGGTTACGCTCGGTGGAAGAAAGACGAGCTAGAAACTTGTGCTACGACTACAGCAAACGTGTCTGTTGTTTGGATTGGGCGAGCAACAACCAACTAAAACTCACGACGACGACGATATCCCCCGTGATGACGCACATATTATAATGACATACTACGGCAATCGCGGGGAGGTCCGGTGTGTGGTGGGGCGACAACAAAGCGAAGCGCCTCGGCGAAGTCGGATTAATCCGAACCACATGCGCAGAGGGTATTGACGACGTCGCACGGTCTGATAAACTTGTACGTCGAAAGCACACGGTGTCGGCGCAGCCTGTCGTGGTCGCAGGTATTGGGACAGCCTCTGTCGAAATCGGATGAATCCGAGCCACACCCAGCTTAAACACTCAAGGACGAAGACACATCGTGCAAAATTCGGTTGGACCCAACGACAGTTGGGGAATAACGGAAGCTTGGATGGCTGGATGGGCGTCAACAGACCGTGGGGTCCATCCGCCGGTCCCCGTCTTGGATTAATCCGAGCCACATTTGCGAGGTTCAGGTTCAACCGAACCGAACCTCCGGCAGGATAGGGTTAACCCAGTGCTCGCAGGTCGGTGACGAAAACACGTGCTGTAGATGACCTCTTGTGGACGACCGTCTCTGGACCGCGCTGTTCGAATTCGGATGCTTTCGAGTCACAACCGTTACCGACTCAGAAGGACAAGAAAACTCGAGTTCGGTTTCATACGGGCCGACAGGGGGAGGTCCACACCGCTTTGGAGCTCGGATTCATCCGAACTACAATGGCGGACTTTACAATCCACTTGTCGACTTCGGATGACAACGTATTCGTCTTCGTCTGCCGTATCAGCATTCTAGGGCCTTCTTGCGAGGTGTTGCTTTTCCCGGTGCAAGTGCCTATGCGACATCGGTTTTTCGACTGCGCCTGCTTCGGATGAATCCGATCTATCCCACGGTCTTGGTTTTTGACCATTCATTCTCTTAAGGGCAGTGTGACGAGGATGGCTCACGATGCCTCGGATTCATCCGAAACCGCGCTGTTCGAATTCGGATGCATCCTAGTCACAACCGTTACCGACTCGAAAGGACAAGAAAACTCGAGTTCGGTTTCGTACGGGCCGACAGGGGGAGGTCCACACCGCTTTGTAGCTCGGATTTATCCGAACTACAACGGCGGACTTTACAATCCACTTGTCGACTTCGGATGACAACGTATTCGTCTTCGTCTGCCGTATCAGCGTTCTAGGGCCTCCTTGCAAGGTGTTGCTTTTCCCGGTGCAGGTGCCTATGCGACATCGGTTTTTCAACTGCGCCTGCTTCGGATGAATCCGGTCTGTCCCACGGTCTTCGTTTTCGACCATTCATTCTCTTAAGGGCAGTGTGACGAGGATGGCTCACGATGCCTCGGATTCATCCGAAACGTCCAGGCTTGTGGACCACTGTCGTCTAACTATGACTGAACTTCGTTCTTTTGGAGTCCGGGTGACCAATGACAGAATACGTGCTGTGGGTCGTGGTTGATGTTGGGACGTGCTGACTGTTCTGAGTGCATGTGGGTTCATTTCCTCCGTGTGTTTCAGGAAATGGCTACACACGGACGAAGCCGCTCCGCTGGTGGTTCCGCCCCGCACGGAGAGGAGCATCGAGGGACGACGTCGTCGCCGGCAAGGGAAACGAGTCGGGGAGTTGGAGGTGGGGAGGAAGAACGACGTGCTCAAAACTTGTGGTGCGACTACAGCAAACGTATCTGGGATTTGGACTGGGCGAGCCAGGACGGCTCCCACCCGTTGCAACCACCGTGTGGGCCGCTCTTGTTCGTCGCCGTTCGCGCCGACAGAACGCGTCTCGCAGGGTCCATCGTCCAGTGGGTCGACGATGGCGAATTCAATTTCAAGTTTACGTTGAAGAAGCATTACCGAAGTGATGGTTCTGTTGACGGCATCGCAAAGGGATTCAAGGTTGCCGGGAGGATGTTCGGCGGGTACGGCCGTCGTGCGATGTCTTTGCCTCACTTTCTCTCGCTAGCGCCAGGGCACGACGAGGCCGTTCACGTCACAGACTTCCTCGAGGTCTGGGCGAAATCTGGTACCTCTGTCAGTGCCGTGGACGTCGGATCTGGAACATCGATCAGTGGTCCTGTTGGGTTCGTGGGAGGAGAGTGCTCTGAAAGGGAGATGGGAGGTCAGGGCGGTCTGCCAGCTACGCCTCCTGATCAAGAGGTGGGCAAGTCAGACGACTCGGAGGACAACCATCCTCGTGCTGCTTTGAAACCGGGCTTGCATGTATCTCGCCGCCACAGTTTGCTTGGGGAGTCGACGCCACATGGAGGCGGTGATGGCAAACGGTTGCGACAGGGCTTAGAATCGACGACTCCTCGTGGTCTGGTCGAAAGGATCGGTTCGTTCGTTCGTGGCATGCAGGTGGCCGAGGTTTCGCCTGGAGATCGAGCGGGTGGTCCGCAGGTTCGAGAGGTGCATGGGTCAGATGAGACGACTTGCCGGGCCCGACCAGCGCCGGGGGAACTACAGACGGAGTTGAGCCAGGAATGAGAAGCAAGTGGGAACGTCACCGGTGAGGAGGAGGTGTCCGAGCACGGGCTGTTCGGTGAGAGATCGGCTGAAAAGACTCAGTCAGTAGGCAAGCGCAACTTGCCGGATGAGGAAGAGCGAGAGGGACTAGGTGCTCTGAAAAGGCAGAGAAAGGTAGGAGGGAGTGCTCGGACGCCAACAACACGAGAGGGCGGTTCCGTTGAGAAGAGGAAAAGGGTTGGAGGTGGGGATGAAATGCCAAAAGACTCGTCGACACAGCGAAGAACCGGTGAGTCTTCCGGGAAAAGGGCAAAATCATCGAGGGGGAAAAAAGCAGACGAGGGCGACAACGGGGAGGGGGATGATGATGTGGAGATTAACCTCAACGCCTTTAACCTCGACAATGCGTTCTTCCTCGAGATGCAGACATGGGTGCAGAAGGACGTCGTGTTGCACATCCATCCCGAAAGAATTTTAGCTATTCCAGACTGGGAAGACGCGTACAACCACCGATCCTTGGACGAGTTCCTCGTTGATACCATCGCGTCGGCTATAATCGACTGCTACGAACGTAAAGACATGAGATCACGAAGCCCATTTTCGTTCTCACTCCGATCGACACGCCTCTAGAGAACGACGAGTCTGCTGTGCGCGTGCTGCCTGCTGACTTCGACAGCTCACACCTGGAGAAATACTGGTATTATCCTGTGTGTGGACAACATTACGCGAGGGCGGCGATGATGGTGAAAGACCATCCCGTGTTTGATTACTACAACTTCTGTAAATGGCCTTTCAGACCGATCTACTTCCCCGACGACGAGTTCGACGGCTACGCCCATGTCAGCTGCGAAGACAACATGAAAGACAAGAAGAATCCACCGCGCTTGCAGGTTTTGTCTATGCGGGACATTCGCAATATCTGGAAAATAAAGGGCAAACCACGTGTGGTGCTCGGCAATGCCTCGAAGAAACAGGACGAGGTGCGAAAGTGGGTGCGGTTCATGGCGTTGGCAATGAAGAAGACGCCGTACACGCCTATCCGAAACCTGTCAACGGAAGCAAAGAAAAGAAAGGAATGGGCTGAGAAACTTCGATACTACCTCCCGCTGGCCATGGCAGATGACTCCGTCTTCGCTTAGGGGTTGAAGTTCTATGAGGAGTGGTCGAAAGGGAAACTCCTTGCTTCCGACGGCCGGCGTTAGACTGCAAAGCCGCCCACCCATGAGGAGGTGGCCAAGCTAGGCCTCTCCACTGTGACTGACAGCCAGGGGCTGAAGAAACACGTCTGGTACGTGAAGGTGGACGACCCGTCGTCGAAAAAGGGGAAGGGGAAGCCAAAGAAAGGCGCGGAGGAGAAAACTTTCTACGTCCAAGTTCCGGAGCCGGATGTCCACTGGTGGAAGGAATTGGTGGACTTGACGGACCGCAAGAAGAAAAGGCTTTTGAACGGCGTCTTGAACCTTAACGTCGTGTGGGTTCAAACGAGTAGCAAAAAGTTGGCCGAGCAGGAGAAATTCGGTGTCAAGGAGATGGTCGACATAATAAAAATGGACCGGATTATGCTGAGGCTGTGACATTACGTGGAGTTCGAGTACGAGGAAATGGATAAGCGGGAGTGGAATGCCAACTCTACGTTCTTCAGGTCCAAGAAGCAACTGTTCGAAGAATTCAAGGACAGAGGTCTCGACGACAAGCTTTGGAACGAGAGCAGGAAATTTTTCACATAGTTTCTCGGGTGTCATCACGACAACAACATCAAGAGAACGGCGGCCCTCGTCAACGACCAGCATTTCCCGGCGGAGTGGAAGCGTGTCGTCCTTTCGGTGATCACTGGAGATCGCGCCAAAGGCAAAAAAAGTCCTCGGGGCGTTGATGAATGCATCAACATTATGTGGACAAGGACAAGCGCCTTGACGACGCTGGCCCAGTTTAACGTCGACCCATTGACTGCCATAGATCATAAGGCGGCGCTGGGAAAACTAGGGCATCAGCTACGCTCCCACACTTGCGTGCTCGACTTGTGCGGAACTATTGACCGTGCGCAATGGGACTATGGGGCATTCGCGTCTTTGAGTGAGTTGCTGGGCTTCGTTTATCAGGACTACTGGACATTGGTGGTATTCGTCCCGTGCCGGTAGAACCTCTTCTTCATGACATGTTTGTCTGCACTTGGGGCTACCCGATGCTACACGGGGAAGTGAGTTCGGAAGACGGCATCGAAGAAGACGCATCACTTCGGAAACAGCGTCTGGAAGGATCCGGATGTGATGCACATCCTTTTCAAAGGCGAGGATCCTTACCTATTGACTCACCCGGTGTATGAGGGAGCTGTTGCTGAAGACGACGACGCTGCTCTCCGGAGGAAACAGAAAGTGACACCCACGGATGTGGAGGAGAAGTCTTTCAAGTCTTTGACTTTCGTGGACATCGGAAACCTGACTCAGAGGGGGGCTCTGTACAAGGACGGCGAGCGGAATCCGAATCAGTTGTGCAATCAACTTCTTTTCTTCTGTGGTGTGGCGGATGCCGTGCTGTTCTTGGGCAAGCCGCACGCGCAGGTGGTGTGGAGTCTGCTTCAGCAGGGAAGGCAAGTCTTGGCCGTGGATAGGGACACAACGCAGCTCGAATACACTGTGCAGTATGTCACCCACGAAGTGTCGTCCAAGGCTTACCCATGTGATTTCCACCATGTCGTGGTCGAGCCCGTTTATGACTCGAACAAGGACATGTTCTTCAAGTTGACTCCGAAGAAAAGGCGTCAGGTCTACTCCTTCCTTTACGGCGAACAACCAAGGTTGAGATTTGACCCGCAGTACGTGGTGCGGAAGGAAGTCGCCATTGCGGTCCTCCAGGGCTACCACGAAGCGAGTCGGGCCGGCGCTGTGAGCTTCATTAAGAGGCTGGAATATGTCTTTTTTAACGAGGATGTTGTCGATCCGACCGACTTCACTTTGGATAAGTACAAGTTGGCATTCGGTGAGGAGGACGACTTCAATATCGAGACTGAGCAGGAGGAGAGCGTTCAGGACGACCTCTTCGATTTGGACGAAGAATTGACCATCTTCAACGCCCAAATTTCCGAGTCGCCATCAGTATGCAAACCGGGGACACCTCTCGCTACACCTACCTCGGGCGGTCCCACGCCCGTGTCCTCCTCAGCGCCTGTCAAGAGGGGTGGGTTGTCCCGTCTGAGGAGTTCGCCAGGGGAGCCTATTCGTCTCACGCCTCAGCCCGTACGTCTTCGACCCGGCATCCAGTTCCTCCGGACCATCCGCATCTCAAGGCTCCTGCGACTTCCACAACCGAAGATTGGGGCCATGATATCGTGTGGCACCCAGACCATTTCCAACCAGTCCTTCTCGACGGCGAATGGGCAGTGGCTGTGAGGGACGTAAGTGAAGGGTGGATATATGACGATCGTTGGGACCTCTAGACATTCAAATCTCGCGCCCACGAGGCGGTATTGGAGAGATTAAGTGAGGTCAATCGACGAAATAAGGACGACCCTGCTCTTCGCGAATACGGGGACACGCTGTTCGAGTTCTTGCAGTCAAATAAATGGCTGGAAGTGTCCTCCGCGTTCTACGCCCTTCCGTCAAGCCCGTTAATTACGCAAGTGAGTTGGGAGTTGCCTGGGGTCACCCCGCCGGCAGGAGTTGTGAAGCGCAAGTCTCGCGGAAAGGACGACGACGGGGATGGTGAAGGCGGCGGGCAACGAGGTACCGGAGGTGGAAGCGACTCCCCGGTGAAAGCGGTCATGTCGGCATCATTGGAAACTGCGGGGGCTCGGATGAATCCGAGCCAGGGCCCTGTGAACATCTCCCTCCCTGATGCATCTTTGGAGACGACCGTGATTCGGATTCATCCGAGGCACACGGACGAAGGACTTCAACTGGCAGGCGTTGAGGGTTGTCGACTACTGACGACTTTGGACAAGGACAATTCCGCCGACGAACGGATTGATCTGACACTCAAGGACGTCGGGATGGAGCTACCAGTTCAGCCGGGATATGACGATCCCTTGTACTCCGCCCTTCACAACGAGGCGACGGGGGAGGACGATCTGAAGAAGGCCTCTGACGCTGTTGGAGATAGATTTCTCTATTTGAGTGACGACGACAAAGACACAGCGTACGGGGATAAGAAGTTAAGGGGGGGAGAGGTGTTGTTGGACATCCATGGGACATTGAGCCCAACACAATACGACACAGTGGCAATGGAGAAAACACAACCTGCCGATGTTGTGGACGTCGACGATCTTTGTCCGGAGACGAATATACCGTCTACGGTCATCGACGCTGACATCTCGAGCCTGTTAAGTTTCCCTGTGGGTTTGGAGCACGTCGTCGCCTCGTCGACGCACGCAGGGGTGCCAATCGTGCTGGGACTGCCGTCGGTGGGCTCTGGTGAAGTGGTAGCTAGGCCTGGTAAGCACTGACTTTCTCTGCTTTCTTCCCGCTCGTCAGCCCGTTCGTGAAGTGTTGTTTGCTTCATCGATTTCGGGGAGGTGTATAGGTGGCCGCCAACTGGATTGTGACGATGTGCTTCGTGAGGTGCTGTTTGCTTGGTTGCTCTTGCGAACTTGTGTTGTTGATCTCCTGCTGAACTGTCTGGGTGGCTATTTCTTGTACAGGTCGACGAACTCGTGGATAAACACCCATGTCGCAGGAGCCGCCTGCCCTCGCCAGGTTGTCAGTCCTGGTTGCGGGAGGCACTGGTCGTCGCAATGTCACTGATGCGTTTCCTGGGGACACTAAGCCTCGAGGCCCTCCCAGAAGGGTAGTCGTGCCCGTATTGGTTCCCGCGCAAGACTCGTTGCAGAGGCAGCGGGTGTTGCCGAAAAAGACTGCAAGGAATTCCTTCTCGAGGCTTGCAGGGATATAAAGGACAGTGCTAGTTTAAAATCAACTGCGTGTAGAAGGTCCAGAAGTAGGGGTGACGTTATGCGTGAACTTTTCGGACCACAGAGTAGCGGTTCCTCGGACCATGGCCGCTAGGACGGCATTTTCTCATAGTGCCCCGTCCTTTGTGCTTGCTGTATGCTGCAGGTGTTTGTTGAACAGGGTTTCCTCGAGATGGAAGAGCGGTCCTTGAAGACGTTATCTGCTCCCGGTTGCCGCTCACTATCATCGTCGCGCGTTTGCCGTCGCACAGTTTACAGGTATCCGTCAAGGACATCGTCGCACTCGTGGATAGATCCGGGGATCTCAACGATGAGGTTGTCAATTTCTACATGGCGATGCTACTGAACGACTGCGGCCAGACTGCCGCTACCATGAAGACATACACCTTTAACTCCTTCTTCGCCTATTCACTGCTTCTGCGAGGTCCGACAACTGTTCTCAGATGGGCTAAAGATGTCGACCTCCTGTCTCATGACCTCATCTTGGCACCGGTGCACAAGGACGGCGAACACTGGAGCCTTTTGGCCATTGACTTCTCTAGACGTGTTATCGAAATCTATGATTCTTTCTCGTGTTCGTCATCCAAAGATTCCCTCTACTCCGCACTTTTGGATAAAACTGTTAAATTTTTGAACACGGTGGCAAGTGTCACCGGTGATGGTTGCACTTTCGACCACTTCGCTCGCGGGGTCAGCATGAAAGGTGTCCCTCGGCAGCACGACGGGGCTAGTTGTGGGGTGTTCATGTTGATGTTCGCTTCCTGTTTGGCGAGAGGTTTACGTCCACCTTTTGGTTTCTCCCATAGACACATCTCCTCTATCAGAGYTAGACTAGCTTTGGCGATTTGCGATGTTGGTAGGTAAGCGTCTATCTCTTTGTTGATCATGTAGTGTAGAAGGGTTGACGTAGAAGAACATTTCGGTCTTCTCCGGACGAAATTTGTTCCTTTTTATTTTTTCCGTGAGGGACTGGTGGGTGTTCTCGGTTTGGTTCAGAGCAGAACTGACTGTCACTGCCAGGATATCTCCGGGTGAACTTGTCATGTCCCCGGCGTGTTTGTCGTCGACAATATTGTTCTTTCTCATTGGATTTCAATTATCACGAACGTCCCCGTTGTTGGGGCGCCTGTTTCGTGATTGAATATCTCGCTTTCGTCATTTTGCTCCTTGTGTGGCGTGATGTTCTGCCCGCATACTCGGATGCATCCGGACTCGAACTAACTCTATGTTTTTCTGCCTCTCTCCCGAACCTCCCCCGTCGTCTACACTCATCTATGCATTTTCACTTTGAATGTTGTGAGGCGTAGAAAACAAAATACAACACATGGGCCTCTTTATACATTTGATGGCCCGTCTGGCCCTCCGCACTATGAGCTTTGTGATTCCGACATTGAATGCTGTCGATTCTTTGGCCCGACAAAGCTCCCCCTCTGCACGAGCATTTATACATTCGGTTCCTATGCATTTCCCAATACAATGAAAAATTAGAATGTGCCGAGAGGAAAAACCCAAAAGACGACGCCAATGGCTGCTCGAATGTGACGAGATTTGAATTAAGGTGGCGGGGCTGAAAATACAATTGCATGATTGGACAAAATTGGATGTGGTGACGGAAGGATAAATCACAACACGGGCTAAGGTCTTTGCTATAGAGGACTTGAGTTAGTCCGTCGCACACTCAAGACCAGCGAACGAAGTGGGCGCTCGAACTCCGAAACTGCTTGCTG
>BFEA01000017.1:2486743-2508784 GCA_003427395.1 Chara braunii | reverse complement strand
GCTCTGTTGGTATAGGTGCTTGGAGTAGCCTTGTCGATGTAGGTGCTTGGAGTGGCTCGGTCGGTAGGAACTTGGAGTGGCTCGCTTGGGAGGTGGTTGGTCTGGCAAGGTTAGTAGGTGCTTGGATTGGCTCGTCGGTAGGTGCATGGAAAGACTCGGTCGGTACATGTGCTTGGAGTGGCTTGGTCGGTATAGGTGCTTGGAGTGACTCGCTCGGTATAGGTGCTTGAAGTGGCTCGGCCGGAATAGGTGCTTGGAGTGGCTCGACCGGTAGATGCTTGGAGTGGCTCGGTCGGAAGGTGGTTGAAGTGAATTGGTGGGTAGGTGCTCGGAGTGGCCCAGTTGGTATAGGTGCTTGGAGTGGCTCGATCGGTAAGAATTTGGAGTGGCTCGATGGGGAGGTGCTTGGAGTGGCTCGGTCGGCAGGTGCTTCGAGTGGCTCGGTCGGTAGGTGTTTGGAATGGCTCGGTCGGTATATGTGCTTGGAGTGGCTCGGTCAAAAAGTGCTGAACTGATCAAACAGAAAAAAAAATGGAAAATGGTAGCGCGACGCAAGCAGCGGAAATGTGACGGGATGCCTGCACCGGAACTTATGAAACGAAAAAAAAAAAGACGCGAAGCATGAACGACGGCCGCTGCAGCTGCCAGAAAGGGGAAAACAGTGCCAAAAGCGAGGGAATGAAAAAAAAAAAAAGGAAAAACAGTGGGAAATGTGGCCGTGGGCGTGGGTGTGTGGGTCTGGATGGTTGCTGCTGCCGCGGGGGAAGGCGGCCGAAAAGGGGAAAGCGACGCGGAAAGCAAGGGAACGAAAAAACAAAAAAAGAAGGAAATGTGATCGTGGGAGTGGGTGTGTGGGTCTGGATGGTTGCTGCTGCGGCGGGCGACGATGGCCATTGCACCGACCGAGAAGGGGAAAGCGACGAAATGAAAAAAAAAGAAAAAATGTGACGGTGGGCGTGAGCGTCTGCATGGGCGTGGGTGCATGGGTGCGTGGGTGTGGATGGTTGCTGTTGCGGCTCCCTGCGCTGCCCTGATGCCTTTTGCCGCTAACACGAGTAGGAAAAGTGGGATCGCAACAAAAACGAAAAAAGTTGTCGGTGACGCGAGCAGAAAAAAGTGACAGCGCGACAAAAACGAAAAAAAAGAAAAGAAAGTGGGAAAGCAAAAAAATAAATAAGCGGGCAGGAAAGCGAAAAAAAAAAACGAAGCGAGCAGCGGGAATGCGATAGACTGCCTGCACCGGAAATGACCCAGGAAAAAAAAAGGGACGCGACGGATTGCCTGCATCGGAACTGACCAAACGAAAAAAAAAGGGGGGATAACGGCCGCTGCAGCCGTTAAAAAGGGAAAAGCGGCGCCGAAAGCGACGGAACGAAAAAAAAAAGGGGGAAAAACGACCGCTGCAGTAGCCAAAAAGAAAAGAAAAATCCAGCGGCCTAACTCAGTTGGTAAGGCACGCAAGTGGCATTGAGGAGGTCGTGGGTTCAATCCCCATTGGCCTCATGTACCTTCCTGGGCATGCTTGGCGCCTGCCACCTAGAGATAAACCACTGGATCCCTCGGTCGGCATTGAGCAGAGTCTGCTGATGTTCGTAGAGGAGAGGACCTGAGGGGAGGAACAGGGATTGGTCCTATTGGCATGTTCCCTGATGCTACCGGCTGCCCCTCGCCGGTATCGCCCACCTGCAGGTCGGGAGCATCACCCGCATGTTGTCTCCTGAACACTGTTCTGGCTGCTATGGGGTTCCCCGTATGCCTATAATTAGGAGTAGCGGTAGGTACGTAGTGTGAGGTGAAATTGAGAGAATAATAAAAAAAGAAAAAGAAGGAAAAAAAAAAAAAAGAAACAAAATGTCGGTCGGTCCGATACACAGCATCCAAAAAAGACAAAAAAAATAAATAAAGAAGCAAACAGAAAGAAGAAAAAAAGKGCATACAAAGATAACCCTTTTATCCAGCGACCTAACTCAGTTGGTTAGGCACGCAATTGGCATTCAGGAGGTTGTGGGTTCAAGCCCCATGACCGCCTGCGGCGCACGTAGTGCCAACGGACTGTGATAGTCCTCTGGATACCCCTGATTGGTATTAGCAGGGTCTATGGCCAACAGAAGTGTGAGTGCGAAAGCGAGTGGGTTTTGTGTGGTGTGTGGGAGAATGTTGGTCATAGCCTCTGCTGCTACTCGATGAGGGGTGGGGGGCGATGAGAAAGGAAGGTGCAGCTACTGACAAAATGATCGGTCTTTGTGTTAGCCGGTGTCGGGACTGGTGAGTCCCGAATAACTTCCCATCACTCGAGAGACCGAATATGGACGAGTTGTGCACAACAGAGAAATCCAGAGTAAGACGGGATAAAGGATTGGGGAGTAATGCCCTGGGGCGAGAATCACAGGAAGAAAGAACTAAGCGGCAACAAGCGAGCGGACGTAAAAACAGGGGCACATAGAACATAGCAGGAGGCCGGGAGGGCCATCGGAATGCAATAAGACTAAGGCCAAAGGACCCTTTTGAACTAGCACTTGCAGCGCGACAGCAATAAGGAAATGAGGAAGTCAAGAGGTGGGCGGCTTGAAGCCGCGGGAAGTCAGGAAATGAGGGGCCAACGTGGGGGCCACCTACGGGAGCCTCGGAGCGGAGGTCCACGACCAAAGAGATCGGCACGCACAAGACGCGAGGAAAGACTAAGGAGAGGGGTCGCTATGGGGCGACAGATACCCAAGGGGCATGAGACACCTTGGGGAAAGGCACCCGGAGTCACGTGAGACTAAGTAAAAATAATGGCATCTGGGACAAAATGTGTCGGGGACCGCCGACGGGACTAAGTGTCAGGGACCGCCAACGGGACTAAGTGTCGGGGACCACTGGCGGGACTAGGTGACGGGGACCACCGACGGGACAAGTGGCGGGGAAATGTGAAAATCCCAAGAAGAAACGGCGGCACCGCATGAGGAAAAAATAATAAATGCAAGGTGCACCGTCAAGATCGACATCTTGACGGCCAAAAGTATTAGCACCACTAATGCAAGTACTAGTGGCGACAAACGGGAAGGCCAAAAGGAAAAGGAAAAGTAAAAAAAACTGAAGTGGGAGGCATGGGAGCAATCCGAAAAATCTCGGATCAGCCTCCCTCAAGAAAATAGAGTCAAATAAGACCCCACGTGAAAAATAGCCCTCCGGGAGAAAATCGGAGTATGACGGACCATTGTGGGAGAAATATAGGAGTAAGAGGAGGCTCCCATTAGCATGGGAAGACCATTATTGCAGTCCGAGAAATAACGGACTGCACCTTGGGCATAGGGAGGGCCAAAACTAAAAGGAAGAGGCTAGAAAATGACATTAACAACCACTTGACACTTGGCATGCTATAAAAAAGAGAAAAAAAAAAAGAAAATGGGGGAGAATAAGACAAAAAGAGTGAGAGGGAGTGAGTGAGTTGGCCGTCAGTAGGGACTGCCATAGGTAGGGACTGGCAGGTCCCTACT
Organism: Chara braunii; assembly: GCA_003427395.1. NCBI lineage: Eukaryota > Viridiplantae > Streptophyta > Charophyceae > Charales > Characeae > Chara > Chara braunii. The sequence continues at coordinate 2,505,305 of BFEA01000017.1, read as the reverse complement.
GTCCAAGAAAGAGGAGAAAATAAAAGAAAATAAAAGAAAAGAAAAAAAGGCCTTAACGGTAAAAAACGGTCACTTGGGGAGATTCATCCGTGACCAGATTCATTCTGGAATATGGCGGTTACAAAGGACTTTGATTTTCTTTGATTTTTGCAGAGAAAATCAAAGAAAATAAAGGCCTCTTGCAACCGGAATAAAACGGAATACATGCATGAGGAGAAACACATGTTTTAGGTGCATCCGGAGTCAAAATAAAGACCGGATGCACTTGGGAATTGACCGTTTCTTTTTCTTTTGAGTAAGGGCTAGTTGTGGGGCATTGGGGCTAAGGAATTGACCCTCATTGCAGTTCGAGTTGCAAGGGACTGCATGGGGGAGAGAAAACACATGTTCTAGGTGCATCCGGAACCAACATTGAGTCCGAATGTACTAGAAAATTTAACGCTTCATTTTCTTTTAATATGGGGCAAGTTGTGGGGCTGTGGGTGTAGAAAACAGCCATGACTGCAGTTCGAGAAATTACGGACTGCATGGGGATGCCAAGGCCAAAGGGGAATGGGCTATGGCAAGCCCGGAAGACTAGAAAGGAGCAATTTCGGCAAGGAGCAAGTAAAGACGGTAAACTGCAACCGCTAGAAAAATCGGGACACATGTAGAAATGATGGCACCACCAAGGGCAATTGGGCGCCAAAAAAATAAAAATGGGACGTCGTCCGGAATGTTGTCGGGGACCAAAAGAGTCCAAATAATAAAAATCGGAAAACGGGACACGCACCAGCGGGACCGCCGGTGGGATAAAGAAATGGAGCTAGCATGTAGGAAAATGGCGGAGACTTGGGATGTCTCAAGGGAACCATGAGCAAACACAAGGAATAATTGTGCAAGCAAACGGCACCGTCGAGATTGAGGATCTATACGGTGGAAAATATTAGCATCACTAGTGCTTGCACTAGTGGGAGCAAGTGAGAGAGTCATGGGAGAAAAAAAAGTGAAATAAGGATGTTGGGAAGGCTGCCCAACAATCCGGGATATCTCAGACTAGCAAGGCATAAGAAAATAGAGCCTTGAGAGTCTCAACATAAGAAAAAGGCTGCCCTTAGAAAATCGGAGCAAAAAGGGCTCAAAATTGGGCAAACGGAAGCAAAATGGAGCCCCCTAGGAGCATGGGGGTGCCATTATTGGAATCCGAGATGTAACGGCCAAGTAGCAGCTATGAACATGGCCTTGAATGAGGCCCTAGGGCCTAGAAAGAGGGTGCACAGCAATTTGACACTTGTCACAACTGAAATAAAAGAAAAAGAAAGAAAAATGAGAGGAAAAGGAGGGAGAATGAGACAAAAGGGGAGAAAAGAGTGGAGTGAAGTGTGCCGGCCTATTGGGACCTGCACAATAGGGACTGGCAGGTCCCAACAGTGACCTCATCCCTCCTAGAATGAGGGAGGGCAATCCGGATTGCAGAGATATGGCCCTTAGGGCCATATCGCAATAAAATCTGAATTAAAAAGTTGAAAATGAGAGAAAATGCAAAAAGGAAGTGGCCGGTTTTCTTTTGGGCCATGGATCTGAGATCAGATCTCATGGTAGAGAGGAACTAGCCGTTTTTTGTGGGCCAGTTCAAAACGGCTAGCTCCGGAATGAGGTGGCAGCCCAAAATGGAAAGAAACAAAAGAGGGAAAATGACAAAACAGTGCATTTGGCCCAAAAAGNCAAAATGGAAAGAAACAAAAGAGGGAAAATGACAAAACAGTGCATTTGGCCCAAAAAGAGAGCCAGATGCACCAAAAATTGAAAAACTGGATTTAGGGGCTCAAAATTGAAGCAAGAGTTACTAGGGGGTAGCTCGGATTATTGTTGGTCTTGGATCTCAGCCAGATCCAAGGCTGAAAATGTGCCGCCATATGGAAAAATGCTCCGGCCTACTCAAAAGAGGCCGAAACTTGAAAAAATCGGGAAAATGGCCCACAAGGCCTTTTTCTTTCAAGTAAGAATGCCCCTTGGGCACTAGGACCCAAGGGGGCAGCATTTGTGAGGCAAAAAGGAGGCCGGAGTTGGCCAAGAGGCAGTCCGAGTTGGTACCAACCACTCGGACTGCATGTACTTGGCCAAAATGAGGTCCAGGTACCTCCAGGAGGGCCTAGTGAGAGAATTTTGCCTTGAGGGTACCTCGGTTCACCTCAAGGCTTATGGGGAGGCTCATGGGCTGGCCGGACTGCTGGTTTCAGCCTACATAAGCTGAGGATGCAGTCCGCCACTCTCACATTTGCATGAGGAGTGCCCATGCTGCCCGAGTGAGCTCACAGGAGCACCTTTGCACTTGGAGTGAGAGGGGAGGAGCCCATGCTAGTGGGGGAGCTTAGAGGAGACTAGGAGGTAGTGGGGAGGACTCTAGAGGATAGTGATGGTGAGAGAGGCACTAGGGAGGTGATCCGCCATATCCTTCCTGGGTGTAGAAGAGAAGGAGAGGCTAGAGGAGCCCCATTAACCCTCCTAGAGGAGAGGACTCCATAGCTATAGTTGGGGGAGCTTGCCATAGCCTGAGAGAGAGCAAGGGAGGAGGAGAGAAGGGCTTGGAGAAGAAGGAAGCCTTAGCCAGGAGGGGATTGTGCAAAGAGAGGAAGCTTCATCAAGAGGACACCAACATCAAGGAATCAATAAGGTGAGAGGAAGGAAGAGACTTCTCCACCTTCATCTTCATCTTCTTATTTTCCCCTTCTTCTTCTTCTTCTTCTTCTTCTTCCTCTTCTTCTCCTTTTTTTTCCTCCTCTTCTTCTTCTTCTTCCTCTCCTCCTTCTTCCTCTTCTTCCTCCTCACTCCCTCTTTCTTCCTTCTCTTCTCTCCCCTCTTCATCTCCTCCTTCCTCCTCTTCACTTCCATTCTCTTTGTCTTCCTTCTCTTCTTCTCCATCTCCATCTCCCTCATCTCTCTCCCCTTCTCCTCCATCTTCTCTTACTTTCTCTTCTCTCTTTCATGGGCTACTCAAACTCTCCTCTTTCACTTATACACTCGGGGGTAGTACTCCGATTCATTCATAGATGCTTCTTGATGCAATCTTGGTGATATGGGCTCTCCAAACTTGTTATTTTCACACTCACACTAGTAGGTAGTGTATCGCTTCACCCATGAGTGATCCATGATGCGATCTTGGTGATTTGGGAGCTTCAAACTTGTGATTTTCACACTCACACTAGTAGGTATTGTAGCGCTTCATACATGGATGCTTCTTGATGCAATCTTGGTGATTTGGGAACTTCAAACTTGTGATTTTCACACTCACACTAGTAGGTGGTGTAGCGCTTCACACATGGATGCTTCTTGATGCAATCTTGGTGATTTGGGAGCTACAAACTTATGATTTTCACAGTCACACGAGTAGGTAGTGTAGCACTTCACACATGGATACTTCTTGATGCAAAGTTGGTGATTTGGGCTCTCCAAACTTGTAATTTTCACTGATACACTAGCGAGTAGTGCACCGCTACTCCCATGGACGACCTTTGATTCAACCTTGGTGATCTTGCCTACTTAGACTCTTGCTCTCACTCACGTGATAACATGTGATGTTCCGGATTATCTCCCCTTCATACGCATGTGTTTAGCATCTCCTTGACTTGTTCATACTTGGTGTGATGTTCCGGATGATCTTCCCTTCATGTGCATATGCTTTTCGTTAGTCTAGCCACTCATTGTCATGTGCCTCCTTGGTGTGATATTCCGGATGATCTCTACTATTTGCGCATGTGCTTCCACGAGTCTAGTCTCTCATTGTCATGTTCAAGTAAGATGTGATGTTCCGGATCTTTGCCTTGTTGAACTCTTCTCTTTTGTGCATGTGCTTTCTACTAGTCTAGTATCTCATTGTCAAGTTCATGTTCCGGATTTTTGCTTAGTTGATTTCTTCTCATTTGTGCATGTGTTTTCCACTAGTCTAGTCTTTCATTGTCAAGTTCATGTTCCAGATTTTTGCTTAGTTGATCTCTTCTCATTTGTGTATGTGTTTTCCAGTAGTCTAGTCTCTCATTGTCAAGTTCATGTTCCGAATTTTTGCTTAGTTGATCTCTTCTCATTTGTGCATGTGTTTTCCACTAGTCTAGTCTCCCATTGTCAAGTTCATGTTCCCGATCTTTGCTTAGTTGATCTCTCCTCCTTGTGCATTGCGTTTCACTAGTCTAGCCTCTCATCGTCAAGTTTAAATTGGGTGTAATGTTCCGGATCTTTACCGTGTTGATCCTTTCTCTTTTGTGCATGTGTTTTCCACTAGTCCAGTCTCTCATTGTCTAGTTCATGTTCCGGATTTTTGCTTAGTTGATCTCTTCTCTTTTGTACATGTGCTTTCCACTAATTTAGTATCTCATTGTCAAGTTCATGTTCCGGATTTTTACATAGCTCATCTCTTCTCATTTGTGCATGTGTTTTCCACTAGTCTAGTCTCTCATTATCAAGATCATGTTCCGGATTTTTGCTTAGTTTATCTCTTCTCATTTGTGCATGTGTTTTCCACTAGTCTAATCTCTCATTGTCAAGTTCATGTTCCGGATCTTTGCTTAGTTGATCTCTTCTTCTTGTGCATGTGCGTTTCACTAGTCTAGTCTCTCATTGTCAAGTTCAAATTGGGTGTAATGTTTCGGATCTTTACCTTGTTGATCTCTTCTCGTTTATGCATGTGTTTTCCACTAGTCTAGTCTCTCATTGTCAAGTTCATATTTCGGATTTTTGCTTAGTTGATCTTTTTTCATTTGTGCATGTGTTTTTCACTAGTATAGTCTCCCATTGTCAAGTTTATGTTTTGGATATTTGCTTAGTCGATCTCTTCTCCTTGTGCATGTGCGTTTCACTAGTCTGGTCTCTCATTATCATGTTCAAGTTGGATATAATGTTCTGGATCTTTACCTTGTTGATCTCTACTCTTTGTGCATGTGTTTTCCACTAGTCTAGTCTCTCATTGTCAAGTTCATGTTCCGGATCTTTGCTTAATTGATCTCTTCTCTTTGTGCATGTACTTCCACTAGTCTAGTCTCTCCTTGTCAAGTTCATGTTTGATGTAGTATTCCGGATCTTCACTTAGTTGATCTTTTATCCTTGTGCATGTGCTTCCACTAGTCTAGTCTCTCATTGTCATATTCAAGTTGGATGTAATGTTCCGGATCTTTACCTTGTTCATCTCTACTCTTTGTGCATGTGTTTTCCACTAGTCTAGTCTCTCATTGTCAAGTTCATGTTCTGGATCTTTCCTTAGTTGATCTTTTCTCATTGTGAAGGTGTCTTCCACTAGTCTAGCCTCTCATTGTCAAGTTCATGTTCCGGATTTTTGCGTAGTTAGTCTCTTCTCTTTGTGCATGTGCTTTTACTAGTCCAGCCTCTCCTTGTCAAGTTCATGTTCCGAATTTTTGCCTAGTTAATCCTTCTCTTTGTGCATTGTCAAGTTCATGTTCCGGATCTTTGCTTAGTTGATCCCCTCTTTTTGTGCATTATCAAGCTTATGTTCCGAATTTTTGCTTAGTTAGTCTATTGTCTTTGTGCATGTGCTTCCACTAGTGTAGCCTCTCCTTGTCAAGTTCATGTTCCGGATCTTTACCTAGTTAATCCTCTTCTCTTTGTGCATTGTCAAGTTCATGTTCTTGATCTTTGCTTAGTTGATCCCTTCTATTTGTGCATTGTCAAGATTATGTTCCGGATCTTTACTTAATGAATCTCTTCTCTTTGTGCATGTGTTTTTCACTAGTCTAGCCTCTCCTTGTCAAGTTAATGATAGATGTGATATTCCGAATCTTTACTTAGTATCTTCTCTTTGTGCATGTGCTTTCTCCTTGTCTAGTCTCTCCTTGTCAAAGTTCAAGTCAGATGTGATGTTCCGGATCTTTACTTAGTTAATCCTTTCTTTTTGTGCATGTGCCTTCCACTAGTCTAGTCTCTCATTGTCAAGTTCATATTTGATATGATGTTCCGGATATTTACCTAGTTAGTCTCTTCTCCTTGTGCATGTGCCTTCCACTAGTCTAGCCTCTCATTGTCAAGTTCATGTTTGATGTGATGTTCCGGGTCTTGTTTAGATGATCTTCTTCTCTATGAGTATGTGTTGATCTAGCCTCTCATTGTCATATTATTCCAAGATATACTTGTTCAATCCCTCACTATGGAGCGGGTGATCGACGTTTGGTTGCTGCCACAAGGAGCTGATTCAATTAGGAGTTCTTCTTATTTTCTCTCCCTCTCTCTTTCTCTCTTTCCCTCTCTCTCTTTCTCTCTCTCTCCCTCTCTCTCTCTTCCCCTCTCACTCTCTCTCCTTCCCCCTCTCCCCTTTTTTTCTCCTTCCTCCTCTAGACCGCTTTTCCCCCCCCCTTTTTATCACCTTGCCTTCTCTCTCCCTCTCTCCCGACCCCTCACTTGGCATATGACTAACCCTTCTCCCCTCACTTGGAAACATTGCCAGGGCGCGGACGGTAAACAAAATCCGACTTCACTTGGTGGAGAAAGAGGGCAAGGGGAGGATAGCCGGTCCCTTGTGCCACCAAGGAGGCAAAAAAGAAAGGACGGTTGAAAAAGTGGGAGAAAGGCGGAATCCGGGAGATAACTTAAGTTGAATGTGAGGTCAGTTTGACTCAACCATTTCCCCGACTGCATGACTAAGAGAAGAGAATGGGCTGATTGAGCATCAAGAGGGAACAAAGAGCAGACAAAGGATTTGAAAAGATAGGCATGTGGGAAGGGCTATGTGTTGACCCCCAACGACGGAGTGTATGAGTCTCCTTGCTTGTGTGGGATTGTGCAGGTGAGTGATGGCTAGAAATGCCTTGAGCGGGAAAGGGGCGAGAGGAATTGGGCACCAAGAGTGAAAGGGAAGAGGGACAAAGGGGCTATAGGACCCTTGACATAGAGCCAACCCACGGAAATGACTTTTGCGCTTGAGGACTTGGAATGCAAATAAGAGTGCAATCGTACCAAGGCAATTGTGATGTTATGTGTGCATGCATATGAGGACCCCGAAAAGACTAAGGGGCCTACTTCATGAAGGAAAACAGCAAATTGTGAGACCCGATGGATGCGTAGAGGCGAGGGGGAGGTCGGCTCTGCCACACCCCGATGACGCCATATGGCCACATTGCTTAGGGAACTGGTGCGTGGCCTAAGGATGACGCTTAGCCTACGCATAAGAAGAAAGAAAACACTGAAAGAATCATTGGACTGCCTGCGTATTGGAAGGAGCAATTGCATGAGAGTACAACAAAGAATAAAAAAAAAATCAGCGTTGCAGAACAACCAGCGAGACTACCACCCGGCGTGAGGGCTGAGTTACATCCCCCAATGTCAAAGCTCTCTCGTGCGATGACCCACCCCCATCCATCTCAAAGTACTAGGTGGGGGTGACCTCGGGACGAACGGGCCGCGCCCTGAGCATGAGCGTGGGCGGACCGAGCCAACCGGGACCCGCAGTGGGGTCGACTAAGGCTCGAAAGTCTAACGGGGTTTGGCCCTACAAAAATGGTGGAGGTGACGGGCATGTGGTTAAATTAACCCTTGCAATTCTGATGGGGGCGCCCGACGCATTGAACGTGTACACAACCCAAGATAAGGAAAATTGACTTGTGTTTGCTCTCTCCCTTGTGAGAAATCGGATTTGAGAGTGGCTGGGCGCATGGCATGGCTAGGCCTGGAGGTATAACATGCATGCTATGCACTTGATCAGCCTTTCCTTTGAGGAATGACTCTAACCCTCCTTCGTCCGGTGCTGGTGTTCGATAGTCCGAGGAAGCCTTGGGCAAGTCGCAGGTTCTTATGAAAGAAGGGCTCCGGTTACCTAGCAGGCGGTTGGTGCTTGGCTTAGGCCAGGTTCCAATAAAAATCCCACGGCGGAGTGATCCGACCAAACGGGTGTCCTCCTATCTTCTTCTTTGAGCCCAGTGGGCTCATGCACTTTGCACTTTTTTTTGAAATGCTTGAAGGAACCAACGTGAACACAACGGGTCACCAAGAAGGAACAATCCTACCCTATGAAAGGACAGACAAATGAAGAAAAGAGAAATGAAAGGAGTTGCTAGACTTCAAGGAAAACTAGCTCACCCTTGAAGATTCTCATGAAAAGGAACCAACCACTATGTATGAAAGTAGGGGGAGTGACACCCATTGTCCTGAGAGAAAATTTGTGAGTTATGGGTAGGAAGCGCTGGGTGCACCAAGGGAATGACACTTGTACTATGTGTGTCCTACTTGGGACTTGTGTTTGCAGGAGGGGATTCGAGCGTCTTGCCTTTCGGAAGGAAAGGATTGGTCTGCACCGGCCAGTGTGGGTTACGAAACATCGTTCTCTTTTGTAGGCTGTCGTGTGTTCGTATGTGGAGGTCAGACCACCGAGTTGTCGGACGGGAGTTTGTCACGTCGGTTGATTAGTAACATTCTCGTTCAAGCGGTGACGGGCTTCGGCTCGATGATTTGCTGGACGGGGTGTGAAATCTCCTCAGGCGGGGCTTAGCCTGTTGGCTGGCGGAGGGAGTACCACTGCATGCGGACAAAGATGGAGCCTCGGAGGCGATTAGTAGCCTCTCGTAGCATGGTTTTGGGAAAGGCTGATTCTTGTCGGACCGATGGAAGTGAATGTCCGGACGACCGACTTTGTCCCTGTATTTAGGCACTCGAGGTTACCCTCGGTGTCGGTATGGATGTGCAAAGCGACAAAACGGGATGGGGTATTCTGGGTAAGGAGGAAAGGGCGAATGCCTTGCCGAGACCTGGGTACCGCGCTCGCGACGGTTGAGCTGCGCTTGAGGTATGGGATAAAACTCTACCGATAGTACCAGCGGGGAACCCATATTGGGATGGCCGGTGAGGAGATGACCGGCCCGTATGTGAGGTTGCCTGATTTTTTTTATGTGTTCCCCTTTTGTAAAAATTGATTGATCTTGGACTGTTGGACGGGACATATTTCTAAGTCTATCCCCCCCCCCCATCTAAGCTCGCACGAGTGAGAGATGATCGGAAGGAAGGAGGATAGATGTTAATTGGAATGGAATCAAGAGAAAAAATGTGGGCAAATGGATGGCTGGCCGAGGGAATTATGGAAAAGGGGTACTTAGGAATGGGGGGGTAAAATAGAGAGACCTTGATGAGGGGTCTGAAATAATTCTCATCTAGGACAAGGGTTGACCTGACCAAAGGGATCGATTGGTGTCTTTTTATGAAAACAGGGGCCGGGTGCTGAAAACAAGATGGCGCGATGGTTGCCTTCGCCAATCTATACTAGCGGTCCGGAAATGCCAGTAGATGTAAAGGATGGGGTATCGGTCGTTCTCCCGGAAAATGGGACGTGGGCGGACCTTGAACCAGCGTATCAAACGGTAATGTTGGAAGGAGAGGATGCTTTCCTTTGGATAGAAACAGTATGGACTAATGTCAGCTTGACGAGGTTGTCACCAAGTTTAATGGATTTGGAATTCTGAGGGACAGTAGAAGCCCGGGGGTGGGTCTACTTGTCGCAAGATGGGGAGAAAGCTATGATCATAGAGTTGACACTCGGGAATACACCGGACGAGTTGTTTAGGAAGGCAGAAGCAGAGGTCATGTGGGCTGCATGTCAACGGAGGGAAATGAAAATGGAAAGGGTAGACGTACGGGTGGAACTTGGGGATAGAGGAAGCATGAGGCGGCCCGTAAAAATTATGTGATGTGTGTTGCCCCCCTTCCTAGTGGATGCGGTTTTCGAAACTCGGAGCAGGCTAGTACGGATATGCCAGTCCATGACGAACCTCGGGCTATACCAATGCGCTAGGCAAGATTTTTTTCGGTTATCAGTAGAGATGGGGTCGTTCGAGGGGAACTGGGCGGAGGAGCTGACCGAGATACTAAACTGCCTTAGCATAGACAATATCTTTGTCCCTAGCGCTGTGCATTGGGGGATAGTCTACAGGAATGTGGCAATAGAGGAAACGTTTTTAAATGGGGCAAGGGAGTTGGTGTACGACGAGGAGGACGACCTCAGAGATGAAGATGAAGATGAAGAGATAGAGGACTGGGACTTCTAAGAGGGCTGGGGTGATTTAACTTAGGAAGGACTGGTGGCCTGGTATTGTGCAGGAAAGGGAAAGATGACTAGAGAAGAAATGATGATGGAGTACACCTTCAAAGGTTGGGAACCACGGCGACTCAGAGGAGGAATAGAAATGCCTATACCGACAGGAAACGGATGGAGGGGGACCACGTGCGACTGAATTGGGTTTGAGGTTGCCCGAGACTTGTCGTATGTATAGATAGAGCGGATTCGGAACCCAATAAGGGAAGAGGAAGGTTGGGATGATATAGCAGAAGGCAAGGTGGAGTCAGTCGGAACGATTGTTCTTTCCGAGGATGGATGACACTTGTTCTGCACCATGTTAGCAATGGGACAGGACCCGATGTGGCTTCTAGGGGATGCAGAGGCCCGAACCCGAAAAGAAGGCAAGCGGTTCGCCAACGAGGGATGGGACGAAGTTAGTAGCAGGGTTGTGATGGGAGGATGAAAGGAACTTAAGCCTCCAAGTCTATGGATAACGGCTTGGGTACCGGAGTTCATAGTCGAGTGGTTTGGGAAGTTTGAGCACATTTTAGAAGTGGCCGACTCCATGAGAAAGATGCATATAGAGTGTGTCTGGCTGACCGAGGAGTTCTATAGGCTCTCATTGAAATATGGGCCCTTCTACGGAGATAAAGTCGAGGAAGTCATCATCATCCTAAGAATAAGCAGGTATGACCGCCTAGAGGCAGAGGCGGAGTCTTGGGACGCCATAGTTAGCCGGGAGGCGGCGACTGCACCCTCCTACGTAGACGATGTCTTTAAACTATTTGAGGTGCTGTGGTTTGACTAAATGAGGCCGATGGATCAAACGCCGCAAAAAGGCCTGAGTGTGGAGGGTGCTTGTGAATTGAGGTGTAACATAAGAAAGAGTGTGTGTACATTAGGGCGTGGATGGCGCATAAGGATCGAAACAAGGGGGAAGTGGCAGCAACCGGAAAAAGGGGGGGGGTAGAATTGTACGTGTATGAGTCGTGGATAGCGACAAGAACCAGTGTACGATAAGTAGGGAGGGCTGAAAGACTAAAATACGAAAGGCATGGAATCTCGGTGGGTGCAGCAATCGAACTAAGAAAGCAGGAAAGGAGACATTGCAAGATGGCCCGGCGAATGACGTTCTGGGAGGATAGACCTCGTGGGATCCTGCCACCAAGAATATAAGAAGGCAAGGTCGAAATAAGCCTGCCGACAAGAAATGCGGTAAGCAATCCGGTAATGGACTGGGTGGGGATAGAGTTGGTGGAGGACACAGTGAACCTAGTAGTGGAGCTGGAATGGCGTGCGAGAGAGGAATTCGAGGGCGTAAATTTGGACCTCCCAGGGCGAGTGCATGCGACGAGATCCTTACACCTGTCGGAAGAAGGGTGGCAGACTTTTGGGATTGCCTTGGCCTCCGGGGATGACCCCGTACGAATGTTCGAAGCGGCATGGCAAATAACCTGGCAGGAGGGGCTTGAGTTTGCAGACCCGGAACGAGATGACGTGACGGCGGAGGTAAGAGTTGCCGCGGCAGGGATCTTCGAGCTGCCCAATAAGGTCGTACGGATGAGTCTACCGCTCTTTCTGCTGAGGCTAATGGGAGGCATAGAGCGAGTGGAGCAGGCGGTAACTGCCGTAACTAGGCTAAACTTTGACGAAGCGTTAATGTATCGAGAATACTATCGGGCCTTCCTAGAGATGGGGCCTTTCGGGGACGAATAGGGGCGCGAGGTGCTTTGCATTCTACAAACAGTAGTAAATACTAGGCCGGGAGTCCCACAAATAAGTGATGAGGCCATGTGGGGAATCATCCGGTGGGAGGTAGGTCGGGGCGTGACCTACGTAGATGATCTCTATCGGCTGTACGAGCTGCCAGAGGGGGCTACTACTCCCAGGGGTATGGAGGGATAGTTGGGACTAGAAAAGAGGAATGAAAACACGAAGGACAAGGAGGGCAGTAGGTGGGCGGTTTCTGGGGGTTGGTTGTAACCCTTTCTATGTGGACTATACAAGGAATCACCGAGGCAACGATGGCAGCAAGACGTGAGCGAATGGAACGTCAGCCCCGTGTGCAAATGGAACGCCAGCCCCGGTACCCCGGACCGCCTTGGAATAACGGTGGACGATGGGAAGTATCCCTCCCGTCGAGTTCTACCTATCGGGGATTCGACATAAAATGGCGGGCCGTGACTTTGGGACGAGACGCCGCCTTCATGTTGGTAGAATGTCGGTGGACAAGGATGAGACTCAATCGAGGACCCGGGGACGATCTGTATTCCAATCTGAAAGTTACCGCGACCATGTATCTGCTTGAGATCGGCTGACACTCGTTGGGGGTAGAGATAGCACAAGGTTACGAGCTGACACCGGTCTTTCGAAGGGCTGCCCGGACGTTGACCCGGATAGGACAATCAATCAGGGGCAGAAGGAACGTGGGCTTACTTACCCGGGTGAAAATGAGAGGTTGGAGGGAGTTCAGGGCACCGACCACTCCGCTGAGATGCCGAGTGCCACGTTTTATGATAGACCTCGTCTTCGGAAGCCTCGCAAGAGCGCAGGAGCTGACAGACTCAGCGATAGTCTGGGCAGGCCACTTTCCCTCCCCTACCATTGGGATGTTCTACGATGTCGCTGTGGAGCATGGGCCGTTCTGGGGAAACAGGGCCCACGAGTTGCTGGAAGTCATCCACATCCTGATGTTTAGGGCGCCACGGCTAGACTGAGCGGGATGCGAACGCATAATTAAGAGGGAAATTGACATAGGAGAGAGTTATTTAGCAAGGGTGGCTGAACTATTCCAGGAGCCGACCAAACCAGAAGAGTCGCGAGGGCGAGAGCGGGATTAGCATCCGCAAGCGGGTCAATAGGGCAGGTCAAGTATAGTTCGCTGCGTACGGAAGTTCGCCGATGGGAATAAGAGAGGGGCCTCGGACCCGGGTGGCTAAAACCCTCTAGAAAAACAAAGAAGGGGGTAGACTCCTAATGATTGACCATAACCCAAAGGTCAAAAATAGGAAACACTGCTCGGGAAGACTTTCCCTAGCAGAATGCCTAACCCGGACTCCCTCGCATCGGCCGATGGGACAAGGGCACTACAAACGAGCTTGTGATAAAGGAAGCCAAGTCACGTTCATACCTCGGCTGGGCGGCAGGGTCAGTCATGGCTCCTCCTTAAGGAAGGGCAATCAGGAAACGGGGATAGGAAAGGGGGCTATAAAGATAAGCCAGCAGAGCTGGGAGCCTAGGGAACCTAAATACCTCGCATTGCGTGTGTCTTGGGAATTCTTTGGCTTATGCAGAACTAGGCAAAATGGCGACGGTGGAGGAGACAAATAACCGTAAGAGTGAAGGAGAACCAGGCTTAGGAGGCAGTGCCGCACAAAGCGAGGGGGGGCAGAAGGACAGAGAATCGATAAATCCGGATGGTACCAAAAGGAACCGGAAGGAAATCTCCACAGGAGAAAGCTCGGGGAAAGCCGGGGGAAGCAGGCAAGGGACTCAGGAGACCAAGGAGGGCAGAAATAAGGATAGGACAAGCCCCCGAAACTTGGAAGGAGCCATGTCTAAGAAAGTAAGGGTCACGGATGCGAGGCGCAAACTAGCCGAGATAGAAAAGAGGACCGCGGAATACAAGGCAAGATTGATTGAGGAAATGATGAATGCGAACGAAGAAGGCCCTCTGCAGGAGGAACCCCGGGACGAACGGAAAGCCAGCCGAGGTGGGACTGGACAAGGGGATAAAGGTAGTGACCGTGGAGGAACGCCGAGCAAGAGAAGGAAAGACGGAGAGAACTCTCCGGGGATGGAAGCAGAAAAGGCTACGACTCCGCCAGCCATGGATAGTAGGGCTAGCCGCCTGCCGACCACACCAGCAGTAGTACGAGGATGCGAAGGACTTTGGAGCCTTAGGGAAAGAGTGTTGGGATGGTTTGACCCAGAAGGAACTATGAAAACCAGGGAGGGACAGAAGACCGGCAAGGAAGGTCCAGATAACAGTACGGCAGGCGAGGCCAGCAACTCCGAGGGCGGCCTTAAGAAAATAGTGTTGTCCCTCGCACGAGCACTAAACAAAAATCAAAGCTACCTAGCGGATGCTAAGAAAAAGTTGACGTTTGATGGGGCGAACATCATGGAATTCCTGATAGATTACGAGAATCTGGCTGCGTTGTTGAAATGGACCGAAGAAGAGAAGATGGACCACCTGGGGCAGCATGTGTCTTTGAGCCTAGGGCGGGACATAATGGCCATTGTGGCCGCGAGCCGGTCTTGGAAAGAAACCCGAGATGTGATGATGAGAAAATATCTAGCGGCATAGAAGATGGCAACGAAGGCCGATTTAGCAACAGTCCAGAGGAAGAACTTCCCAACGTACAATAACTTCCTACGGGAGTTTACTTTGGTAGCACTAAGGATCCTCGGGGTCACGGACCGGATAATGAGCAAATATTTCCTCAGGCAGTTCTCCGAGTTCGACAAAGACAAGATCCTGTCTGCTTACCAACAGACGAGTAAGTTCGTAAACACTCGGGATGTTGATTTTAGCACCGTAACAGATCTGGTTGAGAAAACGGTAGTAACAGAAACGTTGGCCTTGCTCAAGGAAGGGGAGGTCATAGACTTGACCAGTAGGACGGGCGACAAGGTGAAAAAGGGGATTGAAAGCCTACACGAACGGGTGCACGGAGTCGACAACAAGATTGAAAGGATGGAGAGCGTGCTAGTAGTTATGCAGGCGAAAGTATCCCGTCCCCCCCTCCCGCCCCAGGAAGCAGTAGTTCCGCCAGGGGTAGCCAATCGTGGATATGGACGAAGAGATCCCGCCAACGAACAATGCAAATACTGTACCGCAGTAGGGCATTTTGTGCGGGCATGTCCAAAACTCAACCATGACATACTAAAAAGGAGGTGTACCAGGTCATTAAAGGGCGAGATATTTGAACCACAGGGGGAACGGGTGAACTGGAACTCGTCAGGAGGGATGCGGCGAGCCATCATCATGCTCAACAGGTTAGAAATAATGGTCGTAGAAGCCGAACCGGTGGGCGAGATCATCTGGGATCAACTCCGGGGGCGAGGGCCGCAGGTCAACTTTATTTTGGAAAACGACGGACGTGATAGGGTGAACGCGACTACTCGTCTAGGGACGACTGGGAGAAGGATTAACCGCGACACCGTGATGGAGGAGGTTGCTGGAAGTTCGGAACCCTAGGCAGAGCCTGAGGCCGAGGAACCGGAAAAGGTCTATGAGAAACCTAGAGAAGAGGAGCCTACAAAAAAATTTACCGCTGCCAAGAAGAAGTTTAGGTACCAGATCCCGATCTTATCCTTGCCTGAGATCGACGACACCATTAGCAAGTTACTAGGAACCATGGTATCGGTGTCTTTTCAGACCATGCTGCAGGCTAGCCCTAGGTTGCTCAAAGGGCTTAGACAACTGTTGACCCGGCGGTGAGTAGAAATAGGCGACAACCCCAAATTACCAGAAGGGGAGAGGGAGGAGGAAGCTCCGCAAGAAGTAGCTAACCTTCAGAGGAGTCGTGGGGACTTGGAGGATCTCGAGAAAGCTTTTGCGAACATTCGTTTGAGTTTGCCCGACCGAGAGGGCGGCGAGGTCATGAGGTTACCATCCGTGACAAAGCTTAGCTTTCATGCACTGCCCGTAGGGAAGCTGAAAATCCAGATCGGGACTCATCATACCGACGCGTTAGTAGACGGGGGAGCAGAAATCACTCTCATAAGAAGAGATTTCGCAACGATCATGGGGTGTACGGTAAACAAGGAAGTAACAGGGAGCATCCGCGGAGCTGGCGGGGAAATCCCGTTCGCTGGGTACGTCACGAAGTGTGCTGTAAAGGCAGGAGTCAGGGAATCGATCTGGTCGTTTCAGCGGATGGCTGTAATGGAGGAAATGGACCACGACGTAATCCTCGGTAGACCGTGATGCGCGAATGTGGAGATGATAGGCATGCACTTGCACGATGGCTCATACATGGTGGACATAGAGGACCCAGTGACCAGCCGTGGAGAGCTCCAACAGAAAAATTGTCACCGAAATTTAACAAAATTTATTTTTGATGTCTAACTTATTCACGCCAGAAGGGGTGTGACCAACTTTTTGTTTACTGGGTCTTCTGCTGTGTTCAACAACTCATCAACATTATCAACTTATTCCCAACGAGTCCAACATGGTTTCCAACAGGGCTCAAACTTTTTCTCAACGACTTCAACATGGTTTCGTACAAGCCTCCAACATAAACCAACACGTATCCAATATGGTTCTTGACCCACATTTTGGTACATGATAGGTGAGAGAGTGCGTGTGTGTGTGAGTGGCGGTCGTGCATTGCGGCCCGGTCCTGTAAAATTGCATGTTTTTGTGGTGTTATTTGCCCCCCCCTCCAACCCCCCCCCTTTTTTTTTCCTCCCACTTTAGTCCTTTTTTTTTTTCATTATAGTATTACGGAGAACCCCGTAGCAGCCACATCCGCGCTCAAGCCTCCAGCAAGAGAACATGTGGGAGTTGCACCCACCAGCAGGTGCGATACCTGCTACAGCAGGTGGGCGATATCAGCCAGGGGTCAGCCGGTAGCATAAGTGAGGAATGGAAAAAAACAACACGGTTGGGAAGTGGGTGCCACTTACGCCAGAATAAGGCTAAAACGTATTCGTATATGGCTCTCACTTCCCAACCAAATCGTCACAAGTGTAAGTTATGTGGTTGCACTCTGAGGTTGCTACCTCACGTTGTTTATGCATCTCATTAAGTAGGACATGAGATAATGTTGTACACAAGACACATGTAAACAAAAAGATGTAGTCCACATCTCACTAGCAGTCAAAATGAATTGAGACACCCGAGTCGGTCTTGGTGGATAATCTGATAATGAAAGTGAAGTCATATGACGGCAGCACATGTCTCCCCATTACAACACAGTTCTAAGACAGGTGAAACGCGTTCTATGATTTATGATGTTGGATGTATTGTTTATAATATACGGCATAATATGGTCTATGATATACGATCTATGATCCACGATGCAGGCGATATATAATCTAAGACATGTAAGAAATGATCTGTAACATTAAACCATATGATATTTAATGTATGGTCTTATACTAAACGATGCATGATCTATGATATATGAGATATGAGATATAATCTATGATTTATGATAATATGTGGTATATGATGTATGATATATGATCTATGGTATATGAAATATGATATATGATTAAGGATTTATGGTCTATGATATATGATCTATGATCTATGATATATGATGTATGATCTATGACATATGATATATGATATATCATCTATGATCTATGATATATGATCTATGATGGGACCCTAATAACATATACGGTACACCTTCACAATATTCGACACCAATTTAACACCAAATTCGAGTGAAATTTCACTACGTTCAATTTCGTGTTTTTAGAAAAAAATGTCAGTTTTAACGAAATGTCAGTTAAAATCAATTTTTTTTTCTTTTCTTGGATTTTGCGAGGATATGGGTCCTCGGCAGGCCTAAGGGCCCCCCTGCAGCATATGCGCCCGCCCTAAGTGAAGGCGGGCCTAACAAATCACGAGAGACCCTTGGTTTTGTCTTTTGGAAAATGGTCGAAAATATATCTTTTTAAATAATAGAAGTTTGAGTTCTAATTTTTCACTCTATACAAAATGTTGGGTTTTGTGGTTTTTTATCGTGTTCACGAATCGTGTGTTAACAATGTTGTCTACCAATCAGCAAATGAATGCAATCACTTGTGTTTGCTTGCGGATGCGCGTGCTTCCGAACATGTGTGTGTCTATGCGTCAATCAACATCATGAACTGCTCAATCCTTCAATCAAACGGGATTGTGGAGGTCGTATGTGGGCGTGTCCATGTAACGATTTGTCCCTGTTTTTTCGAGTGCACGTCGACAAACCAAACGGTCCAAACCTGTGATCAACCGGATGACTATGTATGCGCGGAGGCCGCGGTTGCCGCAGTCATGACCGCAGCGGTCGCGACCGAAACCGGCCAGCTGCGGCCAAGGGGAGGGGGGTCTTGCCAATCGGGGTCGGGATTCCGACAGCGTGACCAAGGCCCCAACCCCCCCATTCAAAAAAAAAAAAAGATTAAGAAATGGGGGGGTCCATTTTAAGGGAGGGAGGCAACAAGTAATGAACCCCTTTTTTTTTTTACTTTTCTTTTTTCTGTGTGGTTAAACAATTGTGCATTTTTTTTTTTCACTTTTTTTTTTTTTTTTGACTGATTGATTGATTGATTGACTCGTTGATTGATTGATTGATTGATTGATTGATTGATTGATTGATTGGTGGGGGAGGGGTAGCCCCCCACCCCCAGGGCACACACACACACACACACAGACATACACACACACACACACACACACAAATACCATTAAAAAACCCACTTCCCAACTAAGTAGTTATAATAGCAATAAATAAATAAATAAATAAATATATATATACACAGCCCCTCGTTTGTTGTCCTCTTCTCCCTCTCTGCCTACGGTTTACCGGGCAGTTCTATTTG
>BFEA01000017.1:2421755-2429175 GCA_003427395.1 Chara braunii | reverse complement strand
TGTGTATGTGTGTGTGTGTGTGTGTGTGTGTGTGTGTGTGTGTGTGTGTGTGTGTGTGTGTGTGTGTGTGTGTGTGTGTGTGTGTGTGTGTGTGTCCTTCCCCGTTCCCTCGTAATGGAGGCCGCAATGGGGTAGGTCCATGGCACAAGATGTTAGACCTACCCCAGCAGGGAGAGGTCCTCTATCCGAACCAAGGCAAATTTTTGACATACACACACGTGATTGGTTGCTTTGTTACCCAAGCATAATAATTGATAGTTTTCTATTTATTTTTATTTTTTAATTTTATGTATGTTTTCGCTTGTGTTTTGTTTAGGTTTTTGGGTAAAGAAGCCTGGGGGAAGGTTATTAGTTTATTCGTTGGGGGGAGTTATTATTAAGCCACCACAGAATCGTATGAGGTTCACATCTTAAAGGTTGCTAGTTCGTAGAGTGTAGGAGTATTTTGTACGTAATGCCAAGTAATTTGTGTCTTTCGAATCCGTTTTGTGTAGTGCACAAATGGTTCGTTTTATTTCTTTTGATGTATGTTCGGGTTTTGATTCGATTGTCATAATGATCTATATATACATGTCTTATACAAAGAATATATTCATGGCTCAAAAACATTATGAGATCGTATCTAAGTGTATACGTGAATCAACCCTAATACTAACAATTTTTGCGGGATTTTATATTTGTTTCATAAGACGGCGCTATGTGAACTTAAAGAGTGAGAATCTATTATAATAGAGTGTTCAGTGGTCAATGCGTGTGTGCAGCAAGCATGAAGGAAAAAAAAAAAAAAAGATATCGGGGCCATGTCCAGTTGAGATAACCGATTTGTCGAAAATGTGGATGCAGTTTATTGCACACACGATGAAACAGTCTTATTGTACCTGCCCGTTTTTGTATAGCAGGTCATCCATAAGGGACGATCCTAGAAAATAGTTTTTACGCTCATATTATCATATTTGCATAAAGAGCTTGTTATTATTGGTGCAACACAAGTTAGGTGGGCAAGCAAAAATATTGTTTCAAAGATATCAGACCAAGAAGTAGGAAAATTATGTTGATTCCATAAAGGAATAATCACGCATGCTAGAAGAAACGACAAAGAAATGATGCTTATTCCGTCATAACCTATCTGCTAGTGAGAAAACGAGCTCAGATGATTATACCGAAGTTAACAACCTATGGCTTCTTATTAGCGGAGGACAGAACTACCAAAATAGGATAGGAAGGCAGAATCCTGCGTTATAGTATGAATTTTTAAAAAAAATAGCACCACCAAGACCTTAGAAATAACGAGTATCAACAGAGAGTCATACATTTGTATTCCATGCAACATAATGTTATATAAATCTTAATCGACATATGAACAGAATCATTAGTCTGATTGCGGGAAATGAATTACTAACTTCCAATCTTGGGGTTATTTATATGTTTTTGAAGAAAAACAGACGCACAGGCGGGTAGGAAAATTAGAAAAGGTGTTTATTTCAAGAGCTTATACCTTACCTATCTCTTTTGTTCTGATTTTTTTTTGTGAGTCGTTAGAGGGCAATTCTTATACATGAGTACGTTCTCCATGTTGCATGTCTTTCGGCATGAAAGTGTAGAACATGTAATTTATCCACAAATTTACTAGTGTAGGATCAACATTCAGATATCAACATCATCGGGGTGTAATTGTCAGAATAGGCTTTGTTACTTTTAGCGAATCACTATAGTTCAGTTCCAAGAAGTCAGACAATTCAGTTTGACAGCGATCAAAGCAAGAATGAGATCATCTTATCATTAGGTATGGTCATAGCAAAGATTGCTGGTTATAACGAGGAACAATTTTTTATGGTATTTTACTTAGTGATAGTAACGATCATCGCATCCTGTCATTTTCATGAAGAACCATTGAAGGGATCAAATGATCTTATGCGCAAACTTTGAATAACTTGTTGTGTAATGACTAATAAGCTGATTCGCACAAAATCTAGTTCTTGCAAGGATCTGGGACCTCTATGCATATCAGTAGCATTAATCACCACATTAGTGTCTTAAGTAATTATAACAATAACAAAGAAATAAAAATATAAAATAAAAACGAACATTTCGTAACATCATGTAGTAGATGAGAAGTAGGGAGGTTGTGAATAGTGAGTTGAAAACTATCATATCATATCACGTGAAGTATACGTCATATTTCGATGAGGGATATACAACAGGTCTTTTTGGTACTATGTACTACCTAAATTATCCCATAACGCTCACAGATTTGGGTTATAAGTATAGTCGCTCTGAGGCCGGATTGTACAGGCTTAATGAGAGACAAAATAAGGGGACCAAACTCAGCCGATTAGCCACCATTAACATACAAGACAGGCAGGGGTGAACTCAAAAAAAAATTATATCGTAAGGTGTCGTGGCGCGTCATTTCTTAACAACGTTGATTACCAAGGATTTTTTATAGGTGGAGGACGTAAGTGTAACCATTCGAATTTGGGTTACAAAGGTAAACCGAGTGACATATTTAGAGAATCGGTCGTCATCATTAGAAAGTCTGCGTATACAGGGCGGGTGATCATCGCCCAAGATATGCAGAGTGTTATGGATATATACTACCAGTAGCGTATTTACAAGGATATTTTGTAAGTGAATATATTAAGGTTGATTAGCGATCATGTGTCCAGTTAGATATGCAGCTAGTGAAGCAAGTATGCGAGATAAATGAGTATATCGTGGTTTTCAATTCTTGAGTTATATGTAATGATCGTATGAACTTATATGTAGTAGTCTGTATGTATCAGAGCAGAGTCGTTCGTGTTCTGTATATGCGGGGTGAAAGGGCGGGGGAGGGGGGAGGGGGCTGTCTCTTATACACATCTAGATGTGTATAAGAGACAGCTCTCTCTCTGTGTGTGTGTGTGTGTGTGTGTGTGTGTGTGAGTGTGTGTGACACGCTTGCCCCCGTGGGAGATGCCAGAGGAGGAGCGGACATAATGGGAACTCTCTCCTCTGAGTGGCTGAATGAATGGGACTGTAGAATTCTCGTCTCTGGACGGTGCAGGACGCTGCAGGAACATGAGGGGGTTAGCAGTTCACTAACTTATTATTAGATAACATGAATAAGCGAAAGCGATGGTGACTTCGCCGATCAGGCTTGCGCGGCTCGTAGAGGCAAGCAAGTGGAAGAGGACCTTCGCCAAGCTCGCCGGGATTAGCAACTGAGGGGACAGATATGAGCGAATCACCATCGCTGTTATAGCGGTGGATGTGAAAGCAACAGAGGGAGGATCTTGTGCATATATCGTTACCGTCGAAGACATGGGAGAAGCGAAATGGGGTACGGAGGGGAGTAGTTGGCCGGCGAGGAGCAGTCATCCCGCTACTACGAGTATGGATGTACTCCTACTACACGTAGTCTCCTAGTACCCGGAAGAACATCATCATAAGCGATGCATCTGAACCCCCCCGACTGAAATCTGTGTGTGTGTGTGTGTGTGTGTGTGTGTGTGTGTGTGTGTGTGTGTGTGTGTGTGTGTGTGTGAATACATACATATATATATATATACATACATATACATATATATATATATCGTCACATATATATATGTATGTATATATATATATGTGCCATCATGATGGTTGTGCTGTACAGATAGATAGGCATTACATTACTAACGCATGCCGATTGCATTTCAAGAGATGCAGTGATTGCCGAAGGAGCTCTCCGCAACGTTCCATGAGTTGCTGCTCCGTGGTGCCGAACCGAGAACGATCGGACGGTCGAAGTTCCACGCTCCAGCGGCAATGAGCTGACGATAGACGTCGATCCTCTTGACCGTCGATCGCCAGTTCCTCCACAGTCCTTGGGCAGTGGCCAGGGCGTATTGCCTGCTGTCCAAGAATGCCAACACCCAATCGCGCTCGGCAGCTCCGCCTCGCCCTGCGGGACGTGACGTGGCGTTGTTTGTCATCTCGATGATGGTGTCTGTGCCGAGTGCGGCACGACCGGGCTTGTCCTCCTGACCGTGCTGCACCCACGTGTCGTAAAGCAGGCTCTTTGATAAGTCGTATCGCAGGCCCAGCGATTGCGCCCGACCTTGCGAAGGCAGCCAATAAAGCTCGTCCACTTCGTCTCTCTGGATGGATCTGAAGATGGGATCCCGGCTTGCCGCCTGAGACACCGCCGCTTCGAACCCGTCCATCCCCGTCAGCTTGCCGGGCTCCTTGCTCCTTTTGATCGCCTCCATCGCCGGCAAGTACCTGGCCAGCGCCGTTCCCGGCTTCGCCCGAGCATACGACTGGATGATAGACAACCCATCTCCAAATCCTGTCCTCCACCTCAGGCATCCGAACGCGATTCCCTTCCCGTCGCTCATCCTCTTGGCGTAGCCGAAGTTGAACTCGGTTTCCCCGTTTTCTAGAACGTTCGTCAGCTGCAGAGCCCTCTTCTTCGCGATCGCCGCAGCCATGGTTGGCAGCGTTTCGCTCGCACACAGCCCTGTGTGCTGGCTTCCTCTGTCAGCCGCGAGGCTTAGCAAGCTGGCAAGGGGTCCGACACGCAGTGGGCAGATCGCCTCTCCGCTCAGCTCAGCTCAGATCAGATCAGAGTAGGATCCGCCTGCGTTGAGATGAAGCCAGATCTGACGGAAGAAACTTCAAGGCGCCTGTTCCTCCCTTGTACCAGCCGCAGCCTTGCTGGTAATGGTCTACGATTGTGCACACCGTCCCTGCCTGCCTGCTATCGTGTTCACTGGTGCTGCTGCCCCAGCAGGAACAAAGGTCTGTACGTATCATCGATAGATGTCATCGAGCGGCAACACTCGGCCGACTGCTGGACTTGCTCTCTCTCTCTCTCTCTCTCTCTCTCTCTCTCTCTCTCTCTCTCTCTCNCGTCCGAAAATCCGGACGACGGGGGGGGGAGACGTCCGGGGGAGACGTCCGGTGGAGACGTCCGGTGGAGACGTCCGGTCTCCGGACCATTGGTAACCTAGCTTAGAAGCATGCGAGCAGGAATTCAAGGAGAGCATACAACAGAAACATTTTCCATAATTAAATAACCATTCTAGAGTAAAATTACATTTTAAATTTTAAATTTTTATTCCATCTTAAAAAATGTCATTCCAATTTTAAAATTTTCCGTCTTACTTGAAAAATTTCCTTCCAAGAATGGGGTATCCCTTCTTATTTGAACTGCATGCTAGAGATGGAATGAAAGTCTGGATGAGTTCATGAAATATTTTAATTGGACCGCCATTCTAAGCAACGATTTCCTGTCATAAATAGTTTAATCCAATCTAAATTAGACGATATTTGTTGTAGTAGAATGAAAGTCTAATTAAAACATTTCATAAAACTCGTCCAGACTTTCATTCCATCTTGAACAAATAGATGTAGTTGGAAGGGAAAACTCATATTTAGACGGGAACTTATCCAATTAAATTGGAAATTTAAGAATTGGATAAACATTGGAATGATAATTTATAAATATGAAGGATTTTTTTTTTATGGAATGTTTTTTCAACTTTCATTTCTCATGGAAATTTTTCTGTTGTAACATACCAGTGCAACCCAGAGCATGAGCATGGACAACAGAGAGCGCTTGTAGCACTGTAAGTGCAAGTGGTTATATACGGATGAGTCTCAGACGACGAAGCTGCATATAGGAGACGAGGGGTAGCTTGGCGATAATCATGTAGAAGGGTGGTTTGTGTATTTCGTAAGGTAGAAGGGGTTTGCGTAAGGTAGATATGGGTGGAGGGGGATGCATTCATTATAGTTATTGGTATGGTGTGTTTTTTTTTTTTTTTAATTTTGTATGTACAGCTAGGTTACCAATGGTCCGAGGGCCGGTCGTCTCCCCCGGACGTCTCCCCCATACATCCGGTACCCTCGTCGTCCGGGAAAAAAAAAAAAAAATCGTAAAAAAAAAAAATATTTTTTTTTTCGGTTTTCGATTTTTTACTCATGATTGACTGCGAATTTGAATATAACTCCAAGGCAAAAGTTGCTTGTATTGTTATGTTACATAACATATATGTTTTACAGATTTTTCAGAGATTTTTTTTTTTTTTTTTTTTTTTTTTGCGCTAGGTCGGACAACCCCTGTCCGGCCGGACATCTGACCAAACGTCCGATCCAACATCCCGGACGATCAGGGGGGTCCCGGACGTCCGATCCAACAACCTAGATGTAGAGTTGTTTTTGTAGGAAGTTTTTTATATTTTTATGTAATCTTGTCTATCTCGTGTGCTATGGGCACGTTTTTTTAAGGGGGGAGGATGTAGCAAGTAGGAGGTGGTACGAGGTGTTTTTTTATGTCGTGTTATTTCGTTAAGTTTGTCTCTGCGTAGCACACTGAACGTGTTCGGAAGTTTTTCGAACGTCCAAACGCGTTCAGCCGTTCGTCCGAACAGGAAGCGAACGTGTTCGCACGAACGACTTTTAGAGGCCTGCGAACGCGTTCGCCTAGCGGGCGTTACCAACCTTCCGAGGGTCTGGGGGGGTCATTGGGGCCGTAGGGGGGGTGTTTTGGGGGCGAGATTGGGCGGGCAGCCTGGCGAGAAGATGCATTCGGGTCCCCCGTTCAAATTCGAACGACAATCGGGTTGCCCCGCCGCTCGTCCCCGTGCAGCATTCTTCAGTGGAGCATCGAACCCCCAAGTAGGTGTGCCTCCTCCTCCTCCTCCTCCTCCTCCTCCTCCACCTCCTCCTCCCCCTCCTCCCCTCCTCCTCCTTCTTCTCCTCCTCCACCGCCATATCTTCTTCTTCTTCTCCTTCGTCTTCTTCAGAATCTTTTTTTTTTTTTTTTTTTCAACTTATTTTCTCTTTCTTTTCTAACTTTCCCAAGTTTCTTCAACTTTCTTCTTCTTCAAATCTTCTTTTTCTCCTTCTCCTACTTCTTTTTCGTCTTCTACTTCTTCTTCTTCTTCTTCTTTGGTTTTCACGGTAAGAAATACCGAGACAATTGAGTTTTATATGACTCTTACATGTCGAAGGCTAAACCACTGGGAGTGGGATGGTCTTATGGAGGTAATGAAACAAAACCAATGACCCTCACAGATAAACCACCAAGGCGGGTCATGCTCGATTGAAGGGTGACACCATGAAAAATATACCAAAATGCCTAACGAAAGGCATTCAATGGTCGACACTAGGGTGATGAATGGCAGTGGGTGAAGGAATCAAACATGCACCGACTGCGAGGAAGCCAGATCTGGGAAAATGAAAGACGAGATAACGATATTGTGCCAATACCTATACGATACCAAGGGAGAGTCAAACTCTAGAACAACCCGCTAAAGAAGAACCATCATGTGACACACAAGGGAATGTACACGATAGAGTTAAGGAGTTACTTCCAAAGTAGCCGAAACCGATAAAGTAGTTGGAGTCGTCGATGTAGGCGATAACGTCGATGAAGAAGAAGTCGACATCGATA
>BFEA01000017.1:2411755-2416755 GCA_003427395.1 Chara braunii | reverse complement strand
TGGGGGGGCAGAGAAAACCGAGTCGGTAGTGGCGTGAGGACCAAGGGGCAAACCACGACCCTGTGGTTGGGAAGCCAGCTAGATACAAGGCCTCAGAGATAAATATGGTGCACCGTTGCTAGGTGGGTGGCGCAGACAAGCGAGTGTCGGACACGGGCTGAGATCGGTGCTAATCAACAATGTCAATTTAATACCGATCGAGGGCGGCGGTGTACGAATACTTCAAAGAGGTGTGTTTGACCTGGCGGAAACGGACACAACCACGACAAGCCTCGATGGCAGCACACTTCTCGATGAGGAATAGAACCATGCGGAAGGTTCACCTTTGGAATGACGAACGTGCGGGTACCGGGCTATGCGAACCGACTATGAGCACGACCCATTGCGGATATGGTCATCTGTTGACGATCAACTGAAGCGACTGTCTCGTCATCCGAATGGAAGTTGATGACATCGATGAGGTTAAGGTCCTCCGCGGAATCTTCTAGGATAGAGTCGACCTCGGTGCAGTCATCGTATACTCGAGCACATTTGTAGCGCTGTCGCACATTTTATAATCGGGCCTCTTCGAGCGACCAGAAAGCCAATAGGCCGTCACGCAGATTTTAAATGATATTTGCTGTTAATAAAATAGATTAATTAAAGCAAGTCCCTTTCCGTTACGCACGTCCGACTTCGAGCGAGACCCTTCAATTGCGGTCTTCGTCGGTCCCCGGTCTTAGGAATCTTTTCTTTTGACTCGGAACAGCAAAGAGTTATGCAAATAATAATCCCAAAAGTCAGATATGTCATGCATGCATAAATTTTACCAATTTTCTAATTTAGAGAACGATGACGAGATCATAAAGAAGCATAATCATCAGGTAGAGTCAATGCAAATGAAGCAGGACTGACTGAATTGAGCGATGGCAAGGATAAGTGAGGGAAGAGTGAGAACTCATAATAATCTAAGAGAGTACATATAAAGAGAGCATGACCAACACTAGTCAAGAGTCCTCACTCATCCCTCTGAACCACACGCTCAATCTCTCATTTTGCATTGCATTTTCTTGTGCTTCGAGCCAAGTCTCTGTACTCTCTGAGGTAGAGGTCTTTAGATGTAATGTCACCTTAAGCATGCGAACTCTTAACACTTCCAGCCAAGTACCATGATACGAAAGTCAACCATAGCATAAAACTCCTCCCATAGAGTAGGAGGATATGGTTGAGAGAAAATCCCCCGTCTAAGATGTCGAAACTGTGAAGGCTCAGTTACTGGCTCATAGTCAATCGCTGCAAGAGAGATGTACCTCACAACTAAATCAACTAGTTCACCCCAATAAGAACCATCAATGAGAGTGAAAGGAACTGGAGGCTTGGGGTAATCTGTATAAAGCTTTGGTCCGAAGCTGTGAATTAGTTTCACTCCGCTCTCATCTAGCTCTCTCTCTCTCTCCTCAAGGTATCTGGCCGCTGAGATCCAAACTGAATCAAAGTTTTCATGAGTCTCCTTACCTTTCTTCACGTAGGGTTTCAGATCGTGGAGGGTGCCTCCTGCGAATCTGGTGAGAACTGCAAAGACTGATAAACCCTCTTATCTGAGACCAACAACACTTACATACTGATATCGAAAAGCTCCATTGGAAGCAATCCTCTTGAGCCTAGCCAAAATTGACCCCTCGATTGAAAATGACTGAACTGCACTCATGTGATAAGTTGGATGCTGAAACCAATCTCTGTGTCTTTCAACAATGACTGGCTAATAGCTGATTGAAACTGAATAGAAATTTTGAGTAACTTGGACAATTGAATGTTTATTAAGTGCAGGTTGAATGCTACTTCATTACTGCTCGAATGTTGTTTGAATGATGTCTGTATGTTGTTGCTGATTAAATACTAACTTAAAGATGTCGGTTTGCCAAGTACTGATCATTAGATGTCGAAACACTGAGAAAACTATAAGTCAAGATGGGGTACTTGCTGACTAGAATTGACTGAACCGTACTCATAAGAATGACAGTTTCACTGCCGGTTTCCTGAGAATCTTTTTGCCTGTCTGACAATGTCGAGTACGAGTGGGTTGTGTTGATTACCTTACCACTAAAATTCCGATAATGCGCTGTCACAGTGTACTTTGATCAATAGTTTACCCCATAATGACACTGGGTGCCCACTCTCTCTTCTTGTTACTTAAGGATGCAATGCAACCTGTTCTCGATCGTGTTTTATTTCACTCCTTAATGGACCTTTTTGCGACTAGAGGACCAAGTTGATCTGAGTAGTGATCGCAAAGGTAGATTACCACTGACAATCTCCTTCATTCGGCCAGTGCTCTCAATAGATGAAAATGTGTTGTGCAATTTTCGACCGAACCCGTAGAAATATATGACATACTCAATGAGCTCCCAACTTTTTACCAATTTCAGCCCTTGCTTTCTCATTAACCTCATGTAGCCCTGGACGTCATTAACAACTTCTTTTTCCCATCCCTCTTCTCTCTCTCGGTAGAGAGTGTAAGAGATTGTTAGTCTCTTCTCACTTTCTAAGTTTTTCTTTTCTTCGCTGCCAAATCCCATTATGTCGATCCCAGAGTGAGATCAGACTTTGTGTAGAAAAATATCAATTGAGTGTAGGTCCTGAGGTTCGGCTTGCCTTAGTACCAATGACTTCCCCTTCAAACCCAGTTGTAGAGGGCGTTAGTGATTAATTCGTAGTTAAATCACCCAACAATTGGCAATCCGACACTATAGTTGATTGCGATTTAAGTCTTTGTTGGGGTCGAGTGTTTCCATCCGACATACTATGTGCCCAGTAACTATGTCCAGCGTATAAGTACTCTGAGCATAGTTTGTCCGTACTGGTTTCAGCGGCACTAAGTGTCGGAAGTCCGTGTCTCTCATGCTGATGCCGAATCCGATCTCTGACCCCATTCAACGTTTTAGCTTTGAGCATGGGGTCAAGCCCACGCTCAAATTCACAGGTTTAGGCATAATACGTGTCAGACTCTGTGTTTAACTTAACAGTTCTGAGTTCAAGAGCTGTTAATGTCCGTCATAATAGCCCCGGTGTCACACGCGGCGGTCCCACACCCAGACGTAAGGCAATTTTCAGTGTCGGACCTCCAGTCGTATCACGCAGGAGTTTTGAGTCACTTTAACAAAAATACCGCTCCGACCTTGCGCACGTGCTATACCTCTCACGAATCTCTACGATAGGTTAGAGACCCCGCGAGGCACAACTTATCTCCACCCAGGGGAGTTGTCACCATCCCTTAGGTGGGCGTACCCGTGCTGAGCTACTAACCCACATGCGAAGGTTTTTATATGCAATCGCAGAAGTAGGCCAGCCGAGGGCGTTTTCTCGATCGCCGTAGCATAGGCATACGCGCGGTAGAACGCCTTAAGTCAGACCCGTATATCGCGTACCGAGGTGCTAACTTCCCCGGACCGATTATCCGACCAGGTCGCCTTTTGTAGACAGTCTTCCACGCTTAGTTATTTATGTTAGTGAGTCTACGTTCTCTTTTGTTTGTTATACGATCCCGTGAGAATAAATCTTTATAATAGTCTCTCATTCTGTCCATATCCCAATAGTACCTACACCAGTAACCGGCCTAAACTCGGGTCGGAGTATGACCTTCGGCCTAAACTCGGGTCGGAGTATGACCTTTGTTCAAAGGTATATAAGTATAAGCGTATATCATATATATATCAAAGGGGAGTAAATAAGTGATAAACCTCACTTTTCGCAATCGTGGTGAACCCCGTCCGAATATCCCAGATATTTCCCCAATGTTCAGATGACAGATCACTGCCCAAACACCTGTGCAGATACAAGAAAACCACATATACACATACAGAATGCCATCACAGAATACACTACAAGAGTCAATCTTTAACCCAATCATAGCAATTCTCTAACTCCCCCAAAACCTGAAACAACACTCCTCCCTACCCCTGACCCTGTCGCCCCGCCCCTCACTTTTCAAGGACCTTTGAGAATGACCAGGACAATTCAGGCTTAGACGCAGGGGAAAGATTCGTCTGTCCTTTTTCTAGTTTTGTCTTAGGTATGGGTATCAAGCCATGTGGAGGTTGAGTCGGAATTCTACCGACCTGTTATCCAATGATAACAGAATTGCAATCGCTTATGGTTCTTTTCGTAATTCTCTCCAAGAATGATAAACTTGTAGGCACAACACAGTCCGAAAGAAGCTCAACACCTGTTCACCGGGGTCTTTGAAGATTGATTCATGACCTAGTGGTCAACGTGTAGAAGTGACCCGTTTTGTCCGACTTTTATTCTTATCTAACCGCCAGACCGTCGCCCTGTTGGTCTAAGTAACAAACAGAGGAATCATACATAGTCTTCTCTTTTAAAGGTCATTTACCAAACTTCATATCTTAGTGCCACCAACAATATCGTCAATTCAGCCCGGAGAGGAATCATATGGTAGAGATCAAATCAAAGTTCTAAGAATGACAAGTCTCTCAGGCCAAGATCTCACTTACCCTTTCCTTACTAGAATCAGAAATAGCTCGTTAGTGATGGATTGATTCAGTTATATGGAAAGTTGATATCCGTTGGTAGACCGATCAGGATCTACTCATCATTTATCGGCGTCTGCTTTTACGGGTCTTTCTCCTCCTATCTACTATTTTGCATCAGATCAAGTCAGATGATAATAAGGCAGGCTTCTCGGAGCTTCGCTCTTCTTATCACCCTGATCTTTGTTATTACAGTGGTAAGGCAGGCTTCTCGGAGCTATGAATCCCCCTCTGCGGCGGCCATCCTCGGCCGAATCCGCGGACGCGGCCAGTTCGCGGACCCCGCGGATGCGCGGCTTTGAAGCCACGTGGCGGCCGCGATGGAGCAACTTTCGAAATTCGGGATACGCCACGTGGCGGCGCATCCCCGGCCCCACCCCCCCACACAAAAAAAAAATGAAAAAGATCAACTTTTGGTGGGGGGGTATGGGCGAAATCGAACGAAATTGAAAAAAAAAAAAAAACAGTTTTTTT
>BFEA01000017.1:2396827-2409109 GCA_003427395.1 Chara braunii | reverse complement strand
GGAGCCTTGCTACTCTTATTTTCCAGTCAGTGACATTATTGTGATAAGGCAGACTTCTCGGAGCCTCGCTACTCTTATCACATTGTCAGTGATATGATCGTGATAAGGCAGGCTTCTCGGAGTCTCGCTACTCTTATCACATTGTCAGTGATATCATTGTGATAAGGCAGGCTTTTTGGAGTCTTGCTACTCTTATCACCCAGTTAGTGACATTATTGTGATAAGGCAGACTTTTAGGAGCCTCGCTACTTTTATCACATTCGTGCCCCTTATCGCGACGACTTGGTCGTTGCTTCTGATGCCACTTGAGCCCTAGGTCAATCGGAAGCCTTTAAGACTATGCGGGTAGGCCATACGAGACTTCGAACCCCATGTCTTAAACTCGTCCGCCTGATCCCCTGCTGCATTAGCTTTGGATTTTTGAGAGTATGTAGGCGTAGGTCAAATATAGGATAAGAGTTAGTTGCTGCAATCCAACCTCACAGTATCCGATCACATCATGCATAAGTCCTTTTAATCCCCTGTGAACCCCTTTCCCTTATCATTGGTCAGGTGGTTTATTAAGCAAGGGAAAACTGCACGGAGTCAATCCCCTTGCGGCTACATCCAAAAAAAAAAACACTCACACAGCGAGACAGTTGCTCGAAACTTTTCGTTCTTGCTACGCTTTCCCAGAAATAATTAGTCATACCCAGTCAGATCCATTTCATACAATCAGCCTCCTTCATGCTTTGCCCTTTTTTATATGGACACTTTCTCCTTTCCTTTCGGCTTGAGTATCATCTTGAAGAAATCCTGACCCCAAGTACTCATTCTATTATCACAAACACAACCAATTGCCAGAAGGTTATAGATTTAGGGTTTAGGCCGAGGTTCACGTACGTCATTGTTCCCTGCCTTCAGAGTTCCACCTGAACTCTGGCAGAGTTCCCGCAATCGCCCTGTTATTTAGATGCACCTAACTGACCAAGCACGGGGTTGGAATCTCCATGGTGTTCAAGGTTTAATTTCAGCAAGCAATTGAGAGCGTCATTTTCACATCTGTTGTTGAAAGATCGGTGTGCGCAAGGTTTAAGCATGGAAGCAGAGACAAGGGTGGAGGAGGTAGGTTCCGTATGGCTCCCTTTTTTTTTTTTTTTTCTCGCATCTCTCCCATCCCTAACTCTCTTATTGTCTTATGCTGCATCGAACACTAGTAATAGTAATAAGCCAATAATAATGAAAATAATAAAATAATAATACAAATAAAATAATGATAACAAAATCAACAATCACAATAATTAATCACACACATAATACCATAATGATACTTTGATTTGGGCATAGAGTATCCACATAATTCGGAGTTCATAAATCTTTATCAGAACGTTGTCTGATTTAACCTTTTCTTTGATCATGGCTATGGTATGCAGCACTCATCAGATTCTCATCCTCCAATTGTGGTGTCTCCTGGTAGCTTGTCTGTGCATGCTCTCAACACATTCTTGTCCAGCTAGGATCTGCCCCGGATGCTCTCACCTACTTGCGTACACATACATGCTGGTTGTGCTGCATGCCTTGCCATAACTACTGTGGACCTACTATCCACACCCTGGTCATAACGCACATACTCATTTGCCCATGTGTGGCCGCGGTGGCAATGCTGCTTTCTCACCGGCCTGTAGCCACTTGTGATGGCCCGAATCTTGCGCCACGTGTGCCCCGATTGCACTTCGATCAACTAGTTCGCAGCAATTATATGAGATCCTCGTTGAAAAATGCTGGAGCAAGGACCTTAAACAGCCATTCAGGGTGATCCAGAGCCGAGTGCGAGTGGTGTGAATAGTGGTGACTCAATGTAGCCAGCGAGATGTACGGGCGCTGTCGTGCCGTAGAATGTCGCAGCGAGTCTGCATCTGATCTGTATTTTCTCGAGTCACATATCTCTGAGTTTCGAGTGGGCGCCTAGCTTCCAGTTTGGTCCACTATCTGATTGCATATATGCAGGTTGAAAAGAAAGCGAACCCGATTACAATAAATAATAAAAGTAATCATAATAATAACTGACAATAGTAATAAGGCAAGGAAAATCAGAGGTAGCGAAGTTCACCAACCACTAAACATTATACACATGAGTACAAATATTTTTAACCTCAACCAAACGCAGAATTGCATCACGAGTTTTACCAAATAAGAACACGGCGTGAGTTCAAAGGTGACAATGCTGATATAGTCTCATCATCATCAACCAAGAACCATTATCGAACTCCTATCTGGTGTTTGGCGCCCAGATTACAAGTGGTAGATCCTATCCAGCCTACAACTATAATGCCCATGATATCGGCAACAGCTTCCTCGAAGTACAAGCAAATCTTGGTCAATGCCATCGCCTCAAGCACCGGGTATGTCTACCGTTTTTACTCACAACCTCGGTCCTCAACACAGTATGTCACATGTACCCAAAGGACCACCGTGCACCCTTCCTGCTATGGCAACGCAGCTTAGCTCGGGCTGCACGCCTTTCACCTTGTTTGCTCATGAGTAAGTGAGTGCTGGCCAGCATGCAGCACAACGGCTCTTGAGCAATGCGCAGCCATCATCCGAATGTTGAATGAGGAGGCCGGACCTCTTATATGGAAGTGCCCGGCGTGTTGCCTGAGTTTGTGAGTCACATATTTTTCATATGTGGATACGACTTCTGTCTGTGGGTCGCGACTCTTGACTACGGAATATTTTTCCAACTGCTTGTTTGTTGTGTCAGATGTTTTCTGTTTGTCTGTCCGTCCAACTGTGTCCGTTGGTTCGTCGGTCATGTATGGTCACCTGTGTCTGTCTATCTGTGTTCAAATGTATGTATCGTACCCGTCTGCCTAAGTCTCTGTCTGTGTGTCAGTTTCGTCCGCATGTCTAGTTGCCCACTCATTTGCATGCATGTTTCGTCTATTGTGATTTGTTTGCCTCTGTCTAATGTTGTCTGTCTGATCTCTCTCTGTCTTGTTTATCTGCTATTGTTCGTCTTTTTCCTGTATGTCTGCGTTTGACTGCCTCTATCTCTTCCGCTTTCC
Source organism: Chara braunii (assembly GCA_003427395.1). NCBI lineage: Eukaryota > Viridiplantae > Streptophyta > Charophyceae > Charales > Characeae > Chara > Chara braunii. Next base: position 2,406,065 of record BFEA01000017.1, on the reverse strand, counting down.
CCTTTTGTCTTGTCTGTCCATTTGATTGTTTGTATCGGTCTGTCTGACGGTCTGTGTCTGTCATTTCGTTTGTTTGTTCATGTCTGTTGATTTGTCACGTATGGTTGTCTATGTGTGTCTGGTCTGTTGTTGTCTGTACCTGTCTGTGTCTTTCTCTTACCTGTCAGTTTTTATGTCTCAGACTGTGTGTCTGGTCAACTGTATCTCCCCGTCTGAGCGACTATATATGTCTCGATTTCTTCTTCTTCGTTTTTCTTTTTCCTCCTCTTCCCCTCCTTCTCTTTTTCTTCTTCTTCTGCATGTTCGCCTTTTTCTTCTAAGTGATTGGGTGCAAATGACTTCACACGGCACCCTGAGCAGCAAAACCTTCGAGATTACCATGGCCTGGACACTTCCCCGGACCACTCATTGGGTAGAAGCCATGGGTAGAGTGTACAAAAAGGCAGGGCGTGATCAGCATGAGCTGATAACTTGTGCTTACTAGGCATTATTCGTTCAAGATTGACAGCAATCTATTTCCGTTAATGCAAATAATAATAAAAGTAAGTAATAATGACAATAATGGATAATAACAATAATGATATAATGCCCTTAGCTGTGTGCGGCTACTCCCTTTGTCTGATACCGCAACATCATTAGGATGTGTCACGTTTGGGACTTGGTCACCCAATCTGCAGTGACGATGATTCAAGGTGCCTAGTTAAGTATCTCTCTCTTTCTCTACCCCTTCCTTTTTGCCTTTTTCTTCTCGTTCTTCTTCTTCTTCTTCTTCTCCTCCTTCTCCCTTGTTCTCACCTCCCTCTTCCTTCTCCTTGACCTCGTCTTACCTTCCTTCTTCCCGCTTTTCTGCTTTATTACTTAACGAATGCTCGCCCAATACCGGAGTCGGCCTATGCCGATCTCAACGACTAACCCTCAACTAAAGAAAGCAATGAACAGGGGACTCGTGTGAAAACCTCACAATCGGAGAAAACCTAAGATTTCTTATAGAATAAAAAAGTAAAAGTCAAACTGTTATGTTTTACACAAAAAGATAGCGTTTTTAATCGTTTTTCGATAAAGGAGGCAAAAAATCAGGTGAAAAGTCTAGCATTCCTCAAAATGTGCAAGACAACCCTTCCTTGCAAAATCCTTTTATAGGACTATAAGTCATTCTCAGTAGATTGGCAAAAAAAAACAGAGTTCAAACAAGATCATTTTTAAGGATGACAAGGCAAAGTTGAAAGATGTTCATCGTGCTACACATTTTATAGGATTATAAACACATTTTTTTTTATAACAAAAAATCAGGATATTTCAGTTCTTGAACATACGATGCTTCACCAGGTCATGATTTTCTATGGAAAAACCCGTTTTTTTCCTCGCCCCCTCCAGTGGTTCTGAAAAAGTAATTTTCTATTCTTTTTTTTGCGAATGTTTCACTTCACGTAGAATTTTGTTCCTGAAGGAGACCTGAAAAACGTACTATCATAATCTTGAATAGATTTCATGCAAACCTAACAATTTGTTTTGTTAGGTTTTCACGAATCCTATGTTAATGATAAATCTCCTCCGACGACTTAATAAATAATAATAAATTGCAACAATAAATAATAATTAAATAATAATAATAACTATTATTATTGTAATACAATAATAATAAAAATAATAATACTGATAATAATAGTAATAATAATAATAATCGATAGTGACAATAATAATATTAATAATAACGATACTGCAAGGAAAATGAATGTAAATGATACATCGAAACCCAAATTGCAAATTTGCACAGACGTCGAAGTAGTCGTGTATAAGCAGAGAGTACCATGGCACTTAGAACCTACCCATATAGAGCGATACAACGGAGTAATGGGCCAGCGTTCAAGCCTATAGGCCATACCAACACAGTATTCGAAGTTGCTCCTCTCTGGCTGGCGCCCATCGCCCCAGCCTTCTCTAATCTATTATCCCACCTACAGCTGTATTCTCGCATCAAGCTCACTTCGACTCTCGCAAACCAGTGTACATGATGCCAACACCTTAGCCGACCTCCCTTCATGTGCCAGGAATGTATCCCGCCAGCTTCATCAGACCTTGATAATGTTCAGATTCCATCGAAACAGTAGTGTGAGATCGTGTCCCCTCTCTCTCTCTCTCCCTCACACACACACACACACATACAAAAGGAAACACGGTGACTCTATCGATGAAACTTTGTTGAAGCTATCTGCGAGATAGGCTCGCACACACATACACACACATGGCAATCCACGGTCGAACCGGAGCGAAGGCGCAACAACAGGCAAGCAAGTGAAGAAGTATATTTCCACGTTGTAGCCGGAGATTCATTCGATTTTCGCTCCTGCTTTCGGTGGGAGTGCCACGATGCCAACCGTGACAATGGAACTTACCAGCTCTTTCTTTCTCTCCACTTTCTTCCTTTCCGCCTCTGCTGTTTCGTCTTAAGCAGCAATCTAACTCCCCTTTCCCCGTGATCTCTCTCTCTCTCTCTCTTCCTCTTTCACACACACACATAAACATACATATGAATGTAGATCTAGCGTCGGATATTATGAGGGATAGAAGTACGTACATTTCCATAGTCTGGTGATGGGTTCATTTGGCTCTGCTCATTATAGCGATAGGTGTATCATAACGTAGCCCGGTTATAGGAGACTTACCTTTTTTCAATTCTGGTCGTTGCCTTTTTCACAGTGCTCGATGCTCCCCGCTTTGTCTGTGCCTTCCCCACCTCCGTTCTCCCACTTAACACCCCCTCCTTCCTTGACTTCCTTACGTAGTTTAAAAGATCCCCTCTCCCTTTTTTCTTCCATTTCCTTTTCCTTAATCCGAGTGCCCTTTGTGGACGCGGACACGAAGGAGACACGCAACCGCCCTCCCTGATACCTACGGATGAGGATGCCAAAAGCTGAGAGTCGGTGGCGTCCCTAGGTAAGCCACCTCCACCCTTCCCCTCTTCTCCTTCTTCCTCTTCTTCTTCTTCTCTTCTTCTTCTCTCTTCCTCTTGCGCCTCCCTTTTCCCGTCAGCACTTCTCTTCCTTTGTTTGCGAATGCTGCCTCCCGCGCTCCCTCTCCCCTTTGTCTTTCTTCGTGCAGCTTCTCCCGTGCCCCTTTACCCATTTTCTCGGCGGAGTGCTGCCGCGTCACTTGCTAGTATCGCTTTGCCCGCGACGAAGTCCTACCGCGCAAGGATCTGGGAGCCCAATTGACTCTGAAGGAGGTCGATTGTCCATTGGATGCAGAGGAGTTAGCAGCAGCCGCTCTGCACGATGTGACTGCACTGAACCGACAAATATTTAACCCAAAACTCAAACATCCTCATTGGCAGATGATCCCTTCGGTTCCATGGGGCGCTATGTCGTCGGTGTGGTTCGGGTCTACCTCCAGCGTAGGACGTAGCAGGAAAGATGTTCCACGGGTTTCGGGGGGCCTGCAAGAGAGAGCGTAAAGTACGGGAGGCATGCCGCCCCCTCCTCCTAGACCACGTGAGGGTGATCCATCGCCATCGCCCACAAGCCGAGGCTCTCCATCCTCACACACGCCCACAAGATCGAGGATCCGTGACACGACAACAGTTTGGCGGGATGTGTGCAACACAACGTTGTTCGGGAGGACGAAGATAGATTTGGATTTCACCCACCGTGTCACTGAGCTCACTGCACACCTTCAACGGAGTTTGGGTAACCGCGCCTCCAGGACGACTGCAACGAGGGAGGTTGCAGCAGCAGGTGGTAAGCCTCATTGATGTTGCAGCGGAGGAGTGTCCACCTCTACCTTGGACTACACTTTGAGATTGGTCATGAGCAGAATCCACGCAAGCGTGGAGTGCCTTGTCCACGGCCCGTGCCTGCAGAGAAACGAACTACACTTGGAGAGTCCTTGGGGGCGGAAGGGTTGGGGATGCCTCGTGGATCCCACTGTCAGGAGACGGTTGCACTTGCTAGTACGAGGGTTGCTCGGTTGAGGAAGCCTTAGGAAGGGAGGCGGCCCTGTTACCATCGAGGAGGATGATCCTGAGACGGCACCGGCAGTGCAGAAGGATGACGAGTACGATAGTAAGGAGGAGGAGAACGAGAGCTGCGACGACGGTGACGACAACGACAACGACGATGAGCCCTCACCTCCCCCACCGACGCGTGTTTCGAGACGCTCCGCTGTGCAGACGTCTTCATCCGCATGAGGGAAGGGAAGGTCGCCATCCGACACTCGAGGGGGTACGAGGAGGCCAAGCGCGAAGGGGAAGAGGGGTCAATAACCATGAGGCCATCACTGCACGCGACTTCGCCGGATTTTGTGCTCCTGTTTTTTTTGCCTTGTTGTCTTATCTCAGTATTGTGAGGTAGTCACTGGAAGCGTGTGTGCTACAATTGTAGTTGTTTTCTTCATTTTTTGTGTGTCCGATTCTTGTATGAGTAGGACGTTTGTGCAAAAGCGTTAGTCACATTAGAGTATTTCGGCACCGTCGACGCGACTTGTAGAGTACTGTTTTTTTATAAGTTAGTATTTCGCACTGGTAGGATACATTGTACCATGCTACATTTTTCATGACATTGTGTGATTTCAGTGAATGGTACTTCTCGACTTTTCATGTCCATCACATTTTCCATATATGATTTGAATTGATTTCAGTTACGAATGTTGCACGACGTTTATGTCCATTTTTGTCAGCATGTGTAGGGGGGTCACGCCGCTTGTGGGGGTCTTTTGGGGGTCGTGAGGGTGAGGGACATCATTAAAGGCCAACGAGTGGGGCCTTAGGGGGTATTTGGGAGGGGGTTCAAAATTTTTATTTTTTTTCCAGTTTGAGTGATGGGGCGCGTAGGGCCACGTGTCTGAGGCCCAACCCGCCAATTCCATTTTTCATAATTCAATAGGACACCCCCGTGTTTTTCATTTAAAGGGATTCAACGGGGGTCCCGGGGCCGATTCAATGGGTTCAACGACGTTTGACGACGTTCATTTTCTGTCAATTGAACATACAGTGAAACAGGATTGAGACGCAAAAGATTAAAAAAAAAAAAAAAAAAAGTGTGCGCGTGATATTTCATTTGCAGTAGAGAATTCCTCGCACCGTTGATGATGGACTGCTATGGTCGAATTCGAGCATACGATAGAGGCAAACCGTAGTAACACTCTTTACAATAGTGAAGGTCACTGACACGAAAATTAATGCATTGTTCAGTGCCAGAGAAGAATCCTGGGACCCCGCAGGTTCGAGCGAACTCGAACAATTTCATAATCGGTTAGAAATCGATGCGACGGTTAGAAAAAAGTTATTATACGGGGTTGATAACTTGGTGCATGTTCAACTTCACTATCTTTGTCATAAATGTGAGGAAATAGTATTCACAGTCGAACACATAAACTTTGACACGAACGAAGTGATCCGTACTAAGCAGTATCATCGGTTGGGACAAAAAGAAGTGTGGTTAGTGGGTGGTAGACAAAAGATAGTTGTAGATTGTTCATACTCTAAAGACTGGAAGCCCGCAAGAAATTTTGGAGCACTTATATTCAATGCATAGAATGAAGAGTGTAAGTTAGAATAGCACATGAGATATCGAAATCATATATATTCAACAATCGATGTGGTTTATCGATGACATGGGTTCATCAAGTGCTTACTCAGAGTACACACGTGCAAGAGAAAGGAAGTAGTGATATTTTATACTGGTTGGAGCTGAGATGTCAGCGATCGCCGTTTAATGTGTCAAAAGACATATTGTTTTGTGAATGAAGTTTTATGATTTAAGAGTTTAAAAACTCTTGAATTCTAAAGTGTGAAATTAGTCCAATGTTAGTTTAAAAAGAAGGAGACAACGATCGTCGGCACAACACTTTGTTCTGACCACAATAACGTTTTTTTGGTTCAAAGTATTCATACTTTGAATTATTATTATTATTATTATTATTATTATTATTATTATACTACGTGTTATGCAATATGAATTTTGAAAACCGGTTCTCATTTTTTTTTCCATGCTCAATGTTAGCATGTATGAGTGAGTGCATCACACATAGTTGTTTTTTATGTTTTCGATTTTTATTTTGTTATAAAAATAATATAAATTATCATTTGTTTGTTTAAACTTTAAATCATATTTAAAAATGTTGGATTATTGATTTTGAATGACACAATTTCATCAGTCTTGCATGGTTATAGTGCCCGACATTATTACAGGAAAAAAACAAACTAGGGTGTACCTTAAAAAACAATGGCGAGCATCATTCCCATTGCAGTGCCAGCAGGGGCAACAATTACCACAACCGGCGGAGCACTTCCATACGAATACGAGTCAATAGTGAGATGTGAACTTCGTGGATGCAGGTTGTTTGTAGTTGTCGTAAGATTTACAGATATAGACGTATATGACATGCGTATTTATGGAAGAAAGGAACAAATGGGACAAGGGCAGGATTATGCAGAATGTCATGAAACAACGTTGCAAGTACCCTAGATTCAATAAATGAATTTAATTTCTTATTAATTTCATTATCTATATCACTCTTCACTCGACTCGAGCTTTTTCTTTAGTGTCCAATTCTATATGGATTAATATCATACATAATGAAATTAGCAATGAAGAGTAGACATAAAACAGCAACAATAACATTGAAGCGAGAGGAAAAAAGACTTGAAGGATGGTCAACTTTCACAATTGAGTTTCAAAGTATGCTTGTTCCACTTATCCCGAGGTGCATGTTAGTGGGCTCACACGATGCGACCACGTGGATTTTCATCATTAATGCAGTCAATAGGATCTATGGAGAATGGGAGAACAAGGTAATGTTAAGTGGTGGACGCAAACCGATGTTGAAAGACATGGCGCATTGTATGGCAACATGAAACAATTTTAAGTTGCATACTTATATATGATGTATTTATTGTAACACACTCGTAGAAATATGACCCGGATTCATCATTTCACATGAAATGCAAGAGGGTACAAAAAAAACGATGTGCATTTACATGTATGAAAAGGGCCGACATTAAAAAAAAAAGTAAATTGAGATACCTTTCCGCATTGGGCATCAGATTGTATGACCAAAATTATGTTGTTTTGATAATACATTATCACAACTTGCCACGAGCAAGAGAATAGTAAATGACCGGTGCTTTTTTTACACCTACTCCCACGAATTTCGACAATATAGTATTGGTACTATCGAAATCTGTTAAATAAATTTAAAAAAAGAACATAAAATTTCATCAAATTTGAACGTGCATGCACTTGAAAAACAATAGCCCCTCGCAAAAACATAGATTTCAAGCGAATGTCGAGTCCGTTTCACTATATTTCCCGGTAAATTCAATGCATGGTATCATACATAATGCGATAGTTAAATTGCTTGAAAAGAGAAAAAGTTCGGAAAAATGTCACTTTCAATTTCGTTCAAAAAATAAAAAATGTCCGTTTTGACGAAATTGTTGTTGTATGGTCATTATAGCCGCATCCAGACTGAAAGATATCCCAGATTCAGCTATTATGACCATACGTTGTATTCGGGGGAAGACTGTAGTGTGAGTATGCCCTCCATGCACCTTTCCTTACCAATTTTGGAAAGAGAACAGGTGGAGGTATTGGCTGGACCAGGCTGGTTGTAATCCCGTAAATAAATTATAAATGCATGTGCACCACCTAACTTATGACAACGGATTGATTCCATTTGCCAAACAAATGGATGATAAGAATAGAGAACCAAACTGGCACAGGGACATTTTTTGTTTCAGCGCGTCCCTTATGAAAACGTAGAGAACAATTTCAGGTACCGGGCCAGTTACGCAGCTTGGGCTGAGAATAACAGGGATCTTCATGAACAACTGCTGAAATTTGGAAAGTCTTCTGAACAATCAGCAAGTTCTACCGAATTCTTGTGATCGCTTCTAGCCGTATTTCAGTGCAGATTTTTACAATGAGAGGCCGATGCGGGAAGGGCAAATGCTCCTGCAGCTCCTCCACTGGAGAAGAAAAGATACCCCATTGCTTGGTCAGCCTCATCTTTTCACCAATCTTTTTTTTAACCACAATTAAATTGAATGTGCTATGTCTGTACTCTGTCACTCTCTGTGAATACTGACTTTGCTATTAGTAGTCCTTCCCGAGTGACTGTGGAATCATCCATTCTTGGTGTTCCTCATGCGAGCTGAATTACCTTATTCGGTCATATTCAGTCATTCCCCCCCGTTGATTACAGTGCAACCTCATCATGGCTGCTGCAGTGTATTGGGCAAAAAAGTTTACCCCTTTTACATACATTCATAATGATCAGGGGGCCCATGTCCGGGGGGGGGACTGCTACCGGTAGTAGCTTCACTCATCCCCTTCCTCCTGTCATTTATTTCATTGTGAAATCCATGCATTGAATTTCATTCACTCACTCCTCCTTTCATTGATTCAGAATTTCTTTCGGTATGAATGAACTGGTTCACTGAATTCCACTCAGTCTCTCAGCTCTCCTGTAAATCATTAACTTAAACGATCTCACAGTTTTCACCCATTCATGAATCATAATGCAATGATAATTGAAATTCCTCCCTTACGTCAGTCAGTCGTTCATTTCTTCGTGGTTCATCTCTGCGCACTGACGGTCTAACTTCCTACAAGTTCCCTTCTATTCGTTTTTCCCGGTTCTTCATTGACTTGGCTTGTTTCCTCGTTGAAATTCTTTCTTTCTCCTTAAATTTCGTTTCTTGTATGGACTCAAAAACAACTCCTGCCCGATCTATTCTGGGGGGGTCAACCGCTTATTTCATTTCTTCATCGTCTCTTTCTGCTAACCCCCCTTCTCTCTCTCTCTCTCTCTCTCTCTCTCTCTCTCTCTCTCTCTCTCTCTCTCTCTCTCTCTCTCTCTCTCTCTCTCTTTTTCTTTTTTAGTAGTGTCGGCATGCAGTGCTTCTGCAGAGACACAGTCAATGTATTGCGCTCTCTCTCTCTCTCTCTCTCCCTCACTCTCTCTCTTTCTTTTTTTGTGGTGTCGGCATGCAGTGCTTCTGCAGAGACACAGTCAATATATTCCCTCTCTCTTTCTCTCCCTTCTTTTTTAGTAGTGTCGGCATGCAGTGAATCTATTGCGCTCTCCTCTCTCTCTCTCTCTCTCCCGCCCTTTTTTTTAGTAGTGTCGGCATGCAGTGCTTCTGCAGAGACACAGTCATTCTATTGCTCTCTCTTCTCTCTCTCTCTCTCTCTCTCTCTCTCTCTCTCTCTCTCTCTCTCTCTCTCTCTCTCTCTCTCTC
>BFEA01000017.1:2320099-2331729 GCA_003427395.1 Chara braunii | reverse complement strand
GAGTACCAACGCTTGACATCAGTCCCAGACATTCAGATGGGCTTCAAAGCCATCCGCCACTATTTCATCTCAAGGTTGTGTCCGACATTAAGCAATGCCCTGACTCACGTCGAGGACACCTTGACGACAACGGCGGAACTCTTTGACAAGGCCACGCAGATCATCATTACGAACAAGGAGGCTAAGAACCTGCGTTCATCTGCGTCAGGCCCGAGCAGAGACCAGCATCGGCCAAGAGTGGCCGTGGTCCCAGCGGCAACGCCGTTTGACCAAACGAGCGAGGCCGTGTCTGCCAATGAAGGGGACAGACTCGCAGCTGCCCGGGAAGGTGGCCACCCCGGCAAAGACCGAGGACGCGGCAAGACGAAGACACACAACGCATCTAGCCCCGGGCCCGCACAACAGCTCCAACCCCATGGTCTCAGTACGGCATCTCTGAGCAAGCATTCAAGGCGCGCATGAGATTCCACTATTGTCTATGGTGCAACAGCGATCTCCATGAGATACTGGCCTGCCCATTGAAAGGCAAGGGCAAACAGGGAAACTGAGCGCCGCCGAGAGTGACTCGACGACACTCTCGACGCCTTCGGAACCGGTCGCTTTGCGGGTGACCGTCCTTCGTTCCAAGGCACATGCGGAAGTCGATAGTCCTCTTCTATATTCTTTTGAGGACTACGCTGCCCGGCTCGTTCCTACGTTGGGTACTCAAGCTCAAGGACAAGACGTGTGTGCGGCATCTTCTCCGTCCGGCAGCGGCGGCTTATCGTCTTCAAGTGATTCTTTACGGGATTCGGCGCGCGAGTTCAACATAGAGGTATTGGACCCGCTCACGTCCGAGGACTTCGCATGGCTTCCTCTCCCGACCACGGGCCGCCTGTCGGTACCGCAGTGCGCAGCACTATGCGCTCATCTCCACACATACTTATCCTTCTATGCACCACCAACTCCGCCGACGGATGACGAAGTCGCGGTGGGGGACATTCTTGCGTATGTTACCAAGGTGGCCCGCAAGTTTCGCACGCAGCGGTACGATGACAACAACGCACCTTTCCTTTATGTCCACATCCAAGTTGGGCAAGTGTCTTGCAGCGCTTTGCTGGATAGCGGAGCGACTCGCAATTTCATGAGCCAAGCGTTTATGCAAAGGGCTGGCCTTGGCGCACAAGTTCGGAGGAAGGCAAACTTGACGACGATCAAGTTGGCAGGCAAAAGGACGCAACAACTTATCAACCGTTACTTCGAGGCCGCACCGGGGTATTTCGCACCTCATGCATGCGAACCGGTGACGTTCGACATTTTGGACACGGACATCGATATCATTWCGGGAATGCCTTGGYTTGCAAGTGCGGATCACACGGTCAACTTCCACCGGCGGACTCTTAGCGTTCGCGACGCCTTCGGCGCCGAAGTACCGTGTACTATTCCTCTACCGCACCCTTCGATTCGGTGCCAAGTGGTGACGGCCAAGTCAATTCTTCCCCCACGGCCTTGTCTTCGGACCCCCGTGTGGTACGGTTGCTTAACGAGTTCATCGACATCTTCCGGTGTGGTGCTGGATCGGCCGATCTCTCACGAGATCATTCTTGAGGCCGGTGCCACGCCGCCGAAAGGCTGCATTTACCGCAGCTACGACAACAGACGGACCAAATACTTGGTACACTTTGTGTACTGATGCAAGGCAAGTCGGTATCTTCGGCTGCACGTCGCACCCGCGACCAGGTTCCACCTTCAGATCGTCAGCTTCGCCCTCGACCCGGCTTGACTTCATAAGTAGGGGGGGGTGTTACATGCCGCGCCCGCAACAGGCTGCACGGGCCATTGTCAGGCCCGTGTCGTTTTCAGCCTGAAAGCCTGAAAACGAGGGCCTACAGGCCCTGTGTCGTTTTCAGCCTAAAAGCCTGAAAACAAGGGCCTACAGGCCCTGTGTCTTTTCAGCCTGAAAGCCTGAAAACAAGGGCCTACAGGCCTTGTGTCGTTCCAGGCTAAATCAGGGCCTTTCCGGCCCTGAGTATTTCCAGCCTGAAACTGAGGGCCATTTTCAGGCCCCCATCAGTTCGACCTGCCTTGAAACTCAGGCACCAGACCAGGGTTTTAGCTCAGGCCATTTTTGGCCTATTTTCAAGACAACCTTTGTTTGAGTTTCAACCCCAGGGTCTGGCACGTTTTGGCATTGGCAAGAGCAGCCTCCTGGACGGGCCAGCACTATATAAGACTGGCCTGCCCTGGAGGCTGCAGGTAGTTGGGAGGCCGCTCCTAGGTACTTCCCAGGCACTTCACGTGCAGGCAGGAGGCAGTCAGTAGTCTTCAGGATTTGGCAACAGCACTCTGGAGGGAGCACTGCAGGGGTAGTGTAGCGTTAGCATTAGTCTTCAGCGCTGGGCGCAGTAGGTAGCTGTAGTCTTCAGCATTGGGCGCCATAGCTAGGATAGCACTAGAGAGAGAGAGATTGGGCGGAGGCGAGGATTACCTACCTGCAGCGCCGTTGCTCCAGCTTCGTCTTCGAGGTACCTGCAGCACAGTGCCAACTTCACAGGTTAGTATCTGGGTTGTGACAGAGAGAGAGTTCTTCTTCTTCCTCTTCTCAGTCCACCATCTACCTCTCACCCTCTCATTATCCGACTTCACTCCATCAGCAGACTACGAGAGAAAGAGAGAGAGAGAGCTTGGTGACATTGGATCCAGACTCGACTTTTGGGCTTCAGACATTGCGATGAGGGATTATTTGGGACTTGTGACAAAGACTTGGTGTTGACGACATTCCCATCYCTCCCCCTCTTCTTCGTCTGATCCCCTCCTCTTCGTCTGTGTATGTYTGGACCTGGCGCYTCCTTCCTCTGTACAGCGCCAGGCTCCTTCACACCTTGTGATGGACACGATGTATGTTTGGTCTRCGTTCAAACATTGAYTGGGCTAGTSATTAGCATCCTAGCATTCTGCTTCGCTATCTTATACTACGTGAATGAGGTCAGTCCCAGTCCGGTCAGGATTTGTATCTAAGTCTTCCCTGCGCTATTCAGCACCATTTTGTATGTATCAGAATGCACATTGCTTGTTGAGATTCTACTTGGACTGCATTGTACATTCAGTCCTTTTTATCACATTGCGGATCCTCGGTTATTATGTACATCGCCCAACTGGGCATGTAACAGTCTCTCTTGTCCAAGCCTTACCTGTGGCTCCTGCGCATCACCGATGATAAAGGATCTAATGGCAAGTGCACGAGGACGATGGCCTGCTGCAGCACGGTTCGAAGAGATTAAGCAGCTGGTTGGCCACCATGCTGTCCTACTGGCCGGCACCTGGACTCCCAGACTTCTGGAGCAGCACTCTTGACATGGACATCAGGCTCAGTCTGCGACCTGCTATCCGGATCAGACTTCATCATCAGAATCGTGTACCGGACGCACCCTGGCACTTGAACCTTCGTCTATTGGATTGCTACACTACTTCTTTCAAGCTGGAACCCTCGCTACTACACGTCGCAAGCCTCCTGAAGACTGGTTTATCATCAGCATTTTGTACCTGGACTTACTTCAAGACCTGCTTCAAGACTCTCAGCTAGACCATTTTGCAAAACCTGCGATTTCCCCCCCAACCCCATTCACTTCGAGATCCTAAAAAACCCCAACCCCCAAACACTGCAAAACAATTTTTCTTTCTTTATTTCTCTCTCACAGAACCCCTTCGCCCAATAGTTCATCAATACGACAACCATGTTCCCCCTCAGACCATAACCTTGTTGTCCATCAGTAGGACAACCCTGTTGCCCTGCAGTTCCTAAACCCTGTAGTTCAGTAGTAGGCAAACCCTATTCCCTCTCATAAGCATACCCCATAGCTCGTCAGTAGGAAAATCCTGTTTCCCCCAGCCCTTGTTACCCACATTATACCTCTCCCCCTTTCTCTTCCTGCATCCTTGTAACTGGCCCTGTCCTGTCCTTCACAGGATTCATCATTATTTTCATGACTTTTGGCAGCCGGGACGTTGCCTTCGGGGATAGTGTTACGGACTCCGCCAGGGGTCGATCCCTCGTCTGAGGGTTACCACCCGCCAACTTGCTGTATGCATTCTTTTTTTTGTTTTACGGTTTTCTTGTTTTCTTTTTTCTTTGTTTGGCTTTTCTGATTTCAGACAGTTGTCGCCATCTACATTCTGGCGCCCGTTGTCGACCAGTAGTAGGGATCTGTCAGCACACCAAACAAACTTTATAAGCGACCTTGTGTCTGTCACCCACGAGAGAGTTGTTTGGGGCTCCTGTAACCTGCAAAAAAAACAATTAGTCTCGATCACACAAAACAGGATACCAGCAAGCGCATGATCGACATACACTGCAATGTGGAACCACCGTTTGGAAGGAACAAAAGAAACATTTCTATTTAATCTAAGATAATGGGGTGTCTCACACTGCGGCCAACCTCAGAGACTGTTCCAATGTCAGTGCATGAGAAATTTGTTTGGGTCCTGACCGATCTCACAAAAATCCTTCGCCTGATTCTTCGGCCTATGGGGTGCTGACAGTTGCTCGCCCGCCTGTCCCAAGGAATTGTAGTTGAGCTCTTTGTATCACATGCGTAGTCGCGGGCCCATTGGGGTCAGAGCTCGAGGTCCACTTTCACCATTCCCTTACCTTGGTCCCTTATCCAGTCAACTGAATAGATCCTGGTATCAATCCTGACCAAACGGAACGGGCCCCTGGTAACCCGCTCCGTTGTTTAAGTTCCGGTCCAAGCTCAAATAAGTTCCTGCATGACTCGGTCCAGCCTTTGCGTCGGATTTTGTCTTAGGTCAGTCCAACCAATAGGATAAAACCCTTGCTCGCCTTTAAGTAGATTCAGTTGTGTCACGTTAAGTGGGTCCCGAACTCAATAAATGCATCGTGGGTGGCACCCGGCCCTCCCGTGAATATGTTTGAACCTTGGTCCATTCACTTTAGAATAAGGCCCGCTGTCGACACTCGCACGGAAACGAGTTAGGCTCAAAGAAAAAGCGGCTCTTCCCCATTATTTAGATTCAGATCCTGTTATCGATAGATGTTCCGCCCTAGTCCTGCTCCCTTTCCCCACTCCAATCTCGGTTTTAGTCCCAGTCCAGGCCCTGAATTCAACCCGGCTCACTGTTTAGCATCAAATAAGCGTGTATCCAGACGACTCATAACAAGGTGTTCCTGATTCCGTACTTTGCTCTGGGCTATGAGTATCCTAGTATGAATTTCAACTTTTTGTTTTCCGCAGGCCCAGTCCGAATACGCCCAAACGGCCTGCCCGCGAGCTGCGGCCACACGTTGAACCCCCTATCCGCGAGCTCACGCCCTCTGCGGCCACCGCTGATGACAGTGTCGATTCTCTACGGCTGCTCATGCGGGTCCACCGCCACTACCACCCACTGATGATGATCGTTTTGTTGATGGCGGTGGTGTCGTTGATCACTCATCGTCATGCGTGCACGCGATTCTCAGCCACAACTGGAGCCCCCGATGTTGAAGGTAACGAGGTCGACTATTGACGGTGATGACGACAACTGTCACCCGCCTTTACTTCTCATCCAAGGGTGCGGCTCATGGCTGATAGATCGTGACAATGACGATGGTGGCAAGGTATATGTTCGCGTAATCACCCACGATCGCTCCCCTCTATGCGCACGCTTCTCCCTGACTCTGGGGATGGCAATGACGCTGAAGGCCTCAATGGCCTGCTCAAATGGACTCGATATGCCGCTGTAGACGGAAATGCGTATCCAATCACGTGTGTTCAATTGCGTATGCCTTCTGATGATAGTGACGAAGGCGAGGACGGCTCCCCTTGTTGATGCGCAATAGCAGAAGCTTCCTTCCCCTGTTCGGTACTCAAAAGATAGGGGTAACGATCATGTTCCTTTCGTCGATTCGCGCGATGATCAGTGCTTCTCCTTATGGTACAGCCGAGCGCGATCTGTAAGTTGATAGTATCCACGCTGATCTGTAAACTGATATTATGTGCGCTGATCCATAAGCTGGTAGTACGTGCGCTTGTCCGTACGTTGAAAGTTTGCGCACTGATCCCTGCGCTAAATGTTTGGGCGCTGATCCGTGCACTGAATGTTCACGCGCTGATCAGCACTCCTATGATCTCGATAGTGTTCGAATTCGGGAGACATCGAGCATCGATCTGTCGATTCTTCTCGTGCCTACAACGACGAAGCTCGCTCATAAAGGTGGTCGCGACTTGCAATAACACTCCGAGCTTGCGAGAATGCTCCTCGTTTCAGAGTCAGCCTACTGGTCGATGACGTTTTGCGCGCGAGGCAATCTGTGCGTTGAAGACAATCCTCGTGTTGATGGCAATTCTTGCTCGAAGGATCTATGTGACGATATGTGCACCGAGGGTGATCAGCTAGTCGTATCAGTTCAGGGTGCTCTTATCTTGCGCCCAGCTCGCGTGCTTTGGGTTGATCACTGTGCGTATTGGAGTCGATTCCTTCTCCCCCAAGGCTAACTCTCTCTCGTCGGTCCCCTGACTCCCCTATACCCGTAGCCTAGATCTTGTGACCGCAGAGTGCGGCTCGTGCACCCGGACAGAGTAACAATCACCAAGTTCCTGCGGATGTGATCGTCACCCGTTCGCAACACGCGCGAAATATGATCCTGATCAGATTTTCTTGATTTAATCTCGTTCGATAGGGAGGAAAACTCCTCTTTGGACGCACGCCCCCATGTCTCAAGCTCACATTTCTCTATTGATCAATGCGACGAACCTGGCGGCGATCTGAACGTTGATCTTTGCCTTCTCATTCATGCTGACGACCTTTCTGATTTGCGCGAGACAACGGATTTCTGGAGTACAGTGCTCCCGTTGTCTCTTCCAACGCGCCCAACTTCTTCCATTTAATCTCTACTGTACACCAGGGGGTTAGCGCCCAGCTCGTGGCTATGTCTAGGCAAGCGCATGCATCCGGGCTATGCACGAAGCCTTATGAACCGGCGCAAGGGCACGACCCTGATCCAAAGAGGAAATTCCACCTGCAAGTTGGTCGCCGGAGCACCCGCCCCATGCTCACCTACAGTTCGCCCGGTTCGCGTGATCGCCTCCTTGCCACACTCTCTTGATCTTGCCTTTTCGTCGGCAGTGAAACTCGTTCGTAGTTGCCCTCGCTCCTCCCATGTGCATGGACCAGCACCTCCCCCGTATGCGTTCGGGAGCCAACACACCCGTGCGCTCCCCGTCCGCACGGACCCAGTGCGTTTGTGGACTACCACACCTCGTGTGCTAGCCAGTGCGCCAGTCCTAGGCGTATGCGAGAAGTCCTTCAGAGTATAAGTGAGGTAGCACACTCAGTGTGCTACCCTGTGTACCAGTTTCGTGCACATCTGATAAATGTCGTTGTTCCGAGCCCTATTGGGCTTATAAAGTTTGCGCACGACCCTGATCCAAAGAGGAAATTCCAGCTGCGAGTTGGTCGCCGGAGCACCTCTCACCTACAATTCGCCCGGTTCGCGTGATCGCCTCCTTACCATACTCTCTTGATCTTGCCTTTTCGTCGGCAGTGAAACTCGTTCGTAGTTGCCCGCGCTCCTCCCGTGTGCGTGGACCAGCACCTCCCCTGTACGCGTTCGGGAGCCAACACACCCGTGCGCTCCCCGTCCGCACGGACCTGGTGCGTTTGTGGACTAGCACACCTCGTGTGCTAGCCAGTGCGCCAGTCCTAGGCGTATGCGAGAAGTCCCTCAGAGTATCTGTGAGGTAGCACACTCAGTGTGCTAGCCAGTGTACCGGTTTCGTGCACATCTGATAAATGTCGTTGTTCCGAGCCCTGTTGGGCTTATAAAGTTTGCGAGGCCCCGACAGCCTGTGGGCCTTAGCACTCCAGCTTCCTGAAGCGTCGGCCGCTGCCGACAAACTTGCAGCACCCTGATACCGATGCTCCACCCGAACCTAGGCCCATGCCCATTTAGGCCATGAAAGTTCACTTGGCTCACCAAGTGGGCCTTTCTGTCAGGTGTCAAGGCCTTTGCAGCGCCCTGGTACCACGACTACACCCGGGCCTCATCCCGGGCCTGTTCTAGCCCCCAATGGTCCCATGCCAAAATTAACAAGGCTACGTGTCCAAAATTGTAGGGCCAGATGCCGAAATATGCAGAGCTTTCCCATTAAATTCCCATTTCTAGCTCTTGGCCCAGAGCCTTCCCCTTAGTGCTCACTTACGGCCCAAATGTCGGGGCCCCATTAACGCTAGTTTAGAAATTTCCTCTGTTTCTGACCGCGCATCGATTTGCCACGGCCGTCGTCCCCTCGTTTACCCGGATGTTAATCGCAAGAACCGGATGGCCCTCCTTGTCTCTCGTGTTGCCAGGGCTTGAATGTGAGTTCCCGTCTCTCATCCTCGCCATTCGCCTGGCGCTCTCGGCTTCTCTTCTTTTGTCACAGTAATTTGATATTCTCGGACAATAAAAATCCTTAATGCCCTTTGAAAAAGGCTCCCCCTGGATCAACGGACCGCGTTCTCCCGACGTTTTGGTTCCGATGTCTTCCACGCAGTCCAGCCGCCGTAGATCTTTAAAGGCGACTGTTCTCAAGACAGTCATAGAGATTGAATCTGATCCCCGCCAAGTGCCTTTCTTAAGGAAGTAAAGTGCGACGTAAGGCTTGAGCCGCCCGACACCGTTTTCAAAACTCCTCCTTTTTGGACTTTCGGATTTCGGACACTTGGCGCCATCCAGCATTCTGGCGCCCACTTTCAGACTTTCGATTTTCAGTTCTGGCCTTGAGGCATTTTCACTTTTGCTCTCAGGATCGTAATTGAGTACGGACTCAAGCATAATGCGGCAACCAGTTTTGAGCCTTCGTGCTTGTGTTTAGTGTGACTTTGCTTCAACATTGTGTTCGGGAATTCAAGACCGTGACTTTGCGACTTTGCCACTTTGTGTCTGCGTCCATCGAGTCGTGTCGAGTCTGCAGTGAGTTGAGTGAGTGTGTGTGTGTGCTCTCACTCTCCCACTCTCGCTCCCAGGCTCGGTGCTCTGCCTCTGGCTTTGCCTCGTCACACATTGTGTCATGAGGATTATGAAGGTACAGCCCGTGCGTCTTTTTGTTTTCATACGTATGATGACAATCAATATTGCACTCACGTACGACACGCTTACATGTCATGTCCAATTTGTAGCCAAGGGCTTGAACGACAATACATTTATAATTGCTGTCGGCGTGCCTCTTTGGTCCTTGCCTGTAGGAGCCATGTTGCCTGTGATATCCGTTTACTCCGTACCATTAAGTGCAGCAACTGCGACTGCAAGAATTGGATGCGATACTTCCACAATCCGCACCCGAATCGGTGCTGTTCGGTCTGTAGGGGTGGCCACCTACCATAGCCAACGATGACTACTCAGCAAAAATCATCCTGCAACCCAAACACTGACCGACCTCTCATGTCATTCTAGACTGGTCTGCTCCAACAGTGTGTATAGGGAACCTACTGAACACTCTCTCTCTCTCTCTCTCTCTCTCTCTCTCTCTCTCTCTCTCTCTCTCTCTCTCTCTCTCTCNTCTCTCTCTCTCTCTCTCTCTCTCTCTCTCTCTCTCTCTCTCTCTCTCTCTCTCTCTCTCTCTCTCTCTCTCTCTCTCTCTCTCTCTCCCTCCAATTTTGTACTCCCTCTCCTTGTATACTTTTGCGAGGCTCAGGGCCTCGATCTGCCCTACCGGGCCCTATTTTCTATATGGTCGGTCACCCTAAGTGAAGGCAGGCTCGACCCAGGGCCTACAGGCCTGTTTTGGGGTCACCACGCAACTAAGTAAATTCAGGCAGTTGCGCAACGCCAGTTGGTTGAGATCGCCCAGGCCTAGGCTGCCTCTTTTTGAATGTAACCGAAGCAGGCCCTGGGCCAGATTCGCAAGATGGAACGTACATAGGCCGCAAGCAGTTGTACACGGGCAACCACCACAGGCCCACGGCCTGATTCGTTTGGTCTGGGGCTCAACCTCTCTGGGCCTACTGGAAGCTTCTGGGCAGGGGCCCAGCGCAGCCAAGCTGCACGCAAGGCAGGCAGGTCACTTCCATTTAGGAAAGGGCCTGCCCACACATTCGACATTCGGGCATTGGCTGCATGTTGCGCAAGCGCTGCTGCGCTAACGTTGGCCAGTGCTCACTCACTCACGGGCGAGCTGGAATGAGCAGGTAGCCATAGCCGAGCTGCGCTGCTATATGCAGGATGGGGCGCATGGTGGTCTTTGGGTGCATGTGGCATCTGCGAGTTGGGGATCGAGGTTGTGAGTGATACGAGAGACATACCTGGTGCTTGAGGCGAACGGCATTGGCCGAGATCTGCTCGTACTTTGGGGAGCTCTTGACGTCATCAGCGGCATTGTAGATAGGCTAGATAGGATCTGCCATCTGTAGTCCGGGTGCCGAGCGCCAGATAGGATATCGATATTGGTTCTTCGTTGATGATGATGAGACTATTCCAGCATTGTCAATTATGAGCTTTTGTTGTGCTCTTATTTGGTGGAACTCGTGATGCAATTCTGCTATTGGTTCGAGGTCACGACTATCTGGCTCATGTGTATGATGCTGTTTGATTTCTGAAGTTCGCTATCGCTCATTTTCCTTGCAATTTGGTATCGGAGCTGTGGTACGATTGCGCTCATCTAGCGCTTGTCTTCTACGTGGTACATGCATGCGGTCTGCTAAGCGAGCGGTCGTAGGGAGTGTGTAGTGAGGAGGGCTAAGGCAAGCAGGCAACCCAGGTGGAGAGGGGATCGCTAGGGAGGCTTAGCGGTGAATACTGGGTGCTCGGAGTGTGATGAGAACTATCTGGCGTGCGATTGATGCTGAGGTGGAACGGCGGTGTAATGCTGGTTGTGCTGGAGCAGCGATTGGTCATCACAATCGGCGTCGGGTCATCTGGTGAGAATATATGTGGTTGGGGGCAACTATTTTGAGGTACGTTGCACCTAACCTTATCTACCCTCTTCGACACTTCTTACCGTGAGGATGTGTTCTGTCTTGAAAGTCCTCTCATGTGAGGAGTCGGGTGCGCTCAACCTTGAGAGTCATCAGTGTTCACGTGGAGCATCTGGAAGGAGAGGGCGGTGCTATCTAAAGGGCCCTGGACGAAGCACTGGGTCAAGGTCACCGTGCCAATTCACCGGGAGTAGAGCACGCATGCTTTGTTGCTTTGTCCTTTGTTTGCTATAGAGGGGTTCTGAGGGGCAGGCCAGCCCTACGGGAAAGACGAGTACCAAGCGCCTATAAATAAACACCGGCGGGGACCTTCCATTGGTTGTGATCGTCGTCCTGTTTCCGACGTTAAATAATTCCTGAGGACTTCAGGGGCCGTCCATAAAAACGCCTGATGATCAGCCAATCGGTGGGTGTAAGGCTCGCAGCATGCGAGGATAAATACGGTGCAGGGCTGGCCAGCTCAGCAGGACTCGGGGCACAAGGGTGGGCCGTGTGCACACCTTTAGACACACACGCTTTTCCGGATTGCTCAGGGACGTTGCCGACAAGAGCCATTCAGGAAGAACTGAGGGAGGGGTAGATTCCAGATGATAAGTTCGAGCAAGATTCCATTCTGCAAACAGACCCAACAAATGATTCTATTTTTATTTTGATTAGTTAGATGTACAACCATTAACATCTGACAGACAACATAGTTAGAA
>BFEA01000017.1:2293012-2308797 GCA_003427395.1 Chara braunii | reverse complement strand
ATCAGACTCATCCTCATCCGATGAACTACCAGCGTAGAACAACAGCAGAGGGAGCTGTTGGTAGTGTCTGGCGACGTCCGGTAGGCCCTGAAATGGCCAAAAAATACCAGGGGCATTTTTGGGGGTGGCATAGGACCCGAAAAACGTCCTAGGCCCCCCCAAAAAATAATTCAAATTTTTCAAAATTGGGCCCAATCCAGACCTACCGGACCAGACACCGGACCCATACCCAGACAACTGGACCGTCTGGATTCCGGTCCAGACGTCCGGCCGGTTGCCATGGTGTGAACCTTCTTTCATTTTTTTAAATATGAATAACTGCTATTTGTGTTTTACTCTTTATTGGAGCTGTAGGAAAATCCGCACAAAGGTAAGATTCCGGTGGTTTTGGATAGATATTGACTTTACAAGCAAAACTGTTTCATTGGTGGATTGGCTCATCTTAAGCATGCTTCATTGTCTGCAATAGAGGTAAAATTGCTATGACTTTGGATCTACTCATCTGGGTGGAATAGGGGACATTGTGGTGATAATTCATAACACACACACACACACACACACACACACACAGAGGGATATCTTCTTTTCTTTTCTGTCATTGTATTTTTACGAGGGCTGGGGCAAGGTTTGCCACCACCACCACCACCCCTAGGATTTTTTTTTGATGACCCCTTTTTTTCAGGGATGCACCGCACCACGTGCTCGCGCATGGCTGCACTGCGCCGTGCGGCACGCACGTGGTGCGCGGCAAGTATGGTGCATTGATAACATCCTATCTCGGAAGAAATCTCCGCCCCCTCCTGCTCAGCATGGTCTTGAGTGAAAAGACATTACTGAGCAAGATGTGTCATGTCTCTTCCTCCAGGCAAGAATCTTGGTTCGGCCAAACAACTCACTTCTCATCGGCCTGTTTGATAACGCCAAGGCTAAGACATTCCATACCTAGGGAGTACAGTCATGTTGTCAGGGCAGGAAACGAGGAAAAGAAAAGGTTAGGGCCTGCCTCCTCCTAAGAAAAAGAAAAAGAAACGCTGTTGCGAGAACCAGATCCTCATCCACTGACAATTCAGTAAAGGTTAGGGCGTACCTCCCTGTTTGAGGCAGTCTGCTGGGGGCATAGACAACGATGTGCTGACCGATGGATGCAATGCAATGGCTTTGTGATTTTTGCGGGTATTGAGCCCTTCGCAAGGCCCTTCTCGGGCATGCAAACGTTCTGGGCTCAGGCCCCCAGCAAGCCTTGTTCCAGCACTAAGTGAAGGTGGGCCTGTACATCCACGAGGGGCCTATTTTCAACATTTTTCGTACGTGGGGTACCAGACAGTTGCAGCACGCCACTTGGTTACAGAGCAACATGAGCGTTCCCTGGCTCCTTCCAGAAGCAGCAGCTGTGTCGTACAGTTGAGCCCAGGGCTCATTCGGTTGAGCCCCGGCGCACACGAAGTGAGAGGCCGACACATCACTCAGAGGCCACAGACCAATGAGAATGCAGCATTGTCGTCACACATCTACTGGGAGCCAATGAGACTGCGGCAAACACTTGGAGCCTGTAGGGCTATCTGGACGTGCCTAACTGCACGAGGCCCAGGCCAGTATCAGAAACTGGGCCGCAGACACTTTGGGCCAACCTGAAGCTACTGGGCCCCTACACGCCTGGCCCAGAACAGCCAGCGGCAGGGCACATTTTCCCTATAGGAAAGTGAGTGCCCAGGGGCAGGGGATTCTGGCCGGACTGTGCGGCCACACTGCCGCATTTGCGCATGAGCAGCTGCGCTAAGCTGCGGGCCAGACGCGCGAACGGCGCTGAGGTGACAGGGGCGCTGCTGAGGCAGCGGGCACACGGCGGCCATAGCCAGGCGGCTGGGGCGCAGGCGCGGTGATGGTGATGGTGGTCTTCGGGTAGGAGGCGCATGAAGTGGGGGTGACAGGGTCTGATGAGGGGAGGAGAGAGAACGTACCTGGTGTATGCTGGCAGTTTACATTGGTCTTCAACTTCGAAGTGATCTCGTTGCAAGAATGTAGATAGGCTAGATTGTGACGGGGCAGAGGCAGAGCAGCGAGGCAGACTCGAACACGACTAGACGCAGACTCGAACACGACTAGACGGACGCAGACACAAAGTGGCAAAAGTCGCAAAGTCGCAGTCTTGAATTCCCGAACACAATGTTGAAGCAAAGCCGCACTGAACACAAGCACTGAGGCTGGAAACTTGGTGCCCTTACTGGGCTTGAGTCCGTACATAAGTACCGGACTCAAGTACAGTCCTGAGGGCAAAAGTGAAAACACCTCACGGCCAGAACTGAAAATTGAAAGTCTGAGAGTGGGTGCCAGAATGTCGGATGGCGTCAAGTGTCCGAAATCCGAAAGTCCCAAAAGAAGGAATTTGAAAACGGGCGCAGGAATGCAGATTGCGCCAACTGTCCGAAATCAGAAAAGCAAGAATCAATCAAACAAAAAGAATTGTAAAACAAAGAAAAAAGAAAACAAATACAGCAAGCTGGCGGGTGGTAACCCGCAGACCAGGTATCGAGCCCTGGCTGTCCGTAACACTATCCCCTCCCTCTAGAGGGCAACGTCCCGGCTGCCAAAAGTCATGAAAATAATGCTGAATCCTGTGAAGGACGGGACGGGGCCAATCACTGGGAAGCAAGGGCTGGGGGAAACAGGGTTTTCCTATTGATGAGCTACGGGGTATGCGTACTGATGGGCTACGGAGCTTTGAGCCGAGAGGGAACAGAGTTTGCCTACTAACGAACTACAGGGTTAGGAACTGCAGGGTAACAGGGTTGTCCTACGGATGAATTACGGGGTTATGATCTGAGGGGGGAACAGGGTTGTCGTACAGATGAACTACAGGGTTACGCTGGGCGAAAGGGTGCTGTGAGCAAAAAGAAAGAAAGGAAGATTAATTTGCGGACACAGGCGTCGGTGATGAAGTTGCCGGTGGCACCTATGCAAGGAATATGAGTGGGTACGACGTACAGAAACTCAGTCTGCGAAATCACACAGATGCCAGAGTAGTCGTGTACAAGCCGAGAGCACAAATGCACCGAGATCCCATCAAAATAAGAGCAATACAATGGAGTAATGAGCCAATGTTCAAGCCCGCAGGCCACACCAACACAGTATCCAAAGTCGTTCCTCTCTGTCTGGCGCCCAGCGCCCAGCCTACCCTACTCGCCTATCCTACCTACATCAGCATTCACGCAACAGGCTCACTTCGACTCTTGAAGACCAATGTACATGACGTCAACACCATAGCCGACCTCTCTTCATGTACTAGGTACGTATCTCGTCTCCCCTCATCAGACCCTGACCACCCACACTATTCCTTCCTGAACCGATCGCCCTCTTACCCCCTAGCGCCCTGCAGCCCGGCTATGGCTGCTTGCGCTCCGCTGCCCAGCAGTGCCCCAGTTCACCACATGCGCGCCCGCACGCGCTCTGGCCTCAGCGCAGCAAGCAGCC
The DNA here is from genome assembly GCA_003427395.1 of Chara braunii. Lineage (NCBI taxonomy): Eukaryota > Viridiplantae > Streptophyta > Charophyceae > Charales > Characeae > Chara > Chara braunii. The sequence goes on along the minus strand of BFEA01000017.1, from coordinate 2,305,329 downwards.
TCTAACGCAGCAGCGCAGCAGCATGACCACATTGCCTGTGTGGGCCAGAATGCCAGAACCCTGGCTGCCCTCCTTCCTATATGGAAGTGGCAGCCTCTGCTTGGCTGCGTGTGGCCTGGCTGGAAGCTTCCAGTAGCTTCCGGTTGGGCTCCAGTACCTGCGCCCAGGCCCAGTGCCACAGTTGAGGGCCTGGGCCCTTTACAGTTGGACATGGCGTGAGTCTCAGACTTGGGCCGTTTCCTGCATTTGCACAGGACCCGGGGTATGCACGTTGACAGAGCTGCTTTTGCATAGGCCTGTAGCTACTTCGTGATGTATTGGCCCTGCATTGTGTGTATGTGCCCAGGCGCAACTGCCACGGGCTGGGCCAAACTTTACGACGCAGCTTAGGGAGGCTCACACGTCTACTCAACCAACTGGCGAGCTGTAACAGCCTGAGTACCCACATATGAAAAGTGTCAAATTTTGGGCTCTCGTGAATATTCAGGCCCGCCTTCACTTAGGGCGGGCACTTGGCTTGCTGGGGGCCTCTGCCCAGAACATGTGCATGTCTGATAAGGGCCCTGTGAGGGCTCATTCCTCGCACCTATATCAAGGAGGGCCCGGAACTTCATTGTAGTTGCGCCAAGAGAGATGGAGACAAACTTGAGCTGGAATTGGGCGGTTCCGGCACAAGCAGAGGAGATCATGGTGTTGAGGCGGCGTTGCTCCAGGCCTAGTCGAACAAGCCGATCGTATCGGGCTTGTTCCTCAACAACATCAGAGACGATAATGGAAGAGGGATTAGGAAGAAGAGTGGAGGAGCACGTGCCAGTAGGGAGCTCGACCGACGGAATGGGGGATGTCGTCGGTAGGGGGGCAGGCGGAGTGGACTGTGATGCCTGGGGGTCGTCCGGTGGGATATGCATCACCGGAGGGGGGTTAGGCAGGCGGATTGTCGATGCCAAATGGGCCATCGGTGGAATGGAAGTCGTCACCGATGGTGGGGCCGACAGACTAGTTGTTGATGCTGGGTGGGGATCACGGCATGCCAGGGACCAGTGTTCATGTTGGGGAGGGACCGGATCCTGCGGTGGGGGGTTGAGTGGAAGTCACGGGTCGGGATGCCGCGGACCAGGGTGCCTGTCGAGTGAATTGACTGGCGTTGGGGCAGTTTGTTTGTTGGTTTCCCAACTGGCCGCAACGGAAGCAACCACCATTGGCTTGGAGGTAGGTGCGTTCCTCCGGTGTGAGTTTCTTGATCGGGGGAGGTTGGGTGGATGAGGAAGGTCGAGCAATGCGATCCTTGCGCTCCATCATCGTGAATTGGATGGTGTTAAGATCCTCGGTGGTGAAGGACAAGGAATCGAGTGAGTCGGAAGGTGTGTCGGGGTCGGGTGTGGAAAACTCATCCGAGGAAGTGGTGGAGGTGGTGTCTTCGAAGGTGATGTTGTGAAAGAAGCAAGGGCGGGAAGGGGCCGATGTGAGTGCCGCCTTGTAGGGGGAGAGGAGGCGGTCCATTTGGAGGGCACGACTGAGGAGGTCGGCGAGGGTCATGGAAGGCTCGTGGACAAGGGCTGCTGCTAGGTCCTTGCGGCATACCCGCTTGACGCGAAAGATGAATGCGGTGTTGCTGATGATGTCGATGGGGATGTGCTGGCGAAGCGAGCGGACGTATTGAGCAAAACGGTCGGTTGGCCCGTTTTGGCGGAGCCGACAGAATTGGTCGAGGTAGTCGTCGACCGTTTTCGGTGGACGAAAGGTGGTGGTGATCATGATGGCCCACTCAAGTAAGGAGTGAGGTGGAAGACTTACATGATGGCGGTTGGACATTTCTGTGTACCACCAGCGAGCGGCGCCGTCTAGGAGTTTGGTGCCGGCAATGGGGAGCCAGTGGATGACGGGAACGTTGTGGAGGGAGAAGGTTTGTTGGAGTTTGGTGAGAAAGAGGAAGGCGTCCTCATGGGGTTGGCCGAAGAAGGTGGGGATCTTGTTAGTGTGGAATGATGAGTACATTATCTATTAATCATATATTTCTATTGTTTAATCCTATATTATAATGATACTAATGATAATCTATCTATCTAGCATGAAATAAATGAAATTTATCAGTATTCATAATATTCATATTAATATATATATCTTATTGATTTTTACTTTGTACTGATAGATATCAAAACAAAATGACAAATTCTCTCTATTATCACTTTTATATGATTTTCTTTGTTAACAGAAGAATCATGCTGATCATGTAAAACAAAGACCCTTAATACAGGCGATCCTAATTGCAACAAAGTTGCCTCTACCAAGAAAATTCGGGCACGCCTTCAACTTTTTTGTTCGTGTGCCGGCACGAAGTGTGGCATCAAAGTTTCCATAGTACATGAAAATGGAAGCGAAACAGTCAGTAGTCTTGCCAAACTGATGGAGAGTCGTGTGCTAGGAAATCTTGCACGCAGGGTTCGGAGGGAAGCTTAGTTAGATTACACACACTGCTTACCCTATAGGGATATTGCCGACTTTGGGGGCAATGACGACGAGGGCGTTGAAGTCAAGGGTGGAGGAGGAAGAAGCGATCCAGGTGAAATCCTTGGTAGGGTTGGTGGGAATAAGAGCGTTTGGGGGAAGAAGTGGAAGAGGAGGGTACAGGGTTTGTGGTGTGGGAGTGATCTGGGTATAGGTGGGGAGGGTGGAGGTGATGGTGGACGAAGTCAAGAGAGATTTTGATTGGGGGGGAATGGTCAATGATTGTGTGACGGCGGGGGTTGTTGTCTTGGGCGAGAGGGGAGGTGAGATGACCATGGTGGAGGTGGTGGTGGATGAAGGCAGGGGTGTGGATGACGTGCTACCGGAGGGAGCGATGGATGTTGAGGAGGAGGTAGGTGGTGCAGATGTGGAGGCGGAGGGTGGGGGAAGAGTGATGGAACCCGAGCTGGACGAGGGGGCTGTGGCGGTGACGACTTGGATGGTGGGGGAGGCATGTTGGTGTTCCAGGTGGTTATCCGGTCGGAAAGGTCGGAGAGTGACACTTGGAGGGTGTCGAGGGTGGCGTAGACATTGGCTCCACGCGAAACTTCATAAGTTGTGACTTCGTTGCGAGACTGCGCCTAAAGGACTAGGTGCAGCGCCTTAGTAGACCGGTAGCATCTACTTTGGCCAACAAAGAGCGCATGATGGTGGAGGACTACGTCAGAGATGTAGTCTGCACTTTCTCCTACTCAGGAGGAGAGTTAAATCGTAAGATATCATTCCTCGTGAGTGGCGATTTGCCCTTTGACATGTTGTTGGGCATGTACTACCTTGAGGTTGTCAAGCCCAAGTTTGACTGGGACAAGAAGGTGTTGAAGCACGAGTTGCCTAATGGGAGGACCGTTTGACTGGCTAAGTATAAAGCTAGTGGGTTAATAGACTCCTATGGGTGTTTATGCGCATCTGCCTTCTATAAACCAAGAGGAAGGAATGTACTTAGTCTATATCTCTGGAAAAGGGGATGTCGTTAAAACACCCTCAGAGATAGCGACAATCGTCGCTAAGTACCCTGATCTGTTCGAGGAGCCCTCAGGAATCGTAGACAGGGAGGTTGTCCATGCCATAGAGATCATCCCAGGTAGCAAGACACCTAAAGGGAGAATCTATAGGATGGCTCCGACGGAGTTGGACGAGCTTCGTCGGCAACTGAAAGAGCTCACAGAGAAGGGTTGGATTCGGCCTAGCACTTCCCCCTTTGGCTCACCAGTCTTATTTGTTCCAAAGAAAGGGGGAATATTAAGGATGTGCATTGATTATAGAGGGGTCAATACCATCACCGTTAAGAACGCAGAGCCTCTACCGCACATCGACAACCTATTGGATAGGGTGCAGGGGTGTAAGTACTACACCAAGATAGACTTAAAATTCGACTACCATCAGATTGCCATAAGATCAGAGGACCAACACAAAACCGCATTCCAGACCAGGTACGGTCTGTACGAGTTTGTGGTGATGTGCTATGGCCTTTGCAATGYGTCGGGTACATTCCAGCACACCATGAATAGGATCTTCCATGACTACTTAGATAAGTTCGTCGTCGTGTACCTCGACGATATACTTATCTTTAGTAAGAYTGTCGAGGAGCATGCTCAGCATGTAGATAAAGTCATCTCACTCCTTCKGCAGCACAAGTATAAGATAAACAAAGAGAAATRGGAGTTCGGTCGCAATCGAATCTTGTACTTGGGTCATGAAGTATCCTCCGATGGGATTAGGCCGGAAGATGCGAAGGTGGCTAGGATACGTGACTGGCCACGACCTTACTCTGTGACTGAGGTCAGATTATTCTTGGGAATGTGTGGTTATTATCACAATTTCGTAAAGAATTATAGTATGATCGCATCTCCCTTGACTGATCTAACTCGACTTGACACGCCATGGGACTGGACCGACGAGTGTGAGGCAGCATTCAAGCGTTTGAAGCATGCTCTCATGGTACCCGATCCGCAAAGGCCATTTGTTGTAACCACTCTCGCAAGCCAATAYGRCATTGGCGTAGTGTTGGCTYAACAGAAAGGGAAAAAGTTGAAACCGGTCGAGTACATGAGCAAAAAGATGTCATCAAAGAAGTTGGCAAAGTCCACCTACGAGAGGGAACTCTATGCTCTCTACAAGGCACTTGYCCACTGGAGGCWCTRTCTATTAGGAAGGTTCTTCTATTTGAGAACTGACCATCAGACCCTCAAGTCGATCAAGACCMAACCAGTTGTCTCCGATGCACTCAAACGCTGGATTGAAGTCATAGATCAATATGACTTCAAACTAAACTATATGAAGGGAGAGTACAACAAGGTTGGGGACGCATTGTCTAGAAGGGCAGATTACCTAGGTGCGCTGATTTCCGAGTTTGGCTTATCTGAAGACGTGACTCGATCTTTGGGGGAAGCCTACAAGGAAGATCCCATCACGATGGATATCATCAAAAAACTGCAGGCCAAAGACAAGGCCACCACTGACGAGTTTGTGATGGTGGATGGGTTACTCTTTCTTGAAAAGGCGGGGTTTAAAAGGTTAGTTGTTCCATCTAGGGAAGTTTTGCGTAGTTTATTTTTAGGTGAGTGTCATGACGCAACGGGACATTTCGGCTACAAGAACACTAGTGCTAATTTAATACAGCGACTTTGGTGGCCTAACATGCTAGACGATGCAAAGAAACACGTAGAGACTTGCCAGGTCTGTCAACGGGACAAGCCGCGGACTCAAGCTCCGCTTGGGTTACTAAAGCCTCTACCCATTCCTACTGGCCCTGGGCAAAGTATCGAGAGAGATCGCCCCTCCCTCCCCGTACCCCTCCCCCCTCAGCCCTACATTGCCTCCGCCGAGGAGAGTCACCCACTCTCCCTCGGCCCCAATATAGGACCAATCCTCTCCCCCTCTTTCCCCAGGAGCACGCAGTTCCCACCTAAAGCAGCCCCCCCGCCCCTTGCCCATTTCCGGTTCCGCAGGGACTGATGTTGACCCACACACAGTCCTTGCCCTAGAATAGGGCAACCCCCTACTCCGCCCCTACCCTCTTTGAGACATTCACCCCCCACCTTGCAATGCCCCTGCAGGATAGAGTTCCCCCCACCCCCTTCCCACTGTTCAGCCCTCCGGGAACAATCCGATCCAGCCGACTATATTTATTGATGACACACTTACCAAAATATCATCCGCTTGGATTTTGTTGGATTTTGTTGAAGACGATGGACAGCACCCTTAAGACGATGATAATGAGAATGATGGTAACAACCAACTCACCTGCTGATGCAGAGCAACATCTAATGATTCTAATGAAAACAAGCTGATGATGATGATGAGAATGACGAGAATGAAGACAATGATGATGTTGATCATACCAAAGAGCAGCACCAACAACCCCTATGATTACAAACTCAGTTTGATGGATGATGATGATGATGATGATAATGATGATAGCGCTGATGATGGTGATGTCGATAATGATGATGATCATCATGAAGATGATGATGATGTTGATGATATTGATGACGCCTTGATGATGATGATCATAACAATGATGATGTTGATGGTGATGTCAGTAATGATGATGATGATGATGATGATGACGTACAGCGCCCTATGATGACCATAAGATGATGATGGTGTGATGACGAGCACCTTGGATGATAACCTAAAGATGATGATGATGATGATGATGATGATGATGATGAGCAACGTCCTATGATGACGTCAAGCTTTGCCAACCACGCCGTATGATGGAGAGATATTTGATGATGGAGATACAACAATGAGTGACGGGCAGCGCCCCTGATGCAAGGCTCCTTGATAATAGTGATGATATTAGCGCCGAGCAGGAGTAAAGACATACGCCTTGATGATGATGAGGAGCAGTACCCTGATGCAGATGATGATGATGATGACAAACCATTACTGTGATGGTGCTGTCAAATCACGCCCTGTTGATGATGATGGTGACTAGCAGTACTCTAATGATGATGACACCGATGCTGGTGCTGGTGGTGATCAGCGAGAGTGCCGTAGATGACAGAGATATATACAAAAACCGAAATCAACGCACTCGATATCGCCTCCAATCCTCCTCCCGCTCCACGTAAGCACGCGCTCCTCCTTTCCGTCCGCGTCATACCAACTGCCTACCACAACACTACGYAGACCATTGACCAAGGAGCAAAAGYCATAAGAAGGYTGGACTTCTCAAGGAGACCCACCTCCTCTCGAAGRCAAGTTCCCCTTCACCCAATGTGCTAACCTGGAACGCCACWRGATGAAGCGCAAAGTTGCAGATGGCACTGAAGTGCTTTCAAAAGGCAGGCAACACCGAGTCACGCTCCATCTTCCTKCCCTCCCRCYGTCTGATCTCTACCTCATCACTACCCGATCACCAAGGCGCCGTCACACCAAAACTGCCCATGTCATACCCAACTGCCACTTCTCGCTCGCGTGTTTCCAAGTTGTACGGCGCCACAAGACTGCCCGTGYGTKTTTTTTTTTTTTTTTTTTGGAGGCTCCAGAGCYGGGGTTCGAGGTGCCCACCCCTAGACCCCCGGAACCCCGTCGGGAYTCAACAACCCTGGTTATAGCCCCGCGGTCATCACGACAGTTGGGAAAAAAATAACAGCGAATTGCTTTTTTTCGTTGTTCTTTTTTTCCCAACTGTCGTGATAACCGCGGGGCTAGAACAAGGGTTGTTGAGCCCCGACGGGGTTCCGGGGATCTAGGGGTGGGCACCTTGAACCCTGGCTCTGGAGCCCCGAAAGAAAAAAAAAAAAAAAGAATATATATATATATATATACATATATATATATATATCCTACCCCTTAAGCGCGGTGGGCCCGCGGGGGGAGGTCGTGTGCCGCTGCGCGCCGGAATCGGGCCGAACTTTTGATTCGGCCCAGCGGATGAAGGTGATCGAGGGCAGGGGTGCGTGCAGAGCGGCGCGCGTACCGAATTGTTCACAACGCAAAAAAAAATGAGTGAGCGCGCCCATCGGGCCGGGCGGCGGCGGGCGTTGATGCGAGGGGATATCTCGAAGCGCCCGCCGTCGGATAGCCGTCCCCCTTTTTTTTTAAATTCATTTCCAGTTTCTTTTTTTTCTTTTTCTTTTTTAATTCATTTTCAGTTCTTTTTTTTCTTTTTTATTTTCCCTTTTTCTGTCGTCGGTTTGTTCCCTTTTTATTTTCTTTCTTATTCGGTTGTAATCTTCTGTTGTGTTCCCCCCATTTTCGTCGCATTCCTCTGATTTCGCTTTTCCCGTCGTTTCTTTTCTTTTTGTTTCCCGTGGGCGTGTTGTTTGGCCTTGGGCGGGAAAATGGAAAAAAGAAAAGTTCGAGGGTCCGCCCGCCTGCACTCACTCATGCCCACACACACACACACATGCCCACCCACCCACCCACCCACCCATATATATATATATATATTATGTTAAGTATTTGAAGTTCGTTCACAATAGTTGCGTTGGGGTTTGAACCCACGCACAGATTTCGAAATACCCAATTGCCACCTAACCGCTCAGGTGGACTGGGTCCCTGTCTGTTTTGGGGGACTGTTGTCTTTTGAAGTGTATCCGACGTCAGGCTACTGGCACGTCAGGATGTGCCTGTGTGTCTGAACCCTAACGTTGCACAGTGTGACCCCCGCCGGCCTGAAATGGACTTTCCTGGCCTAACTAACCGGGTTCTTAGGGGGGGCGGCGACCGGGCAGGCGCAGGCGGGTCCGGGCCAAACATTTTCAAGCGCGAACTTTGTCGATTTTTCGTGCTCAGAACAATTCGCAAAAACATCTGAAAATTTGATTTCCTTTAGATTAGGCCGTGATCTTTCCATGAAAAATATCAGAAAAAAAAAAAACAAAAACCTAACGGTGAAGTAAATGCCGCGCTGTTTCATCACATTTTCCATTTTTACTACTCTACCACGTTTGGGCCAACGGGAAAAGAAACCAAACTTTCGCTATTTTTTGCAATCAGAAGGATGACCCAACAACTCTGAAAATTTGAGGGTCTATAGATTTGGTCGTGATCTTTACAGGCAAAATGTTTAAAAAAATAAAGAAAATCATTTCGACCGCGAAATAAATCGCGGGGATAATTCAATGTATTTTTGAATTTTGTCACTCTGCCAGTTCCCCCCACTGTACTACCAGTAGCCCTCATGGACCTGTGGTCGCAGCTGGGGTCCAGGTACATGTACAGATCAAGTTGTCATTCGGGGTCCAGGTACATGTATTAATCAAGTTGTCCTGCGGGATCTCTCTCTCTCTCTCTCTCTCTCTCTCTCTCTCTCTCTCTCTCTCTCTCTCACACACACACACACACACACACACACAGAAAAGAAAAAAGAAAAAAGAAAAAAAAGACACACACACAAAAAAAAAGGTGATAGTTGGTGATACCCACGACAACTTGATCGGTCTGGGGCTATGTCCCACTACAGACATTTTTTTTTTTTAACTATACTCTTCTCTCAATTTCCTCACACTACCAACCTACCACTACTCCTACTTATAGGCATACGGGGAAACCCGTAGCATACCAGAGCCGTGTTTTTTTTATGGCCCATCGAGCCTGCAGGATACCGGCCAGGGGACGACTGGTAGCACCCCGGATAAAACGGACCAATCCCTCGTGCCTCCCCTCAGGCCCCTCCGCTAATACCCCGTAACACCACGGGGTAAATCATGTTGCCCCCCGCCCCAACAACGGTAATCAGAGATGGGGCGGGGCCCCCGGTGGGGGTCCGGTGTAGGGCCAAACCTCGATAGACTTTCGAGCCTTAGTCGACCCCACTGCGGGTCCCAGTTGGCTCGGCCCGCCCACGCTCATGCTCGGGGCGTGGGCCGTTCCTCGCGAGGTCACCCCCACCTAGTGCTTTGAGATGGATGGGGGTGGGCCATCGCGCGAGAGAGCTTTAACATTGGGGGATGTAGCTCAGCCCTCACGCCGGGTGTTAGTCTTGCTGGTTGTTCCGCAACGCTGATTTTTTTTTTATTCTTTATTGTGTTCTCATGCAATTGCTCCTTCCAATACGCAGGCAGTCCAAGGATTCTTTGAGTGTTTTCTTTTCTCTTGTTCGTAGGCTAAGCGTCATCCTTAGGCCACACACCATTTCCCTAAGCAATGTGGCTATATGGAGTTATCGGGGTGTGGCGGAGTCGTCCTCCCCCTCGCCTCTACGCATCCATCGGGTCTCACAATTTGTTGTTTTCCTTATTGAAGTAGGCCCCTTAGTCTTTTCGGGGTCCTCATATGCATGCACACATAACATCACAATTTCCTTGGTACGATTGCACTCTCATTTGCACTCCAAGTCCTCAAGCACAAAAGTCATTTCCGTGGGTTGGCTCTATGTCAAGGGTCCCATAGCCCCTTTGTCCCTCTTCCCTTTCACTCTTGGTGCCCAATTCCTCTCGCCCCTATCCCGCTCAAGGCATTTCTAGCCATCACTCACCTGCACAATCCCACACAAGCAAGGAGATCCATACAATCCCCCGTTGGGGGTCAACACATAGCCCTTCCGACATGCCTATCTTTTCAAATTATTTGGTTGCTCTTTGTTCCCTCTTGATGCTCAATCAGCCCATTCTCTTCTCTCAGTCATCCAGTCGGGGAAATGGTTGAGTCAAACTGACCTCACTTTCAACTCAAGTTATCTTCCGGATTCCGCCTTTCTCCCACTTTTTCAACCGTTCTTTCTCTTTTCCCTCCTTGGTGGCACAAGGGACCGGCTATTCTCCCCTTGCCCTCTTTCTCCACCAAGTGAAGTCTGATTTTGTTTACCGTCCACGCCTTGGCAATGTTTCCAAGTGAGGGGAGAAGGGTTAGTCATATGCCAAGTGAGGGGTCGGGAGAGAGGGAGAGAGAAAGCAAGGTGATAAGAAGGGGGGAGAAAGAGCGGTCTAGAGGAGGAAGGAGGAAAAAGGGGGAGAGGAGGAAGGAAAGAGAGTGAGAGGGGAAGAGAGAGAGAGGGAGAGAGAGAGAAAGAGAGAGAGAGAGAGAGAGAAAGAGAGAGTGAGAGAAAATAAGAAGAACTCCTAATCGAATCAGCTCCCCATGACAGCAACCAAACGTCGATCACCCGCTCCATAGTAAGAGATTGAACAAGTATATCTTGGAATAATATGACAATGAGAGGCTATATCAACACATACTCATAGAGAATAAGATCGTCTAAACAAGACCCGGAACATCACATCAAACATAAACTTGACAATGAGAGGCTAGACTAGTGGAAGCCACATGCACAAGGAGAAGAGACTAACTAAGTAAAGATCCGGAACATCATATGAAATATGAACTTAACAATGAGAGACTACACTAGTGGAAGGCACATGCACAAAGAGAAGGGATCAACTAAGTAAAGATCCGGAACATCATATCCGACTTGAACTTTGACAAGGAGAGGCTAGACTAGGAGAAAGCAAATGCACAAAGAGAAGAGACTAACTAAGTAAAGATCCGTAACATCAAATCAATCATGAACTTGACAAGGAGAGGCTAGACTAATGGAAAGCACATGCACAAAGAGAAGAGATTGATTACGTAAAGATCCGGAACATAATCTTGACAATGCACAAATAGAAGGGATCAACTAAGCAAAGATCCAAAACATGAATTTGACAATGCACAAAGAGAAGAGGATCAACTAGGCAAAGATCCAGAACATGAACTTAACAAGGAGAGGCTAGACTAGTGGAAGCACATGCGCAAAGAGTAGAGATTAACTAAGCAAAGATCCGGAACATAAGCTTGACAATGTACAAAAAAAGGGGATCAACTAAGCAAAGATCCGGAACATTAACTTAACAATGCACAAAGAGAAGGATTAACTAGGCAAAAATCCGGAACATGAACTTGACAAGGAGAAGCTAGACTAGTGGAAACACATGCACAAATAGAAGAGACTAACTAAGCAAAAATCCGGAACATGAACTAGACAATGAGAGGCTAGACTAGTGGAAAGCGCATGCACAAAGAGAAGAGATCAACAAGGTAAAGATCTGGAACATTACATCCAACTTGAACATGACAATGAGAGACTAGACTAGTGAAAGCACATGCACAAAGGATAAGAGATGAACTAAGTGAAGATCCGGAACACTACATCAAACATGAACTTTACAAGGAGAGACTAGACTAGTGGAAGTACATGCACAAAGAGAAGAGATCAATTAAGCAAAGATCCGGAATATGAACTTGACAATGAGAGACTAAACTAGTGAAAAACACATGCACAAAGAGTAGAGATCAACAAGGTAAAGATCCGGAACATTACATCCAACTTGAATATGACAATCATAGACTAGACTAGTGAAACGCATATGCACAAGGAGAAGAGATCAACTAAGCAAAGATTCGGAACATGAACTTGACAATGGAAGATTAGACTGGTGGAAAACACATGCACAAATGAGAAGAGATCAACTAAGGGAAAATCCGGAACATGAACTTGACAATGAGAGACCAGACTAGTGGAAAACGCATGCAAAAAAGAGAAGAGATCAACAAGGTAAAGATCTGGAACATTACACCCAATTTGAACTTGACGATGAGAGACTAGATTAGTGAAACGCACATGCACAAGGAGGAGAGATCAACTAAGCAAAGATCCGGAACGTGAACTTGACAACGGGAGACTAGAGTAGTGGAAAACACATGCACAAATGAGAAGAGATCAACTAAGCAAAAATCCAGAACATGAACTTGACAATGAGAGACTAGACTAGTGAAAAACATATGCACAAGGAGAAAAAATCAACTAAGCAAAGATTCGGAACATGAACTTGACAATGGGAGACTAGACTAGTGGAAAACACATGCACAAATGAGAA
>BFEA01000017.1:2278633-2292857 GCA_003427395.1 Chara braunii | reverse complement strand
GAAAACACATGCACAAGGAGAAAAAATCAACTAAGCAAAGATTCGGAACATGAACTTGACAATGGGAGACTAGACTAGTGGAAAACACATGCACAGATGAGAAGAGATCAACTAAGCAAAAATCTGGAACATGATCTTGACAATGAGAGACTGGACTAGTGGAAAACACATGCACAAATGAGAAGAGATCAACTGAGCAAAAATTTGGAACATGAACTTGACAATGAGATACTAGACTAGTAGAAAGCACATGCACAAAAGAGAAGAGTTCAACAAGGCAAAAATCCGGAACATCACATCCAACTTGAACATGACAATGAGAGACTAGACTCGTGGAAGCACATGCACAAAGAGTAGAGATCATCCGGAATATCACACCAAGTAGGCACATGACAATGAGTGGCTAGACTAACGAAAAGCATATGCACATGAAGTGAAGATCATCCGGAACATCACACCAAGTATGAACAAGTCAAGGAGTTGCTAAACACATGCGTATAAAGGGGAGATCATCCGGAACATCACATGATATCACGTGAGTGAGAGCAAGAGTCTAAGTAGGCAAGATCACCAAGGTTCAATCAAAGGTCGTCCATGGGAGTAGCGGTGCACTACTCCCAAGTGTATGAGTGAAAATTACAAGTTTGGGGAGCCCAAATCACCAAGATTGCATCAAGAAGTATCCATATGTGAAGCGCTACACTACCTACTACTGTGAGTGTGAAAATCACAAGTTTGCAGCTCCCAAATCACGAAGATTGCATCAAGAAGCATCCATGTGTGAAGCGCTACACTACCTACTAGTATGAGTGTGAAAATCACAAGTTTGAAGCTCCCAAATCACCAAGATTGCATCATGGATCACTCATGGGTGAAGTGCTACACTACCTACTGGTGTGAGTGTGAAAATCACAAGTTTGGAGAGCCGAAATCACCAAGATTGCATCAAGAAGCATCTATGAATGAATCGGAGTACTACCCCCTAGTGTATGAGTGAAAGAGAAGAGTTTGAGTAGCCCATGGAAGAGAGAAGAGGAAGTAAGAAAAGATGGAGGAGATGGGGAGAGAGATGAGGGAGATGGAGATGGAGAAGAAGAGAAGGAAGACAAAGAGAATGAAAGTGAAGAGGAGGAAGGAGGAGATAAAGAGGGGAGAGAAGAGAAGGAAGAAGGAGGGAGTGAGGAGGAAGAAGAGGAAGAAGAAGGAGGATAGGAAGAAGAAGAAGAAGAGGAAGAAGAAGGAGAAGAAGAGGAAGAAGAAGAAGAAGAAGAAGAAGAAGGGGAAGAAGAAGAAGAAGAAGATGAAGGTGAAGAAGTCTCTTCCTTCCTCTCACCTTGTTGATTCCTTGATGTTAGTGTCCTCTTGATGAAGCTTCCTCTCCTTGCACAATCCCGTCTTGGTTATGGCTTCCTTCTTCTCCAAGCGCTTCTTTCCTCCTCCCTTGCTCTCTCTCAGGCTATGGCAAACTCCCCCAGCTATGGCTATGGAGTCCTCCCCTCTAGGAGGGCTAATGGGGCTCCTCTAGCCTCTCCTTCTCTCCTACACCTAGGAGGGATATGGCGGATCACCTCCGAAGTGTCTCTCTCACCATCACTATCCTCTAGAGTCCTCCCCACTACCTCCTAGTCTCCTCTAAGCTCTCCCACTAGCATGAGTTCCTCCCCTCTCACTCCAAGTGCAAAGGTGTTCCTGTGAGCTCACTTGGGCAGCATGGGCACTCCTCATGCAAATGTGAGAGTGGCGGACTGCATCCTCAGCTTATGTAGGCTGAACCAGCAGTCCGGCCAGCCCATGAGCCTCCCCATGAGCCTTGAGGTGAACGGAGGTACCCTAAAGGCAAAATCCCCTCACTAGGCCCTCTTAGAGGTACCTGGGCCTTATTTTGGCCAAGTACATGCAGTCCGAGTGGTTGGTACCAGCTCGGACTGCCTCTTGGCCTACTCCAACCTCCTTTTTGCCTCACAAATGCTGCCCCCTTGGGTCCTAGTACCCGAGGGGCATTCTTATTTGAAAGAAAAAGGCCTTGTGGGCCTTTTTCTCGATTTTTTCAACTTTCGGCCTCTTTTGAGTAGGCCGGATAATTTTTCCATATGGCGGCACATTTTCAGCCTTGGATCTGGCTGAGATCCAAGGCCAGCAATAATCCGAGCTACCCCCTAGTAGCCCTTGCTTCAATTTTGAGCCCCTAAATCCAGTTTTTCAATTTTTGGTGCATCTGGCTCTCTTTTTTGGCCAAATGCACTATTTTGTCATTTTTCCTCTTTTGTTTCTTTCCATTTTGGGCTGCCAGCTCATTCCGGAGCTAGCCGTTTTGAGCTGGCCCACAAAAAACGGCTAGTTCCTCTCTACCATGAGATCTGATTTAAGATCCATGGCCCAAAGGAAACCGGCCACTTCCTTTTTGCATTTTCTCTCATTTTTAACTTTTTAATTCATATTTTATTGCGATATGGCCCTAAGGGCCATATCTCTGCAATCCGGATTGCCCTCCCTCATTCTAGGAGGGATGAGGTCAATGTTGGGACCTTCCAGTCCCTACTGTGCAGGTCCCAATAGGCCGGCACACTCTCCTCCACTCTTTTCTCCCCTTTTGTCTCATTCTCCCTCCTTTTTCTCTCATTTTTCTTTCTTTTTCTTTTATTTCAGTTGTGACAAGTGTCAAACTGTTGTGCACCCTCTTTCTAGGCCCTAGGGCCTCATTCAATGCCATGTTCGTGGTTGTTACTTGGTCGTTAAATCTTGGATTCCAATAATGGCATCCCCATGCTCCTAGGGGGCTTCATTTTGCTTCCGTTTGCCCAATTTTAAACCCCTTTTGCTCCGATGTTCTAAGGGCTCAAGGCTCTATTTTCTTATGCCTTGCTAGTCCGAGATATCCCGGACTGCTGAGCAGCCTTCCCAACATCCTTATTTCACTTTTCTTTCTCCCATGACTCTCCCACTTGCTCCCACTGGTGCTAATATTTTCTACCGTCTAGATCCTCGATCTCGATGGTGCCGTTTGCTTGCACAATTATTCCTTGTGTTTGCTCATGGTTCCCTTGGGACATCCCAAGTCCCCGCCATTTTCCTACATGCTAGCTCCATTTCTTTGTCCCGCCGGCGGTCCCGCCGGCGCGTGTCTCATTTTCCGATTTTTATTATTTGGACCCATTGGTCCCCGGCAACATTCCGGACGGCCTCCCATTTTTATTTTTTTGAGGCCCATTGCCCTTGGTGGTCCCATCATTTCTTCATGTGTGCCGATTTTTCTTGGCCGTGAGATCTCATCTCACGGTTGCCGTTTACCGTCTTAATTTACTCCTTGCCGAAATTGCTCCTTTCTAGCCTTCCGGGCTTGCCGTAGCCCATTCCCTTTTGGCTTTGGCATCCCCATGCAGTCTGTAATTTCTCGGACTGCAGTCATGGCTGTTTTCTACACCCATAGCCCCACAACTTGCCTTATGTTAAAGGAAAATGAAGCTAGTGCTTCCGGGCTCAATGTTGGTTCTGGATGCACCTAGAACATGCGTTTTCTCTCCCCCATGCAGTCCGTTGCAACTCGGACTGCAATGGGGGTCAATTCCTTAGCCCCAATGCCCCACAACTAGCCCTTACTCAAAAGAAAAAGAAACGACAAATTCCCAAGTGCATCCGGTCTTGATTTTGGCTCCGGAAACACTTAAAACATGTGTTTCTCTTCATGCATGTATTCTGTTTTATTCCGGTTGCAAGAGGCCTTGATTTTCTTTGATTTTCTCTGCAAAAATCAAAGAAAACCAACGTCCTTTGTAACCGCCATATTCCAGAATGAATCTGTTCACGGATGAGTCTCCCCAAGTGACCGTTTTTTACCGTTAAGACCTTTTTCTCTTTTCTTTTCTTTTGTTTTCTTTTGTTTTCTTTTCTCCTCTTTTCTTGGACAGTACGGACCTGCCAGTCCCTACCTATGGCAGTCCCTACTGACAGCCAACTTACTCACTCCCTCTTACTCTTTTTGTCTTATTCCCCCATTTTCTTTTCTTTTCTTTCTTTTTCATAGCATGCCAAGTGTCAAGTGGCCGTTAAGGCCCTTTTCTTGCCTCTTCCTCTTAGTTTTGGCCCTCCCTATGCCCAAGGTGCAGTCCGTTATTTCTCGGACTGCAATAATGGTCTTCCCATGCCCATGAGAACCTCCTTTTACTCCTACATTTCTTCCACAATGGTTCCTCCTACTCTGATTTTCTCTTGGAGGGCTATTTTTCACATGGGGTCTTATTTGACTCTATTTTTTTGAGGGAGGCTGATCCGAGATTTTTCGGATTCCTCCCATGCCTCCTACTTCAGTTTTCTTTACTTTTCCTTTTCCTTTTGACCTTCCCATTTGTCGTCACTAGTACTTGCATTAGTGGTGCTAATATTTTTGACCGTCAAGATGTCGATCTTGACGGTGCACCTTGCATTTATTATTTTTCCATCATGCGACGCCGCCGTTTCTTCTTGGGATTTTCACATGTCCCCGCCACTTGTCCCGTCGGTGGTCCCCGACACTTAGTCCCGCCAGTGGTCCCCGACATTTAGTCCCGTTGGCGGTCCCCGACACTTAGTCCCGTCGGCGGTCCCCGACACATTTTGCCCCAGATGCCACGTGGCCCCGGGTGCCTTTCCCCAAGGTGTCTCATTCTCCTTGGGTGTCTGTCACCCCATAGCGACCCCTCTCCTTAGTCTTGTGCGTGCCGATCTCTTTGGTCGTGGGCCTCCGCTCCGAGGCTCCCGTAGGTGGCCCCCACGTTGGCCCCTCATTTCCTGACTTCCCGCGGCTTCAAGCCGCCCACCTCTCGACTTCCTCATTTCCTTATTGCTGTCACGCTGCAAGTGCTAGTTCAAAAGGGCCCTTTGGCCTTAGTCTTATTGCATTCCGATGGCCCTCCTGGCCTCCTGCCATATTCTATGTGCCCCTGTTCTTACGCCCGCTCGCTTGTTGCCGCGTAGTTCTTTCTTCGTGTGCTCCTTGCCGCAGGGCATTACTCCCCCCTGTGGCCTAATCCTTTATCTCGTCTTACTCTGGATTTCTCTATTGTGCACAACTCGTCCATATTCGGTCTCTCGAGTGATGGGAAGTTATTCGGGACTCACTAGTCCCGACACATTCCCCCCACTCTTTCACGATGTCCTCATCGCGCACCGATCTCTTGTAAGTGAGTTTTGAAGGGAATAGATGAGAGAGGGGGATGAGATGTTATGGATGGTTAGTTTGCCAGGGTCCGTTTCGTTCATTTCCCATTCCTTTATCAATGTTTTCCTTAGTTTCTGCCCCTTGGGGTGGAGGAGGGTATGAGGGAGTCGAAGGTTTTCCAGCTTAGACCAGGTTGCTCATTTCCGTCATAGCTCTGCCTCTTTATCTTTCCCTCAATCGAGACGCGAACTTCCTTTTCAATCAACTCTGTATACCCAGCAGGGCAGCCCATAATCCCTTCAACCTCAGCAACATGAAGCAGACGGGGTTTTCCTTGCTTCATGCACTTAACTACTGGTATGCTGACTTTTATTCCGAGGGTGACAATTTATTGTCATAACACAATTGGTTTTCTCATTTATGCCTTAGCATTGTTGATAACAAATTGTAGGCAAGTTTTTGGATGTGACTCAATTCCAGGCATTTGCTCCGGAAGGGAGATGTTCGTTCAGTACAACCGCCGCCTTTGCTGTGGTGATACCCACTTTGAATCAGCGAGCCCAGACACAACTCCTCTTAAGTGCTTTGTAATCTCAAATCTATCTTCCCATTTCATTCAGAAAACATTCTCGAGCAGAAACCATTTTGGTTTGGCCTCATTCATTACTCTTAGAGTCATAAATAAATAATCTACTTTTTGACCCGTGCAATCCATGTTCTCCCGTCATTCTTTCCTCAGTCTCCTGCTTAGCCAGTTCCGATATATTTTTCCCATGTCATTTTGCCCAGCTTATGTGTGTCATCCTCATTCGTCCTTTCTCGTATCCAGACTTTAAAATGCGCGTTACTCAGTCGTCTTATTCACATCTTTCTTCTGACCTTTTGCCAGACCTTTCTCATACTCATGCAAACTCCATTGTACCTGTATCTCTGTTCTGGGCGTCTTGCCAGACTTTTCCTCGGATCTACGCAAAGCCAATTTCACATATCTTTCTTTTATGAACATCCTGTCAGGCCTTCTCTCAAGCCCATGCTAGGTCAAATACTCATTCATTTCTTTCTTGGACATCCCGCCAGGCCTCTTCTCAAGCCCATGCGGAGTCATTCACACATCTTCTCCTCAGCTGGATACCTGGCCAGACTTTTTCTCAAGCTCATGCAACGTCAATTGCTCATCCGTTTCTCTTTTGGACATCTTGCCAGGCATTTTCTCAAGCTCATGCAACGTCAATTATTCATCCGTTTCCCTTTTGAACATCTTGCCAGGCCTTTTCTCAAGCTTGCGTAAAGTCAATTACTCATTCCATTATTTTCTTCCGGACATCTTGTCAGGCCTTTTCTCAAGCCTGCGCAAAGTCAATTACTCATCTATTCTTTTCTTTTGGACATCTTGCCAGGTTTTTTCTCAAGCTCATGCAAAGTCAATTGCTCATTTATTCTTTTCTTCTGGACATCTTGCCAGACCTTTTCTCGAGTCTGCGCAAAGTCAATTACTTATCCTTTCTTATGCTCATGGTACCCTTCTCTTTTGCACGCTTTTTCATCGGTAGATGACACACCTTCCCCCACTCAAAATGCGATGTCCCCATCGCACGACTAGTTCACACTCGGAGGTACGCAGACCTTGGCCCACCAGCTGAGTAGACGGATGCCGGCCCATCAGCCCCAAAAAGGAAGGGTAATCAATCATCCCCCTGCTGATAACTCACCTCATCCCCTACTCCAGTCCGACCTTTTGCTGCTTACGAAACGGGCGTCATCACTGAGGTACCACCCCACATCTGAAAGGTAGGTCCAGTCCAAGCCTCCCACGACCCCATCTTGCCGTAAGTGCCTTCTTGCGAATCGTTCCTCCCGAGCGGTGTTTTCTTGGATCCGGCCTCTTCCTTTCAAGAGAGTTGGGACTCTCTATTAGTCTGCAAGTGCAGTTACGAAGACCTCGCAGTTAGTCCCAGTACGGTTGTAATGATCCGGCAGGGCGGTGTCACTCGCCCTATGGTGGTTGCGACTTCCACCCGGTACCACGCCCGATTCCTCCCTCTGGACAGTGCGGTTCAACTTAACGCGAGCAGCCGTGGTCCATTCCAAACGGTCGTGCCGCCCCTCTACGGCATGGCATGTGGTTGGGAAGAAAGAACGAGCCTTAGGAAAAAAGAATGGCTCTCTCGCCCATTTAGCACCACGCCCTTGACGTTTAGGTTTCAACATGAGGCGCAGTTTGAACTCCCCGACTAGAGCTCGTTGTCGGGGTTAGTTCCGGACGGCCAACATCAATCAAAGAGATAGGTGCTTTGGTCCTTCAACCCTTATTCCTTCTTATGAGGAGCAGGTCACGCTGAGACTTTTTCCTTAACGGGTAGAGGTCTTGGGGTCGCGATGCAGGCATTGCTATCCCCCTTATGTTGAGACCTGAGACTAGAAAAATAAAAAAAAAAAGTTTAATCTCTTGCTATTTCCATGGTCGGCCTGATGACCTTACATCAAATTGCCTAGGGTCCCCTGGCTATGCAATGCAATATCCAATCTTCAAACACTCAATCCCATGCTATTTCCAAGGCTGATTCTCATGGCTGATCCGACAGTCTCTCATCAACAAGGCCACTCACATAGTCGGTCTGACGGTCATTTTCTCAATAGCCATTTCTCAAGACTGACCCTTCCGCCCATTCAATCCTCAATTCTCTCATTCCTCAACACCCAATCTCTGTGACCGTCCCAACGGTCCCTGCCCTTCTCGGCTTTAAGGCTCCGCCTTCTTTATCCTGTCCTTCTTATTCACATCTTTCTTCCGCCCCCTTGGCTATTTCAGCGGCCGGCCCACCGGTCTTTTCCATCTCTTCCGTTCATCCCATTGGTTATTTCAATGACCGACCTGCCGGCCTTTTCCATCTCTTCCATTCATCCCATTTGGCTATTTCAATGACCGACCCACCGGCCTTGTCCATCTCTCTCATCCATCCTTTGGCTATTTCAATGACCGACCCATCGGCCTTTTTCATCTCTTATTGCTCATTCCAGCACATTCTCAATCAACCTTTCTCAATCAAATATGCAGCGGACCCCAGTGCCTATTTCAAAAGGAATGACCCTTGTCAGGGGCCATTCCCGAATAACCTAGTTAGGGTCGTTTTTTTCCATTCTCAAGTCGAACAGCCAAGTTAGGGTCATTCCTTTCCATTCTCAAGTCGAACAGCCTGATTAAGGCCATTCCTTTCCATTCTCAAGTCGAACAGCCTGGTTATAGTCACTCGTCCTCCCATCTGAAAGCCCCGTCGCTCGGCTGGTGCATCGGAGGCCGCCCCTTTTCCCTAGGTCTCGATATCTCATCCCTCTCATCCCCGCTGCTGATTTCTATGACTTCTCGTACATCCTCCTCCTCGTCCTCCTCGCCTTCTGTCTGTATGGGGCTATACCCACCTGCAAGGTTCTTCGGATCGTAGGTAAAAGGAATCTCCGTCCCCGTTCCATACCCCTCACAACTGTCGTGGCCGCTTCATCCTTCAAGCGGGTTTTCCCTTCTTTCCTCACCCTCCCCATGTTCGTCGTGCATGTTTTGTCTCCCCTCGCTTTCCGCATGCCAAGTCTCACGTCGCCTGCCCCTGTTGACTCCTTCCTCGTCAGAGACCTGAACCTTATCTCCCATCTCTGCATTGCCTCCTTCCACTTCTGCCTGTTCCTTCCCTCTCTCATTGTCAGTCGAGATTTCTATACCTTCTCCCTCGCGGAGGGGTGAGGGTTTCCTACACAAGCATTTCCTTCCACCTCTGCCTAACACTGGCTCACCCATGAGTCCTATGTACAACTTTCTCTTCGCCGCTCTCCTCCCTTGGCTTGATCCTGCTCCCTCCCCTCCGGTAGGCCTGTTGATCGCCCGGATGTCGTTCTCGTTGCCGAATTCCATTTTTTTTCCTTTTCTCGTTTTTCTCCTAGCTCCTGTATAACCAAACAACACCCGCAATGCCCCGCATACGCACATTCCCCTCAGTCCGGTAGACAACTCCCCTTTCCCAAAAAAATGCTCCCAGTACCCTTCGCATCATGCCCCTTTTATACATTTCCCTCCCTTATGCAAAAAAGTGTCGTTTGTGAAGATCCCATTTTTTTTCCCGTAAAAAACTATGGTACAATGCCCCAAACATCCCTTCCCGTCGTCGCACAAGCCAGATATTGCAACCCCCAAGTTATGCTGCCTTTCATCCTCAGTCAGTCCAAGCCATTGCCCCAGTCCCCCAAAAATGACAGTCTTATGGACATGGTTAGAAACAAACCTTAGTGTGGGCAAGGCTGTGGTCACCCTTTAGCTTGTGGCCCCTCTGTTTCCTTTTCTTCGGCCTCCTAAAGCCATTGTTCCACTGGGTCCCGACTTAGAAACCTGACCAATCGTTGCCCTGGGAAGGGCCCTTTCAATCCAGTTTCATCCAAATCTTCCAGTTCGAAGGTGTTAAGTCCCACCCGCTTGGCGACCCGGTAGGGGCCTTTGAACCTTCTTCCCAGCTGTCCCGACCAAGTACTTTCTAGTGTCGAGTTCCTTAGCAATACCATCTCTCCCACTTGAAGTGGCTCCTTTATGACATTCTTAACCTGGTCCCACCTTGCTTTGTCCCTCATTCTGCTGTCTAGTACGCGGTTGGCGATGTCCTCCATGACCTCCTCGTTCTTAAGGATCTGTTGACATCTTGCCTCGATTAACTCTTCAATAGTCATTTGCAAATCATAATCTAACCTATTTCAGGTAGGTACCAAGGCTTCCACGGGAAAGTCGATCTCTCTTGCGTACCAAAGTTCCTCCGAGATACATCCTGTTGTTCTTTTAGGGGTCTTATTCTCCGCAAGGACAGCCTACTTAAGATACCTAGGCCAGTTCCCCAGACGGTCCGCTGCAAGCTACGCAATCGTGTTCTTCAAGGTTTGGTGCCCTCTTTCCACAGGTGCTTTGGCCTCAGGGTGAGACGACTCGATGAGTTTGATTGGTACGCAAAGTCTCTTAAGCATCCCCAATACTTCTTGGTTCACAAACTTCATCCCATTGTCTGCTATAAACCTCCTGACGAAAGGATGCCTAAAGTAGAAGTCTTCTATCCAGTCCGCCATACTCCTCCTTGTCTTTTTCTTGAGGGCGACCGCCTCCACGAACCCACTCATGTTGCCTTGCGCATCTAGAATATACCTGTACCCATCCGTTGATACGGGCATGACCGCAAGGTCGAGGTGGACCAGATGTCCCGGCCCTAGCACCCGCATTGATCTAAGCGGCTCGAAGACCCGCACCGAGCTTCGTTATTGGCAAATAAGGCAAGTCAGGCAGTATATGGCGATCATGCCTGCCATGCCTGACCAATAATAGAGTGGCGTCATCTTTGCAAGCATTCCTTTGGACGGCCGATGACCTCCAGCCAACCCATCGTGCATTGCCTGGATAACATCTACTTGCCTAGATCTTCCGCACACAACCCTTCTGGGCATAGCACATTTTCTCCCTTCGGAACAAATGCCCGTCTCTTAGGACGTACCTTTCGGCTTCTTCTCTTGCTTTAATACTGACTTCCGTAGGTTGTTTGTTTCCTACCAATAACAGTCCGATCTCCCGAAAGAGCCCTTCGTATGATTGGACATAGAAAAACTCCTCTCCTTCCTTGGCCCCATCCTTTCCTTCCTGCATGTGGTTTACCACCCATTGCAACTCTGTCATTTAACAAGACTCCACTAGGCTCATCACTGCTTCTCGGTTTCCCTCGACCGCCATTGCTATTAGGTCCTCTTTCGGTCCTACTATCGCTCCCCATGAGTCATTTTCTTCTCTGCGTCCTCGAGTGGTGATTGGTCCTTCTCTAAGTTCCGCTACTACGGCAGGCACCCCCTTCTCCAAATTCTGGATCAATAGTTCTCCCGATGTGCATTCCTCGCTCATCATTTCATTATCCACCGCGAGAGTCCCTCCTTCGTATTCGAGGAATGCGTCTATGGGCTCCGCACCCTCCACCCCTTCGGGAGTGATGCAGACCTGGCTCAGCCCATCAGCCTTGTTCCTAATTCCCGCAATCCGTTCGATCTTATAATCGAACTGCCAGAAAAATCCTACCCATCTCCCCACCGTCGGATGTATAGGCCTGTAATTCTTTAGAGCCCCTGCGACATTCGTCGGATCGATTCTTAAGATGAATCGCCTCCCAAATAGGTAGGTCTGGAAGGTCTTAAGGCAATGCAGGATGGCTAGGACTTCCTTCTTGAATTGCGAGTACCGCCGTTCTGCGGAGTTCAGGGTTCTACTTTCGAACCTAGTTGGCCTCTCTGTGAATCAGTACGCCTCCTACGGCCAAGGGCCCTCCATCTGTTTCCAGGATGAATGATCGTCCTACCTCATCATTAAAGTAGGGCGCCGACAAAACGACCTGCTCTGACGTCAGAATGACCTTGAGGGTCTGGACGGCTCCCTCTCGCTCCTCTGTTCAGTCCATGGTTCCTTCTTCCCTGATCGTAGCCCCGATAGGCTCAACAATCTTAGCAAAGTTTTTAATGAAGATCCTCCAAAAGAAGACTACGCGTAGGAATGCCCTTACCTCCGTCGTCGTGCGCAGTGGTGTCGGCCACTGTGATATCTTGTCGGTCTTTGCCGGATCCGGCTTCCTGCCGTAAGCACCGCAACGAAATCCTAGTATAGTTACCTCCGGTACTGCTAGGATACTCTTTGGTCCACTAGCCGTAATGTTGTATACAAAAAAGTGGTGGAGTAAGTCCTTGATGTCCTGCAGGTGGTCACACACAAAATGTCGGATCCCTGGATTGACTTCTGTCTCGTCCTTCTCTTGCGCGCCTTTGATGGGATTGTCATCGATGTAAGACTCACATTTTTCTGGGAACATGTCCCCGGCCACAGCGAGCATCCTGCGTTGCGCTTCGGCCACCGCGTTTGTGAATCCCATAGGGGTCACTTGCATCTGTATTGGCCTACGGGGGTGTGCATAGTGGTGTATGGCCTGTCCCGAACATCCAATTGAAACTGGTCGTACCCTGAGTATAGATCTATCAGGGAGTAAATGCTCCGACCGGCGTGCGATTCTCCTAATAAATCAGCCTGAGGTAGCGAGCCAGCATCCCGGATGGTTACCGCATTTAACTTCTGCAGGTCTTGAATCCACCTTAGTGTCTTGTTAGGCTTCCGAAAGACGAACCACCGATTTGCGTATGGGGATGCCGTAGGCTCCGCAACGAAGGAATCCATCTTTGCTCGGAGGAGGTCGATTACTTCTCCTGCTATCCCAAATTCATAGGATGACCCCTTGTCATTCCAACACTCATGTTCTACCGTGTGGATTCTGACCGGATGGATCAACTTCGCATCCAGTCGTCCCTTCTGGTGATTACTAAAGGCAAATGTCAGGTGAAACTCCTGACAGGTCTTTTTGATCAGGCGGGTTTCTTCTTCCGTTAAGAACCCGTCTATCCCTATCTTCATTGTGTCAACTACCTCATCTGGTATCCGATGTCCCTCCGTCGCCCTTCTTTCTTGGACCTCTTCCTCCTTCTCCATAGCCTCTTCCTTTGATGTCTCTAGCAAGATCGAGACCGGTTTTGCTTTCTTCCCTACCGTCTTGTACTTTCGAACACTTCCTTCCGGGATCTTTCTCCTAAAAAATGAACAATCGGAATCGCCCCTGTCGCCTCTACGCCTCGTGGTTGAATACTAACTAGTTTCCCATTCAGGCAATATCTCTTTTGCACCTCTCTTTCAAACTTGGCCAAGGCCGCTGAGTCCATTCCTGCCTTGTGGTATCTGAGAGTCTTGATGAGTTTTAACAGATCGGGGATCTCGAGCGCGACTTCTGGCACGTCTATGCGTACTTCTTTCCGTTTGGGCAGGCTAGCACCAAGTTCGACCTCTAACTCCTTTTCTGCTACCATAACACCTAGGACTTCGTCCTCCTGCCTCCTCTTCTTCTGGGGCAGGCCCATCTTGATCCACTCCTTGTTGAATGCTTCCTCAATCATAATTTCTACCCTTTCTCTCATACCCTCCATCCGTGCGAAAGCCCTTTTTCGCGTGCTATCCACGAACGATGGTGACCATGTTGCCAATTTCCCCTTGGGGGGGTCTCCTCCCGTTCCAAGGAGTCAGAGGACAACAGAAAAATTGTCGCCGTTTTTTTTTTTTTTGTGATCGTGGCGCCTCACTCCCGAAGAACCGTTTAAAAATTGTTTTTCAACTGTTTATCCTGACACATGCACCATGATCTACAGGAAGTGAAGGAAACCAACGTGCGTGACTTATGTAGTCCACATGAAGTAACAGGATAAACAGTTGAACTTTGTGTTGATAAACTGTTGAGAATCTGTTTATATTCTGTTGAACTACGTTTGGAAGGTTGAACTATGTGTTGGTAAACTGTTTATCAACAGTTTAACACAGGACTTTATGTTGGAAATCGTGATGGAAATGTGATGGTGGTGTGATGAATCGTGTTGGAAATGTGATGGTGTTATGTTTGGATTTATGATCCTTGCCTGTCGGAGACCTCTCTATTCATATTCATGCATACATGTATCCCATTGGAGCAGAGGGGAGCATTCGGTCGATAAATTTTGTGACTCACTCATTCCAGACAACAAAGAAGAGATGAACATGCACACCTCCCAAGCTTGTGACTCCTCCCCCCCCGGACACACACACAATGACGGTACACTGACACTCTCATACACATTGTTGCAGTGAACATCATGTATACATGCTAGCTGTGACTACCCTTTCGGGGCCATATACGTTCTCTCTCTCTCTCCCTCCCTTCAATTACCCTTCTCTCTCTCTCTCTCTCTCTCTCTCTCTCTCTTTCTCTCTCTCTCTCTCTCTCTCTCTCCACCCACACTTGTGACGATGAGGTTGGGAAGTGGGAGCCATATACGAAGRCGTTGTAGGCGTATTCTGGTGTAAGTGGCACCCACTTCCCAACCTCATCGTCATGCGGGGTTCCTTGTGTGTTTGCTGTTCATATTGCATTGCATCTCTCTCTCTCTCTCTCTCTCTCTCTCTCTCTCTCTCTCTCTCTCTCTCTCTCTCTCTGTGTGTTACAGTTGTGACGATGAGGTTGGGAAGTGAGA
>BFEA01000017.1:2226136-2250573 GCA_003427395.1 Chara braunii | reverse complement strand
AGATAGATAGATAGATAGATAGAGAGAGAGAGAGAGAGAGAGAGAGAGAGAGAGAGAGAGAGAGAGAGAGAGAGAGAGAGAGAGAGAGAGAGCTCTGAAGGCGGTGTCACCGGCCAACATAACTCTCTGCTCTTTGTCGGTGGCGATGATAATGTTCTTCGATAAGGTTGTTTTTAGTTCCATACTATGGTTAACATTGCGGATCCCGTTGCGCTCTGGCTTTGGGCGATTGATATGGACTGTATTCGGTTACGTTACATGAACTGTATTCATTTGATCGATAAAATTGAGTTTTTCTAATGGCTTTCTCCGCGGTTTTCTCGCAATGCAACGACTGTGATGTTGTTTCGGTTTTGTCATTTGGGATGCGTATGGTAATGATTTTGGAGAACGAGAATCATTATGTGCAAACGCTAAAGACGAAACAAGAAAGAAAAGAAAAAAAGACAGTGAAAGAAAGGCAAGATAGCAACAGACAATGTCAAAAATCGGTCCCTCGTCGACATATTCTCCGGGCGTTGGTTAGGATTCTCTCTGGCCAGCCGTTCTCTATTTTTCATAGAATTTATGGTGGTTGTTTACATCAAATTTTGCCCAATCATGCAATTGTTTCTTTCAGCCGTGCTACCCTAATTCAAATTTCGTCACATTGGAGCACCCATCGACGTCGCCTTTCGGGTTTTCCCTCCCTCGACGCATTCAAATTTTTCAGTGTATTGTTTAATGGAATAGAAACCGGATGTATGAATGCTCGTGCAGATGGGGAGCTTTGATGGGCCAAATAATTGACAACATTCAACGTTGGAACCAAAAAGCACCTAGCGCGGAGGGCCAGACGGACCATCAATGTATAAAGAGGCCCTTGTGTTGTATTTTCTTCTCTGCGATGCCTCACGACATTCAAAGTGAAAATGAATAGATGAGTGTAGACGACGGGGAAGGTTCGAGAGAGTGGCAGAAAAGTATAGAGATAGTTGGAGTTCGGATGCATCCGAGTATGCGGGGAGAACATCACACCACACAAGACACAAAATGACGAAAGTGAGAAAGCCAATCACGAAACAGGCGCCCCAACAACGGGGACGTTCGCGAGAATTGAAAGCCAATGAGAAAGAACAATATTGTCGACGACAAACATGTCGGGGACATGACAATTTCACCCGAAGATATCCTGGCAGTGACAGTCAGTTCTGCTCTGAACCAAACCGAGAACACCCACCAGTCTCTCTCGGAAAAAATGAAAAGGAACAAATTTCGTCCGGAGAAGAACAAAATGTTCTTCTAAGTCAACCCTTCTACACTACATGATCAACAAAAAGATAGACGCTTACCTACCAACATCGCAAATCGCCAAAGCTAGTTTAGCTATGATAGAGGAGATGTGTCTATGGGAGAAACCAAAAGGTGGACGTAAACCTCTCACCAAACAAAAAGCGAACATCAACATGAACGCCCCGCAACTAGCCCCGTCGTGCTGCCGAGGGATACCTTTCACGCTGACCTTGCGAGCGAAGTGGTCGAAAGTGCGACTATCACCGGCGGCACCTGGCACCGTGTTCAAAAATTTAATAGATTTATCTAAGAGTACGGAGTAGAAATCATCTTTGGATGACGAACACGAGAAAAAATCATAGATTTCCAAAACACGTCTAGAGAAGTCAATGGCCAAAAGGCTCCAGTGTTCTCCATCCTTGTGCACTGGTGCCAAGACGAGGTAATGAGACAGGAGGTCCACATCTTTAGCCCATCTGCAATCAGCTGCTGGACCTCGCAGAAGCAGTGTAAAGGCGAAGAAATAGTTAAAGGTGTACGTCTTCTTGGTAGCAGCAGTCCGGCCGCAGTCATCCAGTAGCATCACCATGTAGAAATTGACGACCTCATCGTTGAGCTCCCCGGATCCATCCACGAGTGTGACGATGTCCTTGAAGGAAACCTGTAAATTGTGCGACGGTAAACGCGCGACGATCATAGTGAGCGGCAACCGGGAGCAGATAACGTCTTCAAGGACTGCTCTTCCATCTCGAGGAAACCCTATTCAACAAACACTTGCAGCACACAGCAAGCACAAATGATGGGGCACTATGAGAAAATGCCGTCCTAGCGGCCATGGTCCGACGAACCGCTACTCTGTGGCCCGAAAAGTTCACGCATAACGTCACCCCTACTTCTGGACCTTCCACACACAGCTGATTCTAAACTAGCACTGTCCTTCTTTATATCCCTGCAAGCCTCGAGAAGGAATTCCTTGCAGTCTTTTTCGGCAACACCCGCTGCCTCTGCGACGAGTCTAGCGCGAGGGCCCAATACGGGCACGAAAACCCTTCTGGGAGGGCCCCGAGGTTTAGTCTCCCCAGGAAACGCATCAGTGACATTGCGACGACCAGTGCCTCCCGCAACTAGGACTGACAACCTGGCGAGGGCAGGCAGCTCCTGCGACATGTGTGTTTGTCTACGAGCTCCTCGACCTGTACAAGAAATAGCCACCCAGACAGTTCAGTAGGAGATCAACAACACAACTTCACAAGAGCAACCAAGCAAACAGCACCTCACGAAGCACATCGTCAAATCCAGTTGGTGGCCGCATACACACCTCCCCGAAATCGACGAAGCAAACAACACTTCACGGACGGGCTGACGAGCGAGAAGCAAGCAAAGGAAGACAATGCTCACCAGGCTTAGCTTCGACGTCACCAGAGCCCACCGATGGCAACCCCAGCACGATTGGCGCCCCCGTGCGCGTCGACGCGGCGACGACGTGCTCCAAACTCACAGGGAAACTTGACAGGTTCGATATGTCGGTGTCGATGACCGGCGATTGCATGAATTCATCCCCATCCCGATGGCGGAAATCCTCCACGTCCGCGACGAGCAATTTTAGTCTGTCCGTCTCCGGACAAAGAGCATCGACGTCCACAACATCGATAGGTTGGGTTTCCTCCGTCGCCACTGTGTCGCATTGTGTTGTGCTCAAGGTCCCATGGATGTCCAACAACACCTTTCCCCCCCTTAACTTCTTGTCCTCGTGCGCTATGTCTTTATCGTCGTCACTCAAATAGAGAAATCTATCTCCAACAACGTCATAGGACTTCTTCAGAACGTCCTCTCCCATCGCCTCGTCGTGAAGGCCGGAGTACAAGGGGTCGTCGTATGCCGGCTGAACTGGTTGCTCCATCCCGACGTCGCCGAGTGTCGGATCAATCCGGTCGTCGGCGGAGTCGTCCTTGTCCAAAGTCGTCAGAAGTCGACAACCGTCAAGTCCTTCGTCCGTGTGTCTTGGATGAATCCGAATTACGGTCGTCTCCAAAGTTGCATCAGGGAGGGACATGCTCACAGGGCCCTGGTTCGGATTCATCCGAGCCACTGCAGTTTCCAACGGCGACGACGTGTCCGCTTTGACCGGAGAGTCGCTTAAGACTGCTAACTCAGCGCGTACCGTCACCAGGCATTCGGCTCCGAGTGTGCAGGGCTTGACATTGAAACTGGTCGCTAACTCACCCTAAGTTGGACAGTCTGCCTGCAGCTCCTTGTGGACTTCCATGCACAGCATGACGGTGTCCTGACACCGGTCGTCTGTCATGGCGGACACGTCCTCCTGGTTCGGATGAATCCGAATTTCGCCGCCAGGGTTTTCGGAAACCCGGACCACCCGTTCGAGTTCTGCAGACCGCTGTGCTCTCTCAACGGTACTGGCTTCCGGGTTCAGATTAATCCAAACTTCATTTTGAGGCGAAACCGAGCATGGTTGGAGCTTGTCGCTGCCGGATCCGTGGTATGTTGTCGTCTCGCTTCCGGAAGGCATTGAATTCCGGACGACGATGTCCTCTCCAAGGTTCGGATAGATCCGATACAATCGGCCAACCGTTTTTGAAGCTGAGCGAAGCAAGTTCCATTCTTTGCTACAACTGCCCCGCTAACATCATCGCTATACTGTGTTGCGCTGGTGCAGCTAATCACAGGGTCCTGCTCGCCAGGCCGTGTAATCCACCCAAGCGTGAAGTCGTTCCCCGTCTTCATTGAGGTGCTGCCTGTCACCACCAGAACGCCACCGTCCTCATCGCGGTCGACATTGGACCCCTGCCCGTCTCCTGTGTGATGCTTTGTCTTCTCTCCCTGCGAGGCTTTTTCTTCTCCCAGCTGCCCTTTTTCCCCTCTCCGCCGCGTGCGTGCCCCGGAGACCGCTGTTTCGTTGAACGCTGTTCACTTCCACCTCCGATACCTCGTTGCCCGCTGCCTTCACCATCCCCTTCGCCGTTCTTTCCACGAGACTTGCGCTTCACAACTCCTGCCGGCGGGGTGCCCGCAGGCAACTCCCAACTCACTTGCTTAATTGACGGGCTTGATGGAAGGGCGTAGAACGTGAGGGACACTTCCAGCCATCTATTTGATTGCAATAAATCGAACAGCGTGTCCCCGTATTTGCGTAGAGCAGGGTCGTCTTTACTTCGTCAATTGACCTCACTTAATCTCTCCAAAACCGCATCGTAGGCACGAGATTTGAATGTCTCGAGGTCCCAACGATCGTTATATATCCACCCTCCCCTTATGTCCCTCACAGCCACCGCCCATTCACCGTCGAGAAGGACTGGCTGGAAATGGTCTGGGTGCCACACGCTATCATGGCCCCAATCTTCGGCTGTGGAGAAGGTGTGTTTGTCGTCCATATGGAAGGGAGTCACAGGAGCCTTGAGATGCGGATGGTCCGGAGGAACTGGATGGCCGGGTCGAAGATGTTCGGGTTGCGGTGTGAGACGAATAGCCTCCCCCGGCGAACTCCTCAGACGGGACAACCCACCCCTCTTGACAGGCGTTGAGGAGGACACTTGCGTGGGGCCGCCCGAGGTGGGTGTAGCGAGAGGTGTCCCCGGTTTGCATACTGACGGCGACTCAGAAACTTGGGCGTTGAAGATGGCCAATTGCCCGTCCAAATCGAAGAGGTCGTCCTCAACGCTCTCCTCCTGCTCAGCCTCGATATTGAAGTCGTCCTCCTCACCGAATGCCAGCTTGTAGTTATCCAAAATGAAATCGGCCGGATCGACGAGATTCCCGTTAAAAAACACATATTCCAGCCTCTTAATGAAGCTCACAGCGCCGGCCCGACTCGCTCCGTGGTAGCCCTGGAGGACTGCTATGGCGACTTCCTTCCGCACCACGTACTGCGGGTCAAATCTCAACCTTGGTTGTTCACCGTAAAGGAAGGAGTAGACCTGGCGCCTTTTCTTTGGAGTCAACTTGAAGAACATGTCCTTGTTCGGGTCATAAACGGGCTCAACCACGACTTGGTGGAAATCGCATGGGTGAGCCTTGGACGACACTTCATGGGTGACATACTGCACGTTGTATTCGAGTTGCGTTGTGTCCCCATCCACGACCAAGACGTGCCTTCCCTGCTGAAGCAGACTCCACACCACCTGGGCGTGCGGCTTGCCCAAGAACAGCACGGCATCCGCCCCACCACAGAAGAAAAGAAGCTAATTGCATAACTGATTCGGATTTCGCTCGCCGTCCTTGTACAGAGCCCCCCTCTGGTGAGGTTTCCGATGTCCGCGAAAGTCAAGGACTTGAAAGACTTCTTCTCCACATCCGTGGGTGTCACTTTCTGTTTCCTACGGAGAGCAGCGTCGTCGTCTTCAGCAACAGCTCCCTCGTACACCGGGTGAGTCAGTAGCCGAGGATCTTCGGCTTTGAAAAGGATGTGCATCACATCCGGCTCCTCCCAGACGCTGTTTCCGAACTGATGCGTCTTCTTCGCCGCCGTCTTCCGAACCCACTTCCCCGTGTAGCATCGGGTAGCCCCAAGCGCAGACACAAATGTCATGAAGGAGAGGTTCCACAGGCAATGAACGAATACTACCAATGTCCAGTAGTCCTAACAAACGAAGCCCAGCAACTCACTCAGAGACGAGAATGCCCCAGAGTCCCATTGCGCACGGTCCACAGTTCCGCACAAGTCGAGCACGCAAGTGTGGGAGCGTAGCTGATGCCCTAGTTTTCCCAGCGCCTCCTTATGATCAATTGCACTCAATGGGTCGACGTCAAACTGGGCCAGCGTCGTCAAGGCACTTATCCTCGTCGACATAATGTTGATGCATTCATCAACGCCCCGAGGGTTGTTTTTGCCTTTGGCGCGATCTCCCGTGATTACCGAAAGGACGACACGCTTCCACTCCGCCGGGAAATGCTGGTCGTTGATGAGGGTCACCGTTCTCTTAATGTTGTTGTCGTGTTGACACCCGAGAAACTGAGGGCACTTGTTGACGTACGTGGAGTCCATGAAAAATTTCCTGCTCCCGTTCCAAAGCTTGTCGTCGAGACCTTTGTCCTTGAACTCTTCGAACAGTTGCCTCTTTGACTTGAAGAACGTGGAGTTGGCATTCCATTCCCGCTTATCCATTTCCTCGTACTCGAACTCCACGTAGTGCCACAGCCTCAGCATAATCCGGTCCATTTTTATTATGTCGACCATCTCCTTGACACTGAACTTCCCCTGCTCGGCCAACTTCTTGCTACTCGTTTGAACCCACACGACGTTAAGGTTCAAGACGCCGTTCAACAACCTTTTCTTCTCGAGGTCCATCATGTCCACCAGACATCCGGCTCAGGAACTTAGACGTAGAAAGTTGTTTCCTCCGCGCCTTTCTTTGGCTTCCCCTTCCCCTTTTTCAACGACGGGTCGTCCACCTTCACGTACCAGACGTGTTTCTTCAGCCCTTGGCTGTCAGTCACAGTGGAGAGTTCTGGCTTGACCACCTCCTCATGGGTGGGCGACTTTTCAGTCCAACGCCGGCCGTCAGAAGCAAGGAGTTTCCCTTTCGACCACTCCTTGTAGAACTTCTCTCCCAAAGCGAAGACGGAGTCATCTGTCATGGCCAGCGGGAGGTAGTATCGAAGTTTCTCAGCCCATTCCTTTCTTTTCTTTTCTTCCGTTGACAGATTTCACAAAGGCGTGTACAGTGTCTTCTTCATAGCCAACACCATGAACTGCACCCACTTTCGCACCTCGTCCTTTTTCTTCGATGCATTGCCGAGCACCACACGTGGTTTGCCCTTAATTTTTCAGGTATTGCGAATGTCCCGCATAGACAAAACCTGCAAGCGCGGTGGATTCTTCTTGTCTATCATGTTGTCTTCGCAGCTCACATGGGCGTAGCCGTCGAACTCGTCGTCAGGGAAGTAGATCGGTCTGAACGGCCATTCACAGAAGTTGTAGTACTCAAACACGGGATGGTCTTTCACCTTCATCGTCGCCCTCGTGTTATGCTGTTCACACACAGGATAATACCCCTCGATGATTTCGACTGTTTCCCGGAAGACTCACCGATTCTTCGCTGTGTCGACGAGTCTTTTGGCGTTTCATCCCCACCTCCAACCCTTTTCCTCTTCTCAACGGAACCGCCCTCTCGTGATGTTGGCGTCTGAGCACTCCCTCCTACCTTTCTCTGCCTTTTCAGAGCACCTACTCCCTCTCGCTCTTCCTCATCTGGCAAGTTGCGCTTTCCTCCCGACTGAGTCTTTTCAGCCGATCTCTCACGGAACAGCCCCTGCTCGGACACCTCCTCCTCACCGGGGACGTTCCCACTTGCTTCTCGTTCCAGGCTCAACTCCGTCTGCAGTTGTGCAGGCGGAGGCCAAGCTCGGCGAGTCGTCTTATCTGACCCAATCACCTCTCGAACCTACGGACCACCCGCGCGATCTCCAGGCGAGACCCCGGCCACCTGCATGCCACGAACAAACAAACCAATCCTTTCGACCAGACCACGAGGAGTCGTCGATTCTGAGCCCTGTCGCAACCGTTCGCCATCACCGCCTCCACGTGGCGGCGACTCCCCAAGCAAACCTTGGCGGCGAGATCCATGCAAGCCCGGTTTCGAAGGAGCACGCAGATGGTTGTACTCCAAGTCGTCTGACATGCCCACCTCTTGATCTGGAGGCGTAGCTGGCAGGCCACCTTGACCTCCCATCCCCCTTTCAGAGCACTCTCCTCCCGCGAACCCAACAGGACCACTGATCGATGTCCCAGGTCCGACATCCACGACACTGACAGAGGTACTTGATCTCGCCCAGACCTTAAGGAAGTCTGTCACGTGAACGGCCTCGTCGTGCCCCGGCGCTAGCGGGACAAAGTACGGCAAAGACATCGCACGCCGACCGTACCCGCCGAACATCCTCCCGGCAACCTTGCATCCTTTTGCGATGTCGTCGACGGAACCATCACTTTTGTAATGCTTCTTCAACGTAAACTTAAAATTGTATTCGCGAACGTCGACCCACTGGAAGATGGACCCTGCGAGACGCGTTCTGTCGGCGCGAACTGCGACGAACAAGAGTGGCCCGCACGGTGGTTGCAACGGGTCGGAGCTGTCCTGGCTCGCCCAGTCCAAATACCAGACACGTTTGCTGTAGTCGCACCACAAGTTTTGAGCCCGTCGTTCTTCCTCCCCACCGCCACCTCCAAGGATCGTTTCCCTTGCCGGCGACGACGTCGTACCTCGACGCTCCTCTCCATGCGGGGCGGAACCACCAGCGGAGTGGCTTCGTTTGTGTGTAGCCATTCCCTGAAACACACGGAGGAAATGAACCCACATGCACTCAGAACAGTCAGCACGTCATTAACCACGACCCACAGTACGTATTCTGTTATCTCCCACCGGGACCCCAAAACAACGAAGTTCACTCATAGTTAGACGACAGTGGTCCCCACGCGTGCACGTTTCGGATGAATCCGAGGCATCCTGAGCCATCCTCATCACAATGCCCTTAAGAGAACGAATGGTCGAAAATGAAGACCGCGGGATAGATCAGATATATCCGAAGCAGGCGCAGTCGAAAAAGCGACGTCGCATAGGCACCTGCACTGGGAAAAGCAATACCTAGCAAGAAGGCACTTGAACGCTGACACAGCAGACGAAGACGAGCACCCCGTGGTGATACGGTGTCATCCGAAGTCGACAAGCGGATTGTAAAGTTCGCCGGTGTAGTTCGGATGCATCCGAGCTCCAAAGTGGTGTGGAGCACCTCTTGCGGCGCGGACCAAACTGAACCCGAGTTTTCTCGTCCTTCTGATCGGTAACGGTTGTGACTCGGATGCATCGGAATTCGAACAGCGCGGTCCAGAGAGGGTCGTCCACAAAAGGGCACCATCTACAGCACGTGTTTTTGTCACCGACCTGTGAGCACTGGGTTAACCCCATCCTGCCTGAGGTTTGGTTGGGTTGAACCTAAACTTCGCAAATGTGGCTCGGATAAATCCGAGACGGGGACCGACGAATGGACCCCACGGTCTGTTGACGCCCATCTAGCCGACCAAGCTTCCGTTATTCCCCAGCTTTCCTTGGGTCCACCCGCATTTCGCACGGTGTGTATCATCCTTGAGCATTTAAGACGGGTGTGGCTCGGATTTATCCGATTTCGACAGGGGCTGTCCCCATACGTGCGACCACGACAGGCTGCGCCGACACCGTGTGCTTTCGTCGTACAAGTTTGTCAGACCGTGCAACGTCGTCAATACCCGTGCGCATGTTGTAAATCCGAACAAGCCATCGGTGTGGTTCGGATGAATCCGACTTCACCGAGGCGCTTCGGCTTGTTGTCGCCCCACCACACACTGGACCTCCCCGCGATTGCCGTAGTGTGTCATTATAATCTGTGCGTCATCACGGGGGATGTCGTCGTCCTCAAGAGTTCTAGTTGGTTGTTGCTCGCCCAATCCAAACAACAGACACGTTTGTTGTAGTCGGAGCACAAGTTTCGAGCTCGTCTTTCTTCCACCCGAGCGTCATCATCTCGACTCGTTTTAGTTGTATGAATCTGAGGCATCGTTAACCTTCATCATCAGACTGCCTCTCGTAGAGCGAATGGTCGAAGACGAAGACAGCGGGGGAGTTCGGACACATCCGAACTGGGCAGAGTCGAAAGTCTGGCGTTGTAACTCGGATGCATCCGAATTAGCACAATGCGAGACAGAAACGGCCGACCACAAGAGGAGGCCATCGGCATGGCGTGTTTTCCTCAATGACCTGTGAGCATAGGGTGGACCCTTTCCTGTCGGAGGTGTGGTTCGGATTAATCCGAGACGGGGACCGGTGGATGGACGGCACGGTCTGTTGACAGCGTGTGATTTCGTCGTTCACATTTATCAGAACGTGCGACGTCGTAAATACCGTCTAAGCATGTGACAAATCCAAATTTGTCGTCGGTGTTGTTCGGATTAATCCGAACTTTGCCGAGGTCTGTCGGTTAGTGGTCGCCCCGTGAGTTTTAGTGGGTTGTGGCTCGGATGCAACCAAAATTGACAAGGGTGGCTCGTATACGTTAGTTGTTGCGCCAACACAAGATGGTATGGACAGGGTGGGCTGTCGTCCTCCTGGTTGGTCAGACATGTCGCCGTCGACAATACCCTATGAGCATCTGATCGCTCTGTGTCCTGTCCTGTGTCCTCGTCAGCGGAAGGTTTCCTCGCGGCGTTCGGCTGACACGAGGTTTGATAGGGTTTAAAAATTTGAATTCACGTTCGCGTCCTGTGTCTTCGGATTTGTCGTAGCAGTCTTCGGATTACTGATCTGTGATTGCACTCAGGCGGGACCAACCTAAGATCGGTTGAGCGACTGTCTGCAATACACGAAGATTGGAGAAAGGCAGAAAACACGCACGGACACGGAAGGGAGACTAAGATCGATAGAGCATGGGCAGCGAGAGAGTTTGTCATTATCTCTCTGTCTCTCCATGTGCAGATCCTGCGGATGGTGTTGTCCATTTCGGAATTCGCAATGTGACCCAGTAATAAAACTGCGCAAAAGAAATATACGAAAAAATTGTTTGTGTCGGCGAGAGGAAGAGTGCCGAAAAATGTGAAAGATTCGACGAATGTGGAGGACAATTTGCAGATACAGAACCGAACGCCGAGCGAACTGTACGACGCGACTTACGCGGAAAAACGAATAAACAAACCGAACGCAATAAAAATTAATTCAGCGAGAAGAAAGCCCATGTGCAATCCAGAAGAGGCACATTTCGTGAGAAACCATGCTCTCGTGCTCGACAAGATACGACTAAAATCCTGTTATCGCAGTTCGTGAGAGAGACAACAAATTGACGATAAACGAGTAACACTTCAAGACAATATCTGAAGTGACGACACAATCTCGAAGGGCGTGTCACAACATTCTCGGGCTGCATTCGCGGGTCCCGTTTCGTTGGTGACCACTCACCCCGATCACATGGCACACTCGCACGTCCATGCGTCAGCTCCTGAACATGAGTGGCCACGCTGATGGATGTGGGGCTCAATTCGACAACATTCTGTTGTCGCATAGAGCACCGCATCCATCAGCGTGGCCACGCTTGTTCAGGACGTGACACGTGGACGTCTGAGTGTGTCGTCTGATCGGGGCGAGTGATCGCCAATAAAACGCATGCATTCTTGCTCCCGAAACTCCTTCATCTCGCCCCGATCAGATGGCATACTCAGACGTCCACATGTCAAGTCCTGAACATGCGTGGCCGTGCTGATCGGGGCGAGTGATCGCGAATGGAACGAGATCCGCAAACGCACCCCGAGGTAAGTTCAGGAAAGAAACAGGCCATCGCATAAGACGAACGAAATAGAGGCGCTGAAGACAAACTAACGACGGGGACGAAGATGGTAGTTGAACACGACGGCACACATGTCCACGTGTCAAGTCCTGATCATGTGTGGCCATGCTGATCTCTCTCTCTCTCTCTATATATATATATATATATATATATATATATAGAGAGAGAGAGAAAGAGCCATATATAAAGAGAGAGAGCTATATAGAGACAGAGAAAGAGAGAGAGAGAGAGCTATATAGAGACAGCGAGAGAGAGAGAGAGAAAAAAAAAAAAAAAAAAAAGAGAGACAGAGCCAAATAGAGAGAGAGAGAGGGGGAGTGAGACAGAGAGAGATGAGAAAGGGAGATAGAATGAGGGAGAGAACGCACCTTTTCCTTCCTTGATTTACAACTGTTGTTGGAAATAATGGCCCCGGCGACTTGGCTGATGATCTCAAACTGCAATACGACAACGCGTGTCACGAAGCGCGAAAAGGGAGGTGCCGACGCGTGAGAGGACAAAACCGCGAATGGAGACGTGGGCGATTGCGACGCGAAGGAGATGGCGAGGCGAGGGCGACGAGGGAGAGGGAGAGAAGCGAGGTAGACGGCGGGGGAGATGGCGACGAGATGGCTGTGTCGCTGGCAAGTGCGGGTGGTCCGGCCGCGCGACGGGCATTTTCGGCCGTGAGGGTTGGCGACACCAGCGATTGCCTGCTGCTTCGGACGATTGCAATGCCCACCTGCAAATTCGCAGAATGGCGCCACCGTCATTCGAATGGCGGATACATCCGCGCGGGGCCCAAGAAATGAAAGTTGGCGGGAAAAGTCACGCGGGATGACGCATTGGAACCGTCGATATCACGGTAAAATCCGCGCGGGCCCCGATAATCAAAAGTGGGCGGAAAGGTTTGCACCAGATGATGCGTTGGAACTGTCGATAGCACGGTGAAAAAAGGCCTGTCCTCTCGAAATCACAGCCCACCCTCCCGCGACGGTTTCACATCGGGCGATTTCGTGAGGACGGTTCGTCAGAAAAGGGACCGCCTGATGTCACAGCCCCTGACGCGGCAGTCCGCCGTTACTTACCCTGCAGCGGGCAGCTCAAGGGGCCCTCAAGCCCCACTCACCGTTCTCCTGTCGGGCACCAAACATATGGGGGTGGTTGTCACACCCATTCGCTGGTGCCATTTCTTCCGTATGTTGCCTTTGCGACGCGTCCGCCATCGCTCGAAGTCGCCGGTTCTGCCACATCCCACCGAATGAGCCGAGGACGCTGGGCGGTGGCTCGGATTAATCCGAGCCACGGATGGTCGCACGACATCCCATTTAATGTCTATCTTTCCAAGGCGGTTGCTCGGATTGATCTTAACCACGGATTGGTAGGCTTGGATTAGCTTCTGTCTAGGACTTCTGTTGATGAGTGGCTCGGATTGATCCGGACCTCGGATCCGGGGCGGGGCGGCAGGCTTGGATGAGCTTCTGTCTTGCAGTTCTGTTCAGCTCATATTCAGAACGACCGTGGTAGGTAGAGTTTGTGCTTTCATGGCTCTGCGAAAAGTACTTGTCATGTCGACTGTGCGAAAATGTCTTCTGTAGATGAGGCGGTGTAATGTGGCTGTCCGGCGTCGGTGTGCTGTTCCGTTACTCCCCTAGAAATACACAAACGGATGTTTTGCACACGACGGCGAGGGTCGTCCGACTGTTCTGTCCGTCTCAATGTGCTTTACGACTTTGGTTTTGATCATTTTAGGAAATTAGGCATCTGCTCTGGAACGGGTCCCTTCATGACTTTTAGAAAACACTACATTGGTCTGGTGAACTTCTGATTGATGACCTTCTATGAGGGCTTTGCCACGCGATGTGGATTTTTTTTTTTTTTGGACGATTTCCGATTGACGGCCTTCTGTAAGGGCTTCGCCGATAAAAAAAGTGTTAGGCGTTACAACTGGGTGTGGGCCTCGTCGGGGAAACTCTCGTTCACCAACATTGTTTACAACAGTCTTGTCTTCCGTATGTCTTTCCATGTGTTCGTGTTGTGTAGGGAGTTTAATGTCGTCGAGTCCTTCGACAAGCATCGCCATGACACCCGAGAAGCACATGCGCTTAGCGAAACCCTTTCCACCTTGTGCGAGATCGTTGCGGCATCATAACATGGATCGACGATGCAACCGAGGACGACTTCGTGGACGACCCATGGACGACCGTCGTCCCTTACATGAACCGACATCTCGACGAATGGAACGAAAATGCCTGGAAGACGATGGAGCGTTCCTGCCCATGGGCAAACCATTACAAGTTCGCCAACATGTTGGAGTTCGGGAGCCTCATTGCACTGCCTGATCGTGTCCTCCATCGAAAGACCCTGGACGATAAGGGTAAACCGGTCCACTTCCGTACCAGCTTCAGACGTTGCCTCCACTGCGAGTACATCACATCTTCGCCACGAACTTGGGGAAGTTCGCAGAAGCAAGAGTTTGTGGACTGCGCTCGTCATTGTTCATTCTTGGAACACTACCCACCCCGTTGCCCATGGACTTCTCCACAAGCTCTGTCGTACTGTTGTGTGTGGTTGACGGATGACGGATGTCCTTTCACCACAGTGCTATGTGTGGCTTCTTCAAGCAAAAGTAGGAAACTTGTGGATGCAGTTGTGCTTGTGTCACGCAACGAGATGGTGCTTCAGGGTTCCAAGTTCAAGGCGGTCATGTCTCGCCCAGATGTAGATGGGCGGTCAGACTTGGTGGGAGCAGGTCAGGTGAGAGTTTTTCTGCCATTGTGGGTTGATGTGGAAAAGAAAGTGTCTGAAATACGTGACTGTATACGGAATTCCTTAGCACGACGAGGAGGGTTTGTCAGGATGAAATGCATGTAAGTATTTTCGGAGAACGCAACAGTCGACGAGCCGAGGATCCATGTGTATGGATCATCTATGAATAATATATATATCGCTTCCGTTCACGACCACGTCCGCGAGAAAGCCCGTATGTCACAAGATACGGACGTGTGGTCAGACCTTGTGTTTAAGGGAAAAGGAAACTCCCTCATGACGACTACAGTTGACACCGGCATTGTGGCATTTGAACTAGCACTGCAGACTTGCGAAGGTGACGTTCTATAAGTGTTTCGGATTCATCCGAATCATCAATCAGATACATGCGGGTGCACCCAACGTTGAACGCGATGCATGAAGGTCTCCCCAAGGACGATCCTTGGCCGAACAACAACCCGTCAGATCCGGTCTGTGCAACTCGCTAACAGCACACCGTCGAGTTTATTTTCTTGCACGCCTTCGAGGCAAGCGAGAATTCCAAACAGTCCACCGCCTTCTAGATCGTCTGGCACTGCCATGTTTCGTAATTGTCCGCGATGGTTTTCGGATAGGACGCCATGAAATGTGGTGCCCGTGTCCGTGGCCCTCTGTGCAACAGCCGGTGCATGGCAGAAAGTAACGTGAGTGACGCCGACCGAGGCTGCAATCATGCATGTCCAGCATGACAGCTTGTGTGTCGGATTCATCCGAAGTCACCGGCTGCACAAGCATTTTCATTCTCATCCCCGAAAAAGTCGTCGGTTTCCCTAGACACCTACTGATAGAAACTTCTCTTTCCGTCAATACGCTGCATACGGGCCGATGATCAGCAGCCGCGCAGAATACATACCACGTCCCGATTGCAAAATCGTCGGGTCATTTTCTCTCGACGGCGAAGGCTCGTGATCACCCCCGGCGAGGGCGACGATGGTTGTCAGATTGGATGCCATGAAATATGGTGCCATGTCCATAGCCCTCTGTGTAACAGCCGCTGCCAGGCCGAAAGTGACGTGAGCGACGCTGGCCGACGCTGCAATCTGCCTTGTCCGGCATGTCATCTTGTGTCTCGGATCCATCCGAGCTTGTTCCTTCTCGTCACCGGATGATCAGCACCTGCACAAAATACAAAAACACCTCCCGATTGGAACATCGTGGGGTCATTGCGTTGTCGACTCCCACATGATGATTACAGTGAACAGCGGCATGATGGCAGGTCCGCCTCTCCGATGTGGGTCTAACGGTGGATTGCGTCAAATCTGCTCTCAAAGATCCACACTGCAGAAGGGGGTCAGCAATCGACCACTGCTTGCTTGTAAAACATCATATGGTGTGTCGATACAACCGACATTCGGAACAGGTCGGTGAGCATCAGGTGCTACGCCAAAAAGTTAGTCATGTGGCCATGATATTCCCCCGCGATTGCTCATTTTGCGGTTTTCGCGTCATAGATTCCCTTATGATGACTACAGTTAATAGCGGCAGGGTAGCAGGTCCCCTTCTCCGATATGGATCTCACGCTGGAGTGCGAAACTCTGCTCTCAAAGATCCAGACCGGGGAAGGGGGCCAGCTACCAACAACTGCTTGCTTGTAAAACATCATATGGTGTGTCGATACAACCGACATTTGGAACTGGTCTGTGAGCATCTGGTGCTACGCCAAAACGTTCGTCATGCAGCCGCGATATTCACCCGCGATTGCTCATTTTGGGGTTCTCGCATCATAGACTCCCTTATGATGACTACAGTTAACAGCGGCAGGGTAGCAGGTCCCCTTCTCCGATATGGATCTCACGGTGGAGTGCAAAACTCTGCTCTCAAAGATCCAGACCGGGAGAGGGGGCCAGCTATCCACCACTGCTTGCTTGTAAAACATCATATGGTGTGTCGATACAACCGACATTCGGAACTGGTCGGTGAGCATCTGGTGCTACGCCAAAAAGTTTGTCATGCGGTCATGATATTCCCCCGCAATTGCTCATTTTGGGGTTCTCGCGTCATAGACTCCCTTATGATGACTACAGTTAACAGCGGAAGGGTAGCAGGTTCCCTTCTTCGATATGGATCTCACAGTGGAGTGCGAAACTCTTCTCTCAAAGATCCAGACCGGGAAAGGGGGCCAGCTATCAACCGTTGCTTGCTTATAAAACATCATATGGTGTATCGATACGACCGACATTCGGAACTGGTCGGTGAGCATCTGATGCTACGCCAAAAAGTTCGTCATGCGGCCGCGATATTCCCCCGCGATTGCTCATTTTTGGGTTCTCGCGTCATAGACTCCCTTATGATAACTACAGTTAACAGCGGCAGGGTAGCAGGT
This sequence comes from Chara braunii, assembly GCA_003427395.1. NCBI lineage: Eukaryota > Viridiplantae > Streptophyta > Charophyceae > Charales > Characeae > Chara > Chara braunii. The sequence goes on along the minus strand of BFEA01000017.1, from coordinate 2,233,874 downwards.
CCCCTTCTCCGATATGGATCTCACGGTGGAGTGCGAAACTCTGCTCTCAAAGATCCAGACCGGGAAAGGGGGCCAGCTATCCACCATTGCTTGCTTGTAAAACATCATACGGTGTGTCGATATAACCGACATTCGGGACTGGTCGGTGAGCATCTGGTGCTACGCCAAAAAGTTCGTCATGCGGCCGTGATATTCCACCGCGATTGCTCATTTTGGGGTTCTCACGTCATAGACTCCCTTATGATAACTGCAGTTAATAGCGGCAGGGTAGCAGGTCCCCTTCTCCGATATGGATCTCACGGTGGAGTGCGAAACTCTGCTCTCAAAGATCCAGACCGAGAAAGAGGGCCAGCTATCAACCACTTCTTGATCGTAAGGCATCATATGATTTGTCCATTACATCGACATTCGAAACTGTTTGGTGAGCATCTGGTGATACGCCAACAATTTTCGAACACGACCGCGAGGTTCCCTAAGAGTGTTTCTAACTTTCTGCCACCCCACAGCACAGACCGCCGATTGTTCGGCACTGCTGGAAGGTTGTCAATTTTTTACAACGCAGAGGACTCGTGATCACTTTCGTCGTCTGTATGTGTATTGATGGTGCTCGGCATTGCATACTTGACGCACTGGTGGTGTGTGCTGCAATTGTCTAAATCTCACGGGATTTAAGTGTCTCGGATGCATCCGACATAAGAACCTGCGACGATGCGGACTTGCCAATATTTACCTGCATCATTGTATCGGATTTATCCGACTCTAAAATCAGTTACATATTTGCGCACCCGCAATTGCTACAACATGTCTGATCGGTGACGGGCAAGGCTTGTAGTCCGATTCAAGGCTGGCTCTGCACGTCTAATGTCAAGTCCGATATTTGCCTGCGTCGTTGCGTCGGATTCATCCGACTCTAAAATATGTTACATACTTGCGGGCCCGCCGTTTCTACACCATATATGCAAAATTGGTGCGGGTCAAGGCTTGTCGTCCGGTTCAGGGCTGGCTATGCACTGTCTTTTTGTTTCGTTGCGCTGCCCTCTATAGTGCTCCCCAACTACCGGACGCATCTTTGTCGCTTTATCATTGCCAAAGTCCAACAACTGTCTCGGTTGCGATTTGGGTCAACGTCTGTTGCTTTGCTAGCAAGGAAAAGTGGAACGCTTCTCAACACATGCTTCATTGGTGTGATATGACGACGGTCGATCAAGACTTCCCTTCCACCCCAGTTTGCCTTCCGTTACGTTTTCGGCAGGAACTGGCTGGGAAGGGATTGGTTATGGGCATTGGAGTTCCGAGCAGTGCCGATAGTGCTTCTTCCCGACTCGAGCCATGTGCTTCCTCTGGAAAACGATCACGTGACTCAAACACTCAGCATCGACGGAAGAGAATACAGTTGTCCACCTCCACCGAGCATTCGTACATCTGTCGTGACGTGCTCGAAGACCACATAAACACTAGAAGCGGGGGCCAATTTCTTAGTGTCGATTGTACATCCAGAGTCTCTTGAGCATGTTCTGAAATGACTGACGCTGGGATGTCGAGCTCCATACCCGAGGGGAATCTCGGTGACTGTAGTTATAGTGGGACGGAGTACGTGTATAGTGCGAACAACTGCACTACTGCTGGTTCATCCTTGGGAGTTGCCGATGGGGGTGATAGGTTTTCCTCGTCTACCCCTCCGCAGTGCAAGGAGAGTCAAGGACCGTCCACGGATGGAATCACTGAGTACTGCTATTCACGAGATAGTCAGAGTTCGCGTTGTCTCTCCGAAGAGGACCGCCACATACGGTACATTTTGTCGGTGCCTATGCCCGGTGAAAGAAGACCCTATTCTATGGCAGACAGAGAACCGGCCAAAAAGACACAGCATCGGCGAGCTATGGGCAAACTCAGGATGCAGTCACTTCAGGCAGTGCGAGGGATGCTCTGTTGTAGGCGGATGTGTTGCGTTGAACTGATAGCCGAAGATGTCAGGCCGGTGCGGGAGGCATCCTACTCGAAAAGTTTCACGGAAAGGACGAAGTGGTGGTTTCAAACCATACATGACTTCACGGTTATGGAAGGTGGTGCTGAGCGGGTCACGCCTGTAGCTTGCAAACGGAAGATGTGCGTGCAAGCATACTGTAACATTCTCGACATTTCTCGTAACACATTCTATGTCTACGAAAGGATGTACGATAACGGTGTTGTCGTTAGGGAGCATGGGCACTCGGGCTTGTCTAAACCATCCGAAAAAGTCGTCACGATGCTTGCAATGTTGAAACGATTCATCGACGACCACGCCGATAGTATGCCGAATGACATGGTCTGGAAATACGGAGTTTGTCGTCCTCGCCGTAGGATTCCTACGGCATTCACAAAACGAGCAATTTACGAATCATTGCGCTCTGATCTTTTGATGTGCCACTCGGAAGTTGTGTCGGAGTCGACTTTTTACGCTATGAGGAGTAAGCACTTCTGGCACGTGAGTCTAGCTATGTCCAACACATTCACGAAGTGCGCAAAATGTATATTCTACACGCAATGCATTACTAAGTCGAAGTACGATAAGGACCGTAAGAAATTCAAAGATAGGATGCGGAAACATCAAAAACTGCAAGTCAACCACAGGCTAGACTATAGTCGCTGCAAAATGGATTCCATCTTGCGGCAGTCCGAGTGTCTGTGCATCATTATCGACGGCATGGATCAAAAGAAAACTACCATACCGCATATAAGACAGGCTAACTACTCGAAGGACTTGCACCACGAGAGGATGATGAAGATTGGTCTCAAGGCCGTTCTGGTCCATGGCCGGGATCCGTCTATATATGTTTACACATATTTTCCTTACTGCACACACCGCCCCAGCAGCACGGCGACGTGTCTAATGCGGACTCTTACGGATATCCAATCAAGTGGGAAACCTCTACCGCCGTTTCTTCGTATTCAAGCTGACAACTGCTTCAAAGAAAACAAGAATAGATTCATCCGCGCATTGGCAGCACTTCTTGTGAAGTTCGGGATTTTCAAGGAAATAGAAATTGGTTTTATGAAAGTTGGACACACGCACACAGACGTCGATGCCACGTCTAGTGTTTTCTCCAAGAGACTCAAGGACCATGATGCCTACATAATGGATGAGTTGTTCCTTTTGCTAGAGCGGTCTCACAAGACTCCTCCGCGGTGTATTTTTCTTGATAGGATAGCAGACTGGAGAGGTCTTATTTACCTGCATGTTTCAAAGTGCATGACAGGGATTTCGAAGCCTCATTTGCGAAACTTCTACATGATAGGTGATAATCCTGCCATGTCCTACAAAGAGTATTGCACAGACGCTAAGTGGTTGCCGGAGGATGATCCTCTTTACTGGTTCAAACAAACACACAACGGTGGTTACGCTGGTCCGCAACAACCTTTCGATCCTCTGCCGGTCCAACCGACGTTCCTTGACGATTACAAAAACGGTTTGGAGGGTGTGAAGAGGTTTTTGGAAGTCTATGAAAAAAAAAGAGAAACTTGGATGACTTTCCGAGACGAAGAGGTGACTAGAATAGATAGGGCTTTCGGTTTTGGGAAGATCACGTCAAACACGCGGGGGACATTATCGACAACGGGGTGCCTTTGGCACCCATCACCGAATTCTGGCCAAAGGCCATCCATGTCATTGAAGTCAGAAGTTCTTGCTCTGATTCGGATGCATCCGAATTACAGCGAGAACCTCTGTTCGTGGGTCTTCAGAGGGACAAGCCTAAGGCCAGCTTTGATCCTTTCGAAGATGTGCATGTCGACAGTCTTGTCATTATGCAACCATCAGACGAAGACATGCATCAAGGAGTGTCTTTTTGGGTTGGCCAGATTCGCAGTGAAGTTGACAAGAACGAAGATTCGCCAACTTACAACTAATTCAAAGTGGAGTACTGAGTTCCAATCGGAAAAGCGACCACACTAAGAGAATTGTATGCCGACGCCTGGGGAAAAAAATGGAAAAAAGCTCCAGGACACGAGGAAGAGTATCAACATGTCACAACCGTTGCGTTTTCTTGGATGAGACAAACGAGGACAAATGTCTGCGAGTCCTCCAGAAAGTTTACCACCGGTCTTGTGATTCCTCTGAAAGTAAGAAAAAATGTAACTCCCGCCCTAGAAAACGGCGTTGGCGCTCAAACACAAAGCATTTCCGAAGAAGGGAGCGGGCTGGAGGCTACCTCATCGAGAGTGTGATTGTTGTCGTCTTTTCGTGAGGAGAACGTATTGCCATGCAGGCCTGTGCACACCACGCTTGACTCCATGGAATACATCGCTTAATGATTTGTGCTCTCTCGGTTACGCGCTTCAAATCAACAAGAGTTCTTCATCAGTTTTCGACATTGACCGTGGAGGCGTTTTGGTCGTCGTAGCATGACCTCGGGCTTTCGATCCTGACCTTGATGTGACGCTTTTATTGTGACTTTTGTCTTTTGCAGTGTGCAGACTTTCCTCTTCTGGCGTACTTCGAAAACATGGATGAGATTTTGGGCTTGATTGAAATAAAAGTCCCTAGATGACTGGCGATCATCACAAAGGGAGGAGCGTTTCCTTTTCAATATGAGAGAATCTTCAGGATCGTAGCAGGAGGACGGACAATGTTTGTCATCATGGGGAGGTTTACTGATCTCAACATTTTGGACATGCGCATATATGAGCGTCGGTGGGAAAATTGGATGCGAGGAAATTTTACAAGAGCTTATGTAAAAGCTTCAGAAGTTATTTTCGCCTTGAGACGTGCTGTGCTCGGAGCGGGGGGTGACATTGAGGGTTTCTCATTTGCCATTACGAAGTTTGAAGGTCTGCCTCAACCTCCAATCCCGGCTTGCATGGTGGACGGCTCGAAGTGGGAACCGATAGTGAACGCTCTGCGAAGAGGCTTCTTCTGAAGAGTTCAACTTTTTAAGACTTTTCGTGACTAGTCATACGTTTCTAGAGTTTTGTGTCATTATGTCGGATTTGTGAACATTTTCGTAGTACAGTCATTTTTTGTTTATTTTTACTTTTCACCAGTTTGAGAGACGAGTCTCGACACTTCCCAAGTTTTGTGGTCGAATGTCGGATTACTTGAAATTTACACACTATGAAGTATTAACGAAATCCACGAGTATCGACCCTGACTCATGGTCCGTTGTGGTTCGGATGCATCCAACCCAGAGAATAAGGATACTGTTACGACAAGCAAACACAAGAGCGTCAAGGGGGAAACTGGATGCTGGGAGACTTTACATCATCTTATCTGCAAGCTGCAGATGTTCTTGTGTCCTTGAGACGTGTTGTTCTCATGGCCGGGGGAGACGTTCTCGGTTTCCATTACAGGGTTCGAAGGTCTGCCTCTACCTCCTATCTCGGCTTGCATTGTTGACGGTTCAACATGGGAACCGCTATTGAACGCTTTGCGAAGAGGCTTCTTTTGAAGATTTCAAGTTCGGGACACTTTGGTAACGAGTCTTACGTTTTTAGAGTTTCGTTAGGATGTCGGATTTGTGAATGTTTTCATAGTGTAGGTTTTTTCGGAGATAAATCTCGACATTTCCAAAATTTTGTGTTAGAATGTCCGATTAGTTGAAATTTTCACACTGTAAAGTACTGAGGGTTTCTGATTTATCCTGCGTCCTTGCCTTGCAAACTGTTTGGTTGTATAGAACGTGGGACTCAGTTTTGCAAGGTTTAGTTCACATTTCATGGTGTAGTGGGTGTTCTTGATTTGGATAGTTTTGCCAACTTTTTGGTTAATGGAAACCTTTAAGGTAACCGTCACGAATTCACAATATAGGGACCAGATAACTGTTATCAATTTTTGCGGCGTACTTCTTATTTGTCTCGACAATGGTTGTGTGCCTGCTTATGTAGGCTGGGTGTCCCGCTCTGTTTTTAATTTGTCTTCGTTTTTCAATCTGATTCTCATGAGTTGTCAAATGTCTTCAAAACCCAGTGAGATCTTTCAAAATAAATATAAGGTCCTTGGTCACTTCAGCAAATGATAATCTGTACGCAGTTTGATTCGGATATATCCTACGCATTCGTTTGAGCCTTCTCCAATGTCCAATCATGATAACGTCTCTACATTATATGCTCCCCACCACTTCACTTTGTACGATGCCCGTTTGTTTCGAGAAATGTTTGGTAAAGTGATAATGTACATGCATCCGCCATGTAGTTGAAATTTAAGACTGATGGTTACTAAAGTTCTTAAGGGGTTCCCAAGGATGCACGTTTTTTTATTAACATACATCATTTGATCTCGGCGAGGACAGTGGCGGAGTGGTGGGCAGCATTGGGTAGGGATGTTACAAGTTTATGGTTGCAAGGTCGAACCCGACAAACGGCAAATGATAACATCTCTACATAATGCTGCCCACCACTTCACTCCGTCCGACGCCCTTTTATTTTAAGAAATGTTTGGTACTAAGCTATAATTGCTTCTTAGAATGATACATATTGGGCTATGATCATAAGTTCAACCTTTTGATTGAGTGAAGGATATTTAATGACTGACGCAGGGTTGATAACATAACGGATTTTCTCCATCCGAATAATGAAATAATCGATTCAGATATATTCTACTCATGTGATTCGGATGTATCCTACTCATCCTGCTTGTATTCAGTTAAACTTCAAAAATGAGTTATTCTTGTCACTCTCATGCACCCTTTAAAGCCTCAACGAAGACCTTTTTCGGGTCACTCATATGTGTCCCTCACAAGGCGAAACCTTCGATATGCTATGTTCATACTGACTGTCTGAATATGTGCCAGTTTAGTAAGGATGTATCCGACTTCAGTAATTAAAGTTTTCGTCTTGAAACAAACTAAATGTGTTGAGGATTTATCCGTTAAACAGAGACTCTTATCGTCGTGTATGAATGTATAATGATCATCTTCTTTCGTCAGTCGTGTATGCTTTTCGAGTTTCTCGAATGACAAAAGTACTATTTAGAAAATAATGTACTATTTTGATGAATAACATGTTAATCTATTATTTTGATTCGAAACAACAGAGAATTATGCAAAAAATAATCATAAAATTATGGGGTGCTATGCATGCATCAATTATGTCAATCTTATTTTGAAAACTGTGACAAAACATCCTCGAGGGCAATCATCGAGCAAGAATAATGCAGAAAATAATACAGACTGACTCGAGCAAAGACAGGGGCAATTTAGTGAGGGAAGAATGAGAACTCATAATAATTTCAGAAAGTATACGTGAGTGAGCATGGTCAGCACCTCTCAAGAGTCATCACTCACCCCTCTCGTCAGTCTTTCTCAATCTATTTTCACTGATCTTCTCTGGTGCCGTAATCCACGCCCACGTACAATCTGGGACTGAGGCTTCGTGACGAAATGCCACCTGTAGCCAGCGAGCTCTAAGCATGACCATCCGAGGCACATGACACGGTAGTTAACCACGAAGCAAAACTCCTCCCACAAAGTAGGCAGTCCGTCCACTGAAAAGACTCCTCGCCTGAGGTAGGGATACTCGGTAGGCTCAGTTAATGCCTCAATGTTGATCCCCGTCGGAGAGATATACCTCTTTGCCAATCCAATCACATCCAGCCAACTCGTGCCATCTGTGAGAAGTGAAGGGACTGGAGGCCTAGGATAGTCAATATAAAGCATCGGCCCGAAGCTGCAGATCAGCGTAGTGCCACTCTCATCAAGCTCCCTCTCTCTCTGCTCAAGTTATTCAGTGGCTGAGATCCAGACTAGATCAAAAAGCTCATGAGTCT
>BFEA01000017.1:2206418-2224391 GCA_003427395.1 Chara braunii | reverse complement strand
TAAATGCTGAGCGTTCGTTTCCCCACAACCTGTCTGATTTAGGGCCTGGCCGTGGGCCCGCCCTAAGGGTATCGAGGGTTAGACAGTAGTAAATAATTGCCACCACTAGTCCATCTGCTTTATTAGTTGCCGCTTGAGTACTATCTAGGAAGAGCCTGAAACCTATCTGGAAGAAAACTCTCTTGAGATCCGTCAATTGTTAGCTGGAGACTAATCGAACTGATAGCCGACTGGAGGAACAATTGGCGAGTGCCCAATTTTGCTGCTATGTAAGTGTTGCCAGGGTGTCCCTGAGTCGCTAGCTAAGGTCTAATTAGAACTGCACAGACACTGAGATACCGAGTAGTGAAGGCTTTGTTTTCCAGAAGAGGAAAACTGCAAATGGTTGATGGGAGTATGCTGATACTGACCCTAGTAAGGCCCTGCCGTATATGAAGTGGCCGAGGTGCAAAGTTTCTTGCTGGTTTATGGGCTCTGATGTTGTACAGCGTGTAGAGTCTATAGGTGCCGACACTCATGTAAGGACTCGTCTGATTTGAGCTTTAGCTCGAAGGCAGAGACTCTGAGCCCAAGGTGAACCTGAGCGTGCGTCGGCCCTATTGAACAGCTCGTTCACTCTGCGCCGTTAGTTAGATGAACATCATCTACTCGGCCAAACGTACTCCGTTCTAAATGAATTTTCGTTGTAGTCAGAATCCAGAACTCGAGTCTCTCACCCAAGAGGTCTGTTCACTGGCACTTAACCCGCCTGCACTCATGAGGTGCTCAGATCACCTTCCATCTGAGCCAGACCTTACCCCAGTTCAGGCAAATGGACACTTAGTCACCGTCAAGTAGGAACTTAGCGAGGACATAGGAAATCCCCCTCAGTACTGATTTTCCTTTCCCCATCCAATCAAAAGTCAGGACATGAAACACAACCAATGGGGATCATTCCTACAGTCCCCCTTTTAACATACAAGCCTACTCAGTAAATCCTGAAGCAGGCTCGAATAATCGATCATAGGCCTGCCTTCAGTCATTAAATTCGCGAGGCATTCAGTCTACTCACAGAGGCATTTGCAGGCCTTCATTGTCACGCTCGCAACTTATCTCTCGGCACGATCAATCTCTTACCACTATCGACATTTTTCAATTAGATGAGCGTATGCAGGCCAATGCGATCACAGCTTCAGGCTGTCACACGAAGCAGTCAGACAAGCAACTGCATGGTGCAATCACACAGTGTATTCACACGGTGCGGGAACACAACGCAGTCCCACAATGCATTCATGTGGTGCAGGAACACAATGCAGCCACACAGTGCATTCACGCGGCGCGAGAACACAATGTGGTCACACAGTGCATTTAAGCAGTGCGAGAACACAATGCAGTCACTAAGTGCATTCACACAGTGTATGAACACAATGCGGTCACTCAGTGCATTCACACAGTACGAGAACTCAATGCAGTCACACTGTGCGTTCACACAATGCGAGAACTCAATATAGTCACAGTATGCAGGAGAAGAAAACCCAGGATTCTAACTGCATTTGGGATCCCCGTCTCCAACCGGGTTTAAACACACATCATGAAGATTGCATAGCTCTTTGGCTTTACCAGATAATCGAGCGAACCTCTCAAAGCAAGTTAAAGCATACCAACACCATGAACACCCACTTTTCTTGCTCATACTAATCACTCAGACCCCGCAAATTTCAAATCAATGTTATGTAATGAGGCTTCCATTGTTCCCCTATTTACTCAGCCTGCAGAGAACCTGAACTTTATCTCGATGCAACACGATCGGTTAACACTGATCGTTCCATTCAATTAGACAATTTACAGGATCAGTTAGCACCAATCGTTCGAACTAGTCAGACAAATTGCATGATTAGTGAACACTGATCATCCACGCCAGTTAAACTAATTAGACTAAATAGAAGGGGAACCGGATTAATGAAAACAAAAAGGATTATTCGATATAGTTAACATGTTATCTGAAGACTCGGCCAAACGGTTATGGAGAAGCACTTCGGTAACTCTAGAACAATGATGTCTACTAATCCTTTTAGTAGGCTGACAAAAGGGCAGGGTCTCCTCCCTTATCCCTCCACTCTGAGTCCTCAGGCATCCTCTATAGCATGTGCACAAGGGCCGGAACCAAGTCGGGTAGCACTTTCGTGGACCGCAGTCTAGCTCCCTGACCTCCACCAGCATTGAAGCGGGAATTCAGTAGCAGTAGTTCACCTTTGCAAGTTTGCTAGCTTGATTGATTCCTGTTTGGTGACCGATTGAAGTTCGTGCGAAAATGACAAGGCAGGTGATTGTTTAGGGCGAGAGCATCGATCCGAGCAAGCGAGATTGTCTTTAATAGGAGAAAAGAGAGCCCTCCCTCCTTCTGCTCGCATAGCTGCCTGCCCTCGCGCCACTTGCCCGTAGCAACAACGATCAGAGTAGATGTGATGAGTCATCCTTATCAACGAGAGCTGTCTGCAGAAGGCGCGCCGATTCCTCTTCAATTGACCACTTTCGTGCTCGCTTCTCGGGCAGCAATTAAGCCATCAGGACCTCTTCTGTGTGGCACGTAATGCCCCAACTCAAGGAAGACACGCGGCTTCAACAACAGAGTACAACTGGTGAGTTGTGCTCATTCGCCCCTTTCCTACCCACAGGCTAGCGTGCATAGCCTCTTATGCCTAAAAATCAGAGTCGACGTAACCACCCAGAGAGTTTCCTTCTTTCTTGCGCACCCACCTTCCACGCATCTTGCTCTCCTTCTCTCTCTCTCTCTCCTCAGCCGACCGTAGTAGGCTCACTCATAAAAGCGCATAGGTGAGCGTTGACATTTTCTGTGCTGAGCGGCTCGTATCCCACTCTTTAGAGGGTCACCCTTTTCACTGCCCCTCCTCCACTTTGAGCGCACTCTAAGCTTCACGCGAGCGTATCGGTAGTCGTTGATATCAACAACCCTTTCACTCTCTTTGACCTCCTCTCTCCACTCTCTTCCCTCTGAACATTCCCCTCTTGCCCGCGCATATCGTAACCCGTCCTTTCTTGGTAGTCTTCTACTCTGACAACGCCAACTCACTGAGGCGAAAGCATACGTCAAACTTCTTCACACGGAGCATTTACTCTTCCTCTAGACCGCCACTGCCCGTGTGTCTCCCCGTCCCTCTCTCTCTCCTTGCGTGCCTCCATCCCTCGTGCACAGACTCAGTCACGACTTGACTTTCGGGACGCAATCATCCTGCCTCTCTCCCCCGCAAACTCAATCTACGCTGCGTTCAGTCTCACGAGAAAAAAACAGTTGACGTCACTCGCACCTTCCAAGACTCCCTCTCTCTTTTTGTTGACCGCCCTCTCGTACGAAAAAAAAACCGTCCCCGTGCCAGTCCTACTGCACTTGCCTCTCCACTGCTGGTCCTCTCGCCACGCGTGCCGTTCCTTTCTCGCCTCACACCCGTTTCTTCCCTTTGCTCTATTTTCCCCCAGTTCCACGGTCTCTGGGCGTCAGCTGTCGTGAGTTGGCCTCAGGTCCCTCTTCCACCGGCTTCGCAGCCCGGTGATGCCTCTGGATCTCGCCTGGTCTGATCCAGGACCTGAGATCCGTCTCCCGGTCCTCCGCCTCGCTCATCTCACTCTCCCCACCTGAGTCTCGTTCAAGGTGGTCCTGCTCCCAGTCCGCCGTCTCCATCGAGGTCTCGGTCTCATGATATGAGATCGTTACCTGCATTTTCACTGTCACGCCGTCTCTCCTACAGCGCCTCTCCACACAGTCTTTCGTCTCAGTGATAGCATCCTGTAGCCTCCCATCAGTCCGCATTTCCTCCTCTTTTCCTCCCTCCACGTTGATCCTCAGTCTCAGCTCGTCACCCCCATCATAGTTGAGTATGGCCGTGATCCAGGGCCCCTCCCTGGACATAGGCTTCCACCGAATTTGGTGGTACCAATAGCAGGGTCTATACCCATGCAACGCCATAGCCWCCCAGAGATAGCCACGCTCACAATAGCCAACACTTAGAACGTTACTCGMCCGTACCGCAYTAGAGGGTATAGGCTAGAACAGGACTCAGACCGMTGGGAGAATACAGCCTYCGCGTTTCCCCTCTATTCGCAACATGTCAGCCTCGCACGCTCACTCAGAAACCCAGGAGCAATCTCCCTTTTATWACACACAGTKAGGCCGCGACCCKTGTGTTSTAAACRAGAGTYTCGAGTATCCCTTTTTAGACTTCTGCACTCTGGTTTCCTATAACCTCTATATTAATTAATTTTGAGAAAAATAGTCTACACAAAAAGAAAAAGAAAAGTGAGGCGCCAACGATCAAGTCGCATTACCACAGGCTAGACACAGTAATCCCATAATGTAATACTGACGGCGCACCTTTTCACTTCGAAAGCAGACCACTGACCTACTCCTACCGGGTGCCCGCATCCGATGGTAAGGAGGGGGCTTATGACCCTCCTTTGGGGGGTGATAAGCCTCCTACCGAAGCGGCCGCGGGTCGCCCTTCTTTTGAGGCCCGACCACTCAACACTCAATCGACACATATTCTCAAACGGAATAAGTGGGGTTGGCCAATTCGGGCCACTGTTTGAAGTTCGGACCGTTGGCTTCCCCACGAAGTGACATAAGCTTTTTTAAGGGCTTTCCGACCTCTCTGAAGCAACCATTGGCATAGTTTAGAAGATAAATTACTCTAAATTAGTCTATCTCTATTCTATTATGTACAGATATTCTATTCTGGATATTATTAGATATCTATATATCTCTAGATAGAGATATCCAGTATATATATATTTCTTTCTAATTTACATTTCGAATTGGCATGAAAATTGCATCTATAGAAAAAGAACAGGAAGATAAAGAAGGGTCGCACCTGAAAACCGGTAAAGTAATAATAACAAAATTAATAATAATTATAATAAAAAAAAGGAGATCGCAGAAAAGGAAAGATGACAGTTCAAATTTCCTCCGCGAGGCAGCCTCGCCTGAATAGTGGTGCGGTTCCACGCACAAGTCCAAAACCTGACTTTCATCCTTATCCCTTCCTTTTTCTCTTTTACTATATATATTTTTTTCTTTCTTCTTTTAGTCCTCATTGTATCTGCCTCTTAACCTGGCCATCGGGGACCCACCGCGAGGTTCGGACGAACGGGTCTGATACAGGCGATATACAAGGGGTAGGTAGAGCCCCAGACCATAAGACCGCAGTTGCAATTCGAAAACCCGAATCGGCGGCCTTCCCTGCAAAGTGACAGATCGACAGGCGGAAAACTGAAAAATTAGGAAAATTAAGTAGTAACAGTAATAATAATAATAATGATGACAATCAGCAAGCAAAAATGGAAAGGGAATTGTAACATCACAGTGGCCCGAAGCCACTGGATTTTCCCCGAACCAAAGTGAGTTCAAATTCGGCGCATTGTTTTCGCTTTTCTCTTTTTCCGTTTTATCAGCGACCTGTATTTCGTACACCTAACGCATAACCCTGTAGAGGGAATCTCAGCGCGCGACAGAAAAGACTGCGCCATTCCTTTCACTTCCGCGTCCCAGGGCGAACCCGGCGGTCACCACGGTCACAGGCCGGTTGTGCTCTGCTGTGTAGCAGGGTGCCGAGCCTGCGTGGACCAATGGAAGTCATGTGGCGCACCCCTTTTGCCGAGGGCAACGCCACCTAGACTAGTCCACATCATACTATAGCCCAAGTGCCAGATAGGGACTTGGCACACGGAGGAGGGCCGGAACACCGCGCCCTCCGACATAATACCAACCCCCCACCCAGCGTCTCTGTTGGGTCAAAGTTTTGCGATACAATCGTCGACGTTTTCATCCACTTCCGATGTAGCTTGCGTTGACGTCCGCGCCGCACTCTTGTGCAATTCTTTAGCGCTCGCTCTCTCTCTGCGCTCGTCCGCTCTCTTAGCGTTCACTCTTTTCTCTCTGCGCCAACCATCTCTCTGCGCTAGGCTTCTCTCATAGCGCTTGTTTTCTTTTTCTGTTTTCGTCTTCCCTTTTACAGTCGCACTCTCCTCCAGCGTGCGTTCTCACTTTGTAATCCAGCCTTCTCTCTTTGCGCCTCGGCGCTAGTTCTCTCTCTTTCTTGCGCCCGCTTTCTCTCTCTGCGCTAACCTTTCTTTCTCAGAGTTTTCAACAACTATCTTCGCACTTAATACCTACCTTCCCTCTTAGAGCTCTTCTTCTCTCTTATGCAGTGTATCATAATTCTTCATAGCCGGTGCATTTATAGTCTTGTCTTTATAAATTTCATTCATATAGTATTCCCAGCCATAGTCCTTGTAGATAGATCCACTGTCTTTTATCCTTTGCTTAACAGATGCTTCACTTTACGTCATGCCTGAGGCACGTCGCGGACAGGGTAGAGGAAGGGGAGGAAGGACAGGGACGACTAAGGAGGAACCGCCAGTTAGGGCACGGCGCGCTTATAGTTCAGAGAGGAGGAGGAAGAAGAACCAAGAGGCTATGCGCATCCGAGACCCTATCCACGTTACCCAATATCAGGGTGGTACGAGAAGACCCCATCCCCAGACAGGATGGAATACCTTCGCAAAAAGTTTGATGCGCGTTATAGTACACCCAGTGCTTCTTCTCCACCTTATATCCCTAGAGCGCCTTCCACCTTAGCTGTGAGCAAGGCCATAGTGCCTGCTCCACCTTCCGCTGCCCCGTGTGCCGTCTCATCACTCTATCATCCCAGTCACTGCATTCTGTTCAGCATCTTCTTTCTCCTCTTTCTTTTTCAAATCGAGCTCATGGTTGTCTTTTATGTTATCTACAAGCATGACTTCTTCTCAGCCTTTTCAGTCTGATCTCGACTCATAAGATTTTCAGTTCAGTCCACTTCATAGCATCCCAGGCCTGAGAGTTTGGCTTCCTTAAGGCCAGGGATGTAGGTTTCTCGTGAACCAGGCCGCTTGTCGGCCACCAAATAAAATTTTTAAGAAGGATGTTATCTGGTTGCTTGACTCGTTCAACTATTGGCTCTTCACATGGAGGTTACCTCAACTCTTGATCTGGCATTTACGCCAAAGATGACCCCAGTAACGAGGGTGCTCACTCTGTCTGCTATGCTGGGAATAGGGTATACCAAACCCTCTTTTCTGTTCTCTGGCCTGAGAGACACCTTCTCAACCCCTTACTTGATGGAGATACCAAACCCTTGTTTTCTTTCTCTAGTCACTTGAGTCTCCCCAACTTCTCAGACAAAAGGGAGGGGATACCAAACCCTATTTCTTTTCCCTGGTCTGGGAACGTCAGATAAGTATTTGCATACCTGCAAAACCAGCTAGTCCCACAGACAACAACCATATCCCAGCAGCAGACCCTCTGACAACCAGCAGTCAAACATTAACAAATTAAAATAAACCCCATAAATAAAACAGTAAATAACAAATAACAATTAATACATAACAACTCTTCATATCCAGGATTTATTGATTGTCTTGATTTCGGCCTACCACTGGCCAGGAATGTCAGACGTCCCGTCAGTCTGACATACCTCATTCGGCCCGCCTCAGGCCAGGACTAGTTAGACCATTTGTCTTGACAGCCCCTTTGACCTGCCTCCAGGTCAGGACCAATGATACCCACCACTCGAGTATGGCAGCCCTTTGACACTCTCGCCAGGACATCCAGACTATTGCGGGTCTGGTCACTCTGTGACAGTAGACATCCCGTCCGTCTGACTGTCCCGAATCCGGATTTGACCACTGCGATCAGGGACCGGCTCACCTACCAGTTTCTGGCCAAGGGCGCTGGCTACCCCGCCCAGACTTTTGAACGTGGAACCCGGTCTAACCACAGTTCCAGGCTTTGGCTAACCTCACTAGATTGCATCCTCTGACTGCGGTAGGGTTCCAGCTGACCCCTTTTAGCCTCACAGACCAGACTCCCGGAGTCTTAGCCTCAGCTGACTACGGAATTTGACACTCGCGTCGGGGACCTGCTGACCCCACCAGATTGCAACCTACTGCGGTAAGGCTCTGGCTGACCCCGACAATCAACGCATCTTTAGGTTAAAGAAGAAAACCCCAGGCACAGATAGTCAGGCAAGCATATCATAACCCACAAGCAGACTGCCCATGCCCCATAACAGGACAAACATTCCTCCACATACGTCCCTTCAGTCTCAAGATGCACTAAACAATAACATGCTAGCCAACACTAAGAGTTCGCAAAAGACCTCACTTTAGCCTCAAGCAAAAAACTTAGTGCTAGCCCCAGACAGGTCCCTTCCCTCAACTGGGATTTTTTTTCCAAGAGGCATCTCGTCAGTCTCAAGGAAATACTAAAACATCGATCTCAGAGAGGTCCCTTTCCTCATCTGAGCGAAGACAGACCCTTAGCCAAGAAGCACGAAGTCCCTCTACTGACCACTCTCAGTCAAGTAAAGTTGAACTACTTTATGCCTGCCTTCGTCTGAATCTCTTGGATAGACAACTCAGCCAAAGACACAAAGTCCTTCTGTTGATAACTTTCAATCAGACAGAACTGAACTTCTTTATGTCCATCATGCTTTCTCTTTGTGATAAGAATAATACTGCTTATATCATTTGATGTGCCACAACCATAAGTTTCTCAGATCTTGACACTGTGTCAATGCTCCCAGGACTACTCACAGTTACTCCCTACTCTCAGGATTTGACACTCATGGAACGACTGCAACGTTGCATCAAAGATATAGCCTCATTAACTTAGTTGCTTGCTGAAATAGATAATGAAAGGACTTGCTGAAAACTGGAATATTGAAACTGAGATGCTGAAACTGGAGTACTTAAACTGAAATACTGAAACTGAAATGTTGAATTGACTATGCAAGAATGATCTTTGTTTGCTGATAATTGCGCCTCACTGTCTTTTTGTACTTTTTCTCAGTCCTTTATGACCGTTTTCTTACTTGGATGATTGACTTCTCTTTCCTCTCTTCGGAGTCACTGTAGGGATCAAGTTAGGGTCTCTGAAGATGAACTTACGAAGTCTTGACCCTGACACCATGTCGTGAACTCTGGATCCATCCATTTCTGATATCTCATAAACTTTGCCCTCTGTTTCTCCTGTAATTCTGTAAGGACCAAGCCATTTGGGCTCCAATCTTTTAGTCCATTGCGTCTCAAGAGAACTGTCAAACAGAAGGACAACATCTCCAACCTTCAATTTCTCTTTTCTTGTATACCTTTTCTTGTTTCATCTTTCTTGACCCGATAATCTGTTGGATGTCATTCTCCCTGCTGCATCCATCACTGCCTGATCAACTTCAGATATCTGCCTCATTCTGATATGAAGGAGTTCTGAAATAGAATAATCCCTGTCACTCTCCTGACTTGTCCATGTCTTGACAATACTCTCAATAGGCAATGTAGCATATCGACCATACCATAGAGTAAAAGGTGCATAACCAGTAGTTCTCTTGACTGTGATATTATCAGCATATACAACAGCTCTTAACACCTTTGGTCAGTTGCTGAGTTTCCCTTCACACCACTTGGTCAATGAATCTTTCAGAGTTTTGTGGCCTCTTTCAACAGGTGTATTCGCTTGAGGATAGTAAGCAGTCACATACCGAATTCTGATACCCAATCTGAGTGTAATTCTTCTGACAACCTCATTTATGAATTTTGATCCTCTGTCTGAGACAAATTCTTTGATAAAAGGATACATGAGATGAATTTCCTCTATCCAATCAGCCACTTGCTCGGCTGTCTTCCTTTTCAGAGTTTTTGCCTCAACGTATCCAGAGAAATTATCTCTCATGTTTAATATGTATCTCATCCCACCTTTGCCTCGAGGCATAGTGATGAGATCCAAATGAACTCTGCTGCCAGGCTCTACGAGGATTGTAGGGAATAGGGGCTCAATCATCCTTATGGTAGACCTCTTCCAACATAAGACACATGATTTACAGTATCTGTAAATTATGTCTCTCATGCCAAGCCAGAAGTAGAGTTTGACAGTTTTGGAGTAGGTAGCCTCAGTAGCCTTGTGGCCACTGACAACCCCCTCATGTAGAGCAGCGATTATCTTTAACTGCCTCTCTTTACCACAGACCACTCTTAGTGGAGGTAGACCTCCCTTACCATCCACAAAGAGATGTCCTCTTTTTAGTCTGAATTTTTTCATTGAATTTTTACAGTAATATTCTTTTAGTTGCTCCTTTTTCATATTTCTGCCAATCTCTTGATAATTTTCATCATATTCTTCAAAGAAGAAAAATATCTCTTCTTCCTTCTTTTCACTCTCTTCTTCTTCCTTCGAACCTGAATTTTCCCCAATTTCATGAGCAGCCACTGCTGCTGCATTAACTCTGGCATACCAATCGTTCGATTCATCTTCTTCTTTTTTCCCAATAATCGATTCATAGACGTATGCACTTGGGATTTTTTCCCAACTGTCTCTCTCTTCAGGCCACAGATTCCACTTGTAAGAGCATAGTGCCTCATAATCCTCATCATCTTTTTCATTAAGGAAATTATCAACATAGACAGATTTTTCAATTGTTCCATTCACATGTTCTTCTTCTTCCTCTCGCCACTCAATCTGACTCAAGCCATCCGCTCTGTTTTTCTCAGTGGGGATCTTTTCCAGCTTAAAATCATATGTCCAGATGAAGGCGATTCATCTACTAACTGTTGGATCTACCTGTTGGTGCTTTTTAATGGCAACAATAAGAGCAGATGCATCAGTCCACAGGATGAATTTCCTTCCTAAAACGTAGTGTCTGAAGCACCTGAGACTATGGATGATTGACAGTAGTTCTTTCCCGAATTGAGTGTAGCCTCTTTCTGTAGAATTGAGGGTTCTACTCTCAAATCTCATAGGTCTTTCTCTTTCATTTTTATGTTTGTGAATAAGTACTCCACCCAAAGCAACTGGTCCTCCATCCGCCTCAATGATGAAAGGTCTTGTCTCCTCATCATCATAATAAGGTACTCCCAGCACTACTCCACCATCTCTTAGTTTTTCTTGCAATGTTTTTGCTGCAGCTTGTCTTTTATCATTCCATGCTAAGTTACCCCCTTGTCTTACTGTTTCTCTCAGAGGTTCTGCACTCCTTCAGCATGTTCCCAGACAAATTTTCTGACTCCCCCTGCGACCAAAGTCTCATCCCTTACCAAGGGTCCTTTTACACGATTATCATCAATGTAGGGACTAGTTATTTCAGGGGAAATATCCTGCATGACTTTGATCATATCCCTTTGAACCACTGCCACTCCATTAGTCCAGCCCTGAGGTACCACACACATCTAAACAAGCCCCCTTAGCGTGTGTATGTCAGTCATGAGCCGGCTGGTGGGATCAATAGGGAACTGATTATAGCCAGAATACAGGTCAACTAGAAAATAAGTGAATCGACCAGCAAAGGATTCAGCGAGGAGATCAACATTAGGAAGACTACCTGCATCACGTACCGTCACAGAATTGAGCTTTTGAAAATTTTGTATCCATCTGACTCCGCCCCCTTGTTTCCAGAAATAAAACCAGTTGTTAGCATACGGTCCATCAGCAGGTTCAGCAACATTAGATGCAATCTTCTTGTCAAGATACTTCACAACTTTTGTCTTTTCCTTCAATGAATACTTAGTTGGTCTATCATTCCATGAAACATGGTCAACTGTCTAAATCTTGGTCATCTTGATCATGTCCACGTCCAATCGTCCCCTCTCTTCATCATTAAAAGAGAAAACACCAGAGAATTCTTGACACAATTTGAAGATATATTTTTTCTCTTTAGGCAGGACAAACTGATCCGAGTCTATCTTCATCGTGTCAAACCTCTCTTTGGTGACCCTATTCTCCAGTTTTGCTGATTCCCTCAATGCTCTTATGATTTGTCTCTCCTTTTCCAATGCTTCATCATAATCTTTATCTATTAAGACTGCCACTGAGTTTTTCTTTACCCCCTTGGGTTTGTATTTTCTTTTCGACCCAGTGACTATTTTCCTAAAAAAGGGTGAGTCGATGCAAATCTCAATTCCATCTTTCCTCCCTTTGCAGTCTCTACAGCTTTCTTGAAGGCTTCAACTTGCCCGTCCTCATCCTCGAGTTTACCAAGGGCTTTTATCATTTTTGAAACTTGATTGATTCCCACTAAAATCTCTTCTTTTGCTTCTCGTTTTCCTTCCTCCTTTAGTCTCCTAACCCTTTCAGCAGATTCCTCCCTCCTGATCGAATTAGCAGATAGTTGATGCTTGAAGTCATTTTTCGTACCGACCATAAAGGTCCGCTATTGAGCAGTCTCGGGATCCTGTAGACTAATCCAAGATGACCCCTCATGACTGAAAAATTGGACTGCCTCCATTCTATGCAAGAATGAAGTTCCCAAGATACTGTCAAAATCCAGATCCGGTACTACAAAACCCAGTAACTCCACAGTCATCGTCCCAACCTTAATGGACAAATTATCAATAAACCCTGCCACGAATAGCTCTCCTGCAATATTGCTCAATACATTTTGTGCACGTCTATCAATAGATAAATTACATGCTTCCATCGTTCTTCGTGAAAGAAGTATCATTTCTGCCCCAGAATCCACTAAGGCTAGAATCTTCACTTGATTAATGCGAATTGTAAGATGCCCACAACCAATGGTTGCAAATCTCATTTTGCAACCTGGCGGAGATCTCTTCACTTGGTTGGGAAAGATCGACCCCAAATAATTAACTTCCAATTTCTTCTTCTCAATTAACCTCTTCAACTTTTCTCTCAGTTTGGGTGTTAATGTCATTGTTTTATTGAAAGACAGTGTTACTTTCGTTTCTTCCAGCATCTTAGCAATTACATCAGAAATCACAGTCTCATTATCCAAATCACTTTTGAGAATAAATTTTATCTTTCTCCCCTGTTCATTCTTTTCCCATTAATAAGTGACTCCTCAACCTTCTTTCTTTTCTTTTCTTCTATCATTTGAGGCGTCATACGGGTTTGATGGTTCCTCACTTCACCAACCCTGACACTGTGTTCCATGATAAGTTCTGGGGGTAGATCATCATGGAATGACATCATGTTAGCCAGGAAATGAGCCATCTCATTGGAAGAGGACTCTACTAATCGAGAGAGATTCTGTTCTCTCCCAATTGAGACTCACTTGTTGATGCCTCACTAGGCTCACACTCTGTCAATGTTAAGGACTGTAGAGACAACTCAATCGTGGTATAAGGGTCATCCGTTCTTTGTACTAGTTCATTAGGCAAGTCTCCAGAGAGGAAATGAACATTCACATTGACCTTTCTCTTCTTCTTAATCTTCATCTTTTCATCATGTTTAAGAGCAAGAAGCCTCATACCTCCCGGATGTCTGGGGTCCAACTTATTCCATGAGCTATCATAGACATGACCCATTGCATTTTTCTTTGCCACCCCACTTCTTACATCCTCCTCAAGTGGCTTGCAGTAGGTGGTAGTATGTCCACTTTCGCCACAATAGTAGCAAATAAAACTCCTCTTAGGACGCTCATCATATTTTTTTCTCTCTTTGTTTCCTCCATCACCATTCTTCCCATTAATTTTGGTTCTGGACGAATCCCCCTTCTTACCATGATTTTCGTTGTCATCATCATCATCGTCATCTTCCTCACTTTCAACCTTTTTCTTTCCCCTGTCATCCACCGCATGCGTTGCACGCCTTGCAGGCATAAAGTTAGCCATCACTTTCTGAAGAATATTCTCAGCAGTTAGATTGCTTCCTCTATTCATTCCATTCTCGGTCTCCTAGTCCTTGGTTAAAGTACTGATCTGATCCAGTGACCATTTCTTATGGGAGACAGTAGGTAGAGTTCTTATGATTGCTACCATTTCATCCCATATGAGAGGATAGTTCTGAGCTTGATTAAGAACTGCTTGTCTTTCAGTGTCAGTAAAATTTGTCAAAAATATATGGCATCTTTGAGCTTCGTCCAAATATGAAATTCTTTTTGCTGTTCGGATGAAGGTCTGAAGAAAAACATTGAGTGTCATATTTAGCTCTTCTGATGTTAGGTTAATCCTTAGTTGTGGTTGGAACTGAATTTTTCTCAAATTTCTTTTTCAGTCTCTCCTTGACTTCTTCCCAAGTAGTAGCACCTTTCATTAGTTCCTGAACTGCCAGTCTTGAATCAGTGTCACAATAAGACAGAAGGTGCTTAAGTCGTTGCTTGTCTGTCCAACCATAACTAAGTCCAAATAATTCATACTCGTCCAAGAAATCATTAACCTGAGGTCCTCTAAAGCAGGAAATTCTCTCATCTGGCCTCTATGCTCTTGCAATGTCTGATCCTCCTTTTATAGTATCAACTATCTCAGCAGGGCCTCTTCATTGATCCCTGCTGATGTACTTGGCCTTGCTCTCCCTGCCATCTTGACCATAAACTTTTTCCCAGATATTATCTTCTCTTTCTGAGACTCTTGGCCTTTTCTTCTCTGCCCTTCAATCTCTCACTCTTCTCGCAAGAGATACAGGCTCGTTCCTCTCTTCTCTTGTCTGCTCTACCCCCAGAGAGTTCTACACATATAGGGTATAAGCAATAATTGATTGGGTAGTGATCAAGGGCAGTGCAATCATTTTCAGCCTTCCAATAGAATCTTCAATCAACTCTGTCTCATCATCTCTATTCAATCTTCTATTATACCCCTTTATAGTACCCCGAATCATAAAATATCGAGTCAGGTTTATAATCTCATAATCAAATTGCATCGTTTACAGCCCACTATTGATCCTTCTTGCAAGAGAGACCCGTTCCTGAAAAGTGTGGTATGACACTTTCTCAGTAGTTCCCATTTTCACCACGTTTAATCGATAGCTTATCTCAGTCTGATCAGTGGTAATTCTCAAAGCAGAATCTCTCATGCGATCTAAGAAAGGCTGCAAAACTCAAGCTCATCCAGGGTAGAAAAATTTATGTCAGAGATCCGAAGAGTCCCTTCTATCTTGACTACCCTACCTTCCAACACAATCCCTAGTGTCAGCTGTTCTCAAACTGGGCATTGCTAATCGTCATAAGTAACATTTGAAAGGTTGATCTCAGGTTGGACATAATCAGGAACCTCGAATCTGTGTTCAAAGGTACTCATGAGTAGGGATTTTATCATCACGTTGGAGTATTTTTCTCTTGCTCTACTAATCTCAGCGATGGCTTCCAACAGAGGCACCCAATCTCTCCTGTTTTCAAATCCCTTAACAATCGAGAACTCAGGAAGCCTCTCGAATTGTCTTACTTTTTTCTCCCACGTTACTTTTCTCTTTAATTTTTCAAGCCACTCTTTGGTTTTATGAGACTAATATAAGCACCCGTCTGATACTTCAAGTAGTCATCTTCCTTTTCTAGACCTGCCGGTACATAAATCCGTATGTCCAGACTGCCAGTATTCAGGAATTTAACCACTGGGATGTGAAATATTATAGGTCATCTCTCACAAGTCTCATATCTCAGGATCACAAAAAGATTATCACACCCTATCACCTCATAGAGTTTACCCTTCACAGTAGTTATCCTGGCTACGGAGAGTATTCCTCTTGGGCTCTCTTCACTTTCCATGCAAAATTCGTCATAGCATGCCAATTATCTCTTGAGAACGTGAGTCTCTCAACAGGTGGAGACGGTATCCCAACAAAAGGTCTGACATAGGTACTAAAGGAGAAGTTCCTTCCTTCCCGCTCTAATCTTCTTTTCTCATCATGCGCAAGATCCGACGCTCGTTGCCAACACGCACATTTTCTACACTCCTCAACCCTTTGTTTTGGTACGTAGATCCCAATATCATATTCATCAAGATTAATAAAATAACAGGTGAGAACATACAGACTGTCCCGTTCCCGTCCAGGTTTCTTTATTACTTCATACCTCACGATTTCATAAGGGATTACGACCCTCCCTGCTATAGAGTTAAGGGAGTTCAACAGCTTGTCTGATTCAGCCTGACTCATCCCTTCATAGCCTCTTATCAGTCTAAGCTTTGATTTTTCTCTCAGAGGCACATAACGTCGACTCATCAGACTCTTTGACCTCTTTTCACTTTCTGTGCAAACTCAATCACCGCAAACCAATCATCTTTTGATAAATTTACATCAGGCAATGGAGGAGCTGGGAATCCCTTGAAGGCAGTAAATCTAGTAGATCCAGTGAAACACTTGTTCTCTCTCTCAAACCTCTCTTTCTCTCTCACTACTACCTCTTCAGCAAATCCCCAACATCTCCCATATACTGCGTCAACACTTCTTTCTTTCGGAACATAGATTTTCACATCATACACATCCAGATCTATGAAGTAGAACGTCAATACATATAATCGTTCCTGCTCCCATCCGCTCTCGACCATCTCATACATGACAACTTCATATGGAAATGCCTCTCTCTTGCTTAGAGTATTCAACGACCTTAGGAGACCTTCAATCTTCTCTTGACTTGGACCCGAACCTCTGCCAAAATTTGACCTTCTTTGTCTGATTACTTATGTTGAAATCTCTTCAGCTCTCATGACCACCGTTTATTTTCTCCCTTATCAATACCATGTTGATTATTGACATTCAGTTAGTCCCCTCACAATAGCTGTCAGGTATAGGAGAAATTGGAACAGTCTTATATGTTACTGGCATTATACCCCATTCCACTTTCTTCTTTTGCTTGATCAGAATTCTCTCTTTTCAGCATTGATAAATTAGATCACGATCTCCCATAACCAATTAAAATCCTCACCATCATTGCAGCCTCTCTCCTTGACATACGAGCGGATATCATAGATATCTTCCTCCAAGAAGTGAGTCAGCACTACACAAATGGTTGAGTCACGAAAGTGATAAACCCAACAAGCCTCATATCTGTAAGAAAATATTCCCCTTGTAGTAAATTTAGACAATTCTTTCAGAACACCGTCGACCAGCGTTTGTCCTGATCCGTCTCACTCTCATCCTTTCAATTTTCTTTCAGTGTGTTGGATGATAATTTGGCATACCTGGTGTCAAGCTCGATTCTCTCCAGTCAATAACATCAATCTTTTTTTTCCCAATCCAGAGTGTTACCTCACACAAGGAAGAAATAAAATACAGTTAGCAGTCGTGATTCTCAAGAAAATCGAGACTTAAATGAGAATAACAAAATTAACATGAAGCTCATTGAAATGTCAATAGTTCTCACGTCCTAATCAAAGCTCAAAGACGATGATGACCCAGGTTCATTCTAGACAGGAAAATATTTTCATGTCCCCGGCAACGGCGCCATTTTTGTCGCACTTTTTCTAGTCCGGCCACTTAGGGCGACCAGAAAGCCAACATGCGGTCACGCAGGATTTTGTATATGATTGCAATTAACAAATTAAATTAAATAATCCAAATCCCTTCCTGTTGTGTGCGTCCGGCTTCGAGCGAGACACTTCAATTGCGGTCTTCGACGGTCCCCGGTCTTAGGAATCTTTTATTTTGATTCGGAGCAGCAGAGAATTATGCAAATAATAATCATAAAATTATGGGGTGCTATGCATGCATCAATTATGTCAATCTGATTTTGAGAATTGTGACAAAACATCCACGAGGGCAATCATCGAACAATAATAATGCAGAAAATAAGACTGACTGACTCGAGCAAAGACAGGGGCAATTGAGTGAGGGAAGAATGAGAAATCATAATAATCTCAGAAAGTACACGTGAGTGAGCATGGTCAGCACCTCTCAAGAGTCCTCACTCATCCCTCAAGTCAGTCTTTCTCAATCTATTTTCACTGATCTTCTCTGGTGTCGTAATTCACGCCCACGTACAATCTGGGACTGAGGCTTCATGGCAAAATGCCACCTGTAGCCAGCGAGCTCTGAGCATGACCATCCGAGGCACATGACACGGTCGTTAACCATAGAGCAAAACTCCTCCCACAAAGTAGGCAGTCCGTCAATATAAAGCATCGGCCCAAAGCTGCTGATCAGCGTAGTGCCACTCTCATCAAGCTCCCTCTCTCTCTGCTCAAGTTATTCAGTGGCTGAGATCCAGACTAGATCAAAAAGCTCATGAGTCT
>BFEA01000017.1:2180807-2204708 GCA_003427395.1 Chara braunii | reverse complement strand
GGTGTAAATGCTGAGCGTTCGTTTCCCCACAACCTGTCTGATTTAGGGCCTGGCCGTGGGCCCGCCCTAAGGGTATCGAGGGTTAGACAGTAGTAGATAATTGCCACCACTAGTCCATCTGCTTTATTAGTTGCCGCTTGAGTACTATCTAGGAAGAGCCTGAAACCTGTCTGGAAGAAAACTCTCTTGAGATCCGCCAATTGTTAGCTGGAGACTAATCGAACTGATAGCCGACTGGAAGAACAATTGGCGAGTGCCCAATTTTGCTGCTATGTAAGTGTTGCCAGGGTGTCTTTGAGTCGCTAGCCAAGGTCTAATTAGAAATGCACAGACACTGAGATACCGAGTAGTGAAGGCTTTGTTTTCCGGAAGAGGAAAACTGCAAATGGTTGATGGGAGTATGTTGATACTGACCCTAGTAAGGCCTTGCCGTATATGAAGTGGCCAAGGTGGAAAGTTTCTTGCTGGTTTATGGGCTCTGATGTTGTATAGCCTGTAGCGTCTAAAGGTGCCGACACTCAGGTAAGGACTCGTCTGATCTGAGCTTTAGCTCGAAGGCAGAGACTTTAAGCCCAAGGTGAACCTGAGCGTGTGTCGGCCCTATTGAACAGCTCGTTCACTCCGCGCCGTTAGTTAGAGCATAAATGAACATCATCTACTCGGCCAAACGTACTCCGTTCTAAATGAATTTTCGTTTTAGTCAGAATCCAGAACTCGAGTCTCTCACCCAAGAGCTCTGTTCACTGGCACTTAACCCGCCTGCACTCATGAGGTGCTCAGATTACCTTCCATCTGAGCCAGACCTTACCCCAGTTCAGGCAAATGGACACTTAGTCACCGTCAAGTAGGAACTTAGCGAGGACATAGGAAATCCCCCTCAGTACTGATTTTCCTTTCCACATCCAATCAAAAGTCAGGACATGAAACACAACCAATGGCGATCATTCCTACAGTCCCCCTTTTAACATACAAGCCTACTCAGTAAATCCTGAAGCAGGATCGCATAATCGATCATAGGCCTGCCTTCAGTCATTAAATTCGCGAGGCATTCAGTCTACTCGCACAGGCATTTGCAGGCCTTCATAGTCATGCTCGCAACTTATCGCTGGGCACGATCAATCTCTTACCACTATCAACATTTTTCAATCAGATGAGCTTATGCCGGCCAATGCGCTCACAACTTCAGACTGTCACACGAAGCAGGCTCACAAGCAACTGCATGGTGCAATCACACAGTGTATTCACACGGTGCGGGAACACAACGCAGTCCCACAGCGCATTCACATGGTGCAGGAACACAATGCAGCCACACAGTGCATTCACGCGGCGCGAGAACACAATGCGGTCACACAATGCATTCAAGCAGTGCGAGAACACAATGCAGTCACTCAGCGCATTCAAGCAGTGCATGAACACAATGCAATCACTCAGTGCATTCACACGGTGGGAGAACTCAATGCAGTCACATTGTGCGTTCACACAGTGCGAGAACTCAATGTAGTCACACTGTGCAGGAGAAGAAAACCCAGGATTCTAACTGCATTTGGGATCCCCGTCTCCAACCGGGTTTAAACACACATCATGAAGATTGCATAGCTCTTTGGTTTTACCAGATAAACGAGCAAACCTCTCAAAGCAAGTAAAAGCATACCAACACCATGAACACCCACCTTTCTTGCTCATACTAATTACGCATACCCCGCACATTTCAAATCAATGTTATGTACTGAGGCTTCCCTTGTTCCCCTATTTACTCAGCCTGCAGAGAACCTGAACTTTATCTCGATGAAGCACGATCGGTTAGCACTGATCGTTCCATTCAATAAGACAATTTACAGGATTAGTTAGCACCAATCGTTCGAACTAGTAAGACAAACTGCATGATTAGTTAACATTGATCATCACGGCCAGTTAAACTAATTAGACTAAATAGAAGGGGAACAGGATTAATGAAAACAAAAAGGATTATTCGATATAGTCAACATGTTATCTGAAGACTCGGCCAAATGATTATGGAGAAGCACTTCGGTAACTCTTGAAAATGATGTCTACTAATCCTCTTAGTGGGCTGACAAAAGGGCAGGGTCTCCTCCCTTGTCCCTCCACTCTGAGTCCTCAGGCATCCTCTATAGCATGTGCATAAGGGGTGGAACCAAGTCGGGTAGAACTTTCGTGGAGCGCAGTCTAGCTCCCTGACCTCCACCAGCACTGAAGCGGGAATTCTGTGGCAGCAGTTCACCTTCGCAAGTTTGCTAGCTTGATTGATTCTTGTTTGGTGACCGATTGAAGTTCATGCGAAAACGATAAGGCAGGTGATTGTTTAGGGCAAGAGCATCGATCCGAGCAAGCGAGATCGTCTTTAATGGGAGAAAAGAGAGTCCTCCCCCCTTCTTCTCGCATAGCTGCCTGCCCTCGCGCCACTTGCCCGTAGCAACAACGATCAGAGTAGATGTGATGAGTCCTCCTTATCAATGAGAGCTGTCTGTAGAAGGCGCGCCGATCCCTCTTCAATTTACCACTTCCGTGCTCGCTTCTCGGGCAGCAATTAAGCCATCAAGACCTCTTCTGTGTGGCACGTAATGCCCCAACTCAAGGAAGACACGCGGCTTCAACAACAGAGTACAACTGGTGAGTTGTGCTCATACTCCCCTTTCCTCCCCACAGGCTAGCGCGCATAGCCTCTTATGCTTGGGAATCAGAGTCGGTGTAACCACCCAGAGAGTTTCCTTCTTTCTTGCGCACCCACCTTCCACGCATCTTGCTCTCCTTCTCTCTCTCTCTCTCCTCAGCCGACCGTAGTAGGCTCACTCACAAGAGCGCATAGGTGACCGCTGACATTTTCCATGTTGAGCGGCTCGTATCCCACTCGTTAGAGGGTCACCCTTTTCACTGCCCCTTCTCCACTCCGAGCGCACACTTAGCTTCGCGCGAGCGTATCGGTAGCCGTTGATATCAACAACCACTCTCTTTGACCTCCTCTCTCCACTCTCTTCCCTCTGAACATCCCCCTCTTGCCCGCGCATATCGTAACCCGTCCTTTCTTGGTAGTCTTCTACTCTGACAACGCCAACTCACTGAGGCGAAAGCATACCTCAAGCTTCTTCACACGGAGCATTTACTCTTCCTCTAGACCGCCACTGCCCGTGTGTCTCCCCGTCCCTCTCTCTCTCCTTGCGTGCCTCCATCCCTCGTGCACAGACTCAGTCACGACTTGACTTTCGGGACGCAATCATCATGCCTCTCTCCCCCGCAAACTCAATCTACTCTGCGTTCAGTCTCACGAGAAAAAAACAGTTGACGTCACTCGCACCTTAGAAGACTCCCTCTCTCTTTTTGTTGACCGCCCTCTCGTACGAAAAAAACCCGTCCCCATGCCAGTCCTACTGCACTTGCCTCTCCACTGCTGGTCCTCTCGCCACGCGTGTCGTTCCCTTCTCGCCTCACACCCGTTTCTTCCCTTTGCTCTGTTTTTCCCCAGTTCCACGGCCTCTGGGCGTCAGCTGTCGTGAGCTGGCCTCAGGTCCCTCTTCCACCGGCTTCGCAGCCTGGTGATGCCTCTGGATCTCGCCTGGTCTGATCCAGGACCTGAGGTCCGTCTCCCGGTCCTCCGCCTCGCTCATCTCACTCTCCCCACCTGAGTCTCGTTCCAGGTGGGCCTGCTCCTAGTCTGCCGTCTCCATCGAGGTCTCGGTCTCATGATATGAGATCGTTATGTGCATTTTCGCCGTCACGCCGTCTCTCCTACAGCACCTCTCCACACGGTCTTTCGTCTCAGTGATAGCATCCTGTAGCCTCCGATCAGTCCGCATCTCCTCCTTTTTCCTCCCTCCACGTTGATCCTCAGTCTTAGCTCGTCACCCCCATCATAGTTGAGTATGGCCGTGATCCAGGGCCCCTCCCTGGACATAGGCTTCCACCGAATTTGGTGGTACCAATAGCAGGGTCTATACCCATGCAACGCCATAGCCTCCCAGAGATAGCCACGCTCACAATAGCCAACACTTAGAACGTTACTCGACCGTACCGCACTAGAGGGTATAGGCTAGAACAGGACTCAGACCGATGGGAGAATACAGCCTCCGCGTTTCCCCTCTATTCGCAGCACGTCAGCCTCGCACGCTCACTCAGAAACCCAGGAGCAATCTCCCTTTTATAACACACAGTGAGGCCGCGACCCTTGTGTTCTAAACAAGAGTTTCGAGTATCCCTTTTTAGACTTCTGCACTCAGGTTTCTTATTACCTCTATATTAATTAATTTTGAGAAAAATAGTCTACACAAAAAGAAAAAGAAAAGTGAGGCGCCAACGGTCAAGTCTCATTACCACAGGCTAGACACAGTAATCCCATAATGTAATACTGATGGCGCACCTTTTCACTTCAAAAGCAGACCACCGACCTACTCCTACCGGGTGCCCGCATCCGATGGTAAGGAGGGGGCTTATGACCCTCCTTTGGGGGGTGATAAGCCTCCTACCGAAGCGGCCGCGGGTCGCCCTTCTTTTGAGGCCCGACCACGCAGCACTCAGTCGGCACATATTCTCAGACGGAATAAGTGGGGTTGGCCAATTCGGGCCACTGCTCCAAGTTTGGACCGTTGGCTTCCCCACGAAGTAACAAGGAAGATAAAGAAGGGCCGCACCTGAAAACCGGTAAAGTAATAATAACAAAATTAATAATAATTATACTAAAAAAAGGAGATCGCAGAAAAGGAAAGATGACAGTTCAAATTTCCTCCGCGAGGCAATACCGCGCCCTCCGACACCGGTGGATCCCGACGATCTGATATACGATCTCGGGCCACGGACGTGTGTCGTGTGCCGCTAAATTCCTGCGAAGGGCGGTTTTAATCATACGGTTGGCGTTCTTAGCCAACCCGTTCGACTGGGACACGTGGGGTGCCGTATGTCGAAGCGTGACACCCCTTCGTGCGAGCATTTCCTCTACTTCTCCCTTAAATTTGGACCCATTGTCGATTAGAATTTCTTCCGTATCTAGATGGGTATAAAGGAACCGTTCGATGTACGTGGCTATTTCTGCGGCCTTTCGGGTCTTACAGGGATAGACCTCGATGTACTTAGAAAAATGGTATATTAACACTAACAGGGTAAAATATTCACAGTGATTTGGGTCAGGTGGCACGTCGATATCTCTTGTGTCCATACTGCCTCGTTGGAAGGGGCACTCTACTTCCGTTGGTACTATCGTGTTTGGTCCCCGTATTGGGGCGCGATCAGCGGCACAGACCAGGGAGTTGGCGACAATGTATCTGACACCATCTCGTATGTTGGACCAGAACCATCGGTTCTGGTCTATAGTTGCCTCCGTGACATGTATCGCGAAATGAGCGGCCTGTTCTTTGTGAGCCGATTGGATCCAATCATATCTCTGGAATGGATGGGGAACCGTCAACCACAAACCCGATCCGTCAGTTTTACGCTTCTCCAAATGATCGTTGATCCACCGATAGTCCCGAGATCTCTCGGTTGCCCTACGTTTGTCGTGTTTGGTGAGGTGTCCCAATGATAATCCCGCTAATTTCGCCAATAAAATTTTATCCGTCCAAATCTCCGCTCGTCGGTATTTTTCGTCGTATTCATGGTCGTCCGTTCGCGCGGCCTCGAATCGAATCTCCGTGGGGAGTTTGTTCGTTCTACATAGGGGGCACCTTCATTCGTTGCTACTCGTCCGCCCCGTGCGCACGATTGACACACGTGGCACATTCTACCCAATCGACAAACCCGGTTTCGAAAGGATGACAGTCGACCTCATAAACCAGTGCAATACACGTACAAAAATAGCAGAATTTATCGGGGAGGGTGGCAAAGAAGGCTGAGGACGTGAGAGGGGCAGAGTTAGTAGGAGAAGAAGGGGTTGCAAAGACAGGTGGGGTAGTCATGATGACAGAAGAGGAGAGATAAGACCGAATTGCGGAGAGGGTAGAATCAAACAAATTGATCCTCATGTCACTTACTGCTTCGACAAGATCTCCCTTTGGCCGTACCGAGGTCCAACCTCCTGTTCGGGTTCGTTCCACGGAATCACCTCCTCACTCTTCGGAACTTTCTCGGGCCGGTGCAGTCGTGTCAGTCCGTCCGCATTCCCGTGTCTCTCGTGCTTCTGATGACGAATGTCAAAGTCCATGCTCTGCAGCACCGTTGCCCATCGCCCAATCATGCCAGAGTAATCCTTCGATTTCTTCAGAGCCAATAGGGGCTCATGATCGGTTACCAAGGTGAACTTCCACCCATACAGGTAAGCACGAAAGTAACTGATTCCCTAGAGAGCTGCGTAACATTCTCCCGTTGGAGCGGCGTAGTTGCGCTTGCAGGCGGGCACCGATTTGGACGCATACTCCACCACGCTCTCGAGTCCACTTGGTCCCACCTGGGCAAGGATCGCCGAAATCGCCTCTGGCTGCCAGTCAGTGATGAGAACAAAAGGTTTTTTTGGATCCGGTCTTATAAGGACAGGAGCCGAAATTAGAGCGGCCTTGAGTTTAGAAAACGCTTGATCACACTCCGGCGTCCAGATCAACGACTGATCTTTGCACAACAGATTCGTGAGGGGTCCCGTGATCGCTGCGAAGCCCTTGATAAATCTTCGGTAGTACGAGGCCAGGCCCAAAAAGGCGTGAACTTGCATCATAGACGTAGACACCGGCGCATCACTGACAGCTGCCACCTTATGCGGCTCCGGTTGGAAGCCTTTGTCTGTTACCACGTGTCCTAAGAAGGAAATGGTGGTAAGAAAAAACTGACAATTCTCAAGAGCCACCTTGAAACCCGCATCTCGTAACGCATGCAGAGCCCACTCGATGTGCAGCACGTGTCCCTCGTACGAACTCGAGTACACCAGAATATCGTCCATGAGCACAATCACGCAGTAGTTGATGATACTCTGTTCCAAACGATTCTTCTGCACGAAATTATGAAAACCATATTCATGGCTTGCTGAAAGGTCGCGGGGGCATTGGAGATACCCATCGGACATCGAATCCACTGCCACGTACCTTCGAAAAACACAAATGTTGTTTTCGGACGATCTGCTTCTCGGACAAGAAGATGATGGAACCCATGGCGAACATCAAACTTACTGAAAAATCGAGCACTCCCAATCGCATCCAACAACTCATCAATCCGGGGGAGGGGGTACACATCTTTGACCGTGATATCATTCAATTTTCGATAATCAATGTAAATGTGAATCCCTCCGGCCTTTTTAGGCACGATTACTACGGGAAAAGACCATGGACCTATAACGGGTTCGATCCATCCATTTGCTTCGAATTCTTTAATTCGTTGAAAAGCGGCCGCTCTCTGAGATGGCGAGTATTGGTAAGGAACGCAGCTATATGGGCGGATGTTCTCCCATGAGGATGGCATGCTCGATCACGTTAGTCAAGCCGATATCATTATCCTGCACGCTCAACACTTATACGTAAGCGTTCAAAACATTGATTAATGACTTTCGTAGTTCGGTGGGGGCGTGGCTCGGTAGGGTGATCGTTGATTCCCCAGGAGTCTTAAGGGGTACGTCGACCCAATCAACTGGCCGCTCCCGTCGATCGAAGACACTTGAAAAGACGGAATTACTGGTACGAACAGAGAAGACAGTCGCAATCATCTGTGATTCAGCGGGGCTGATCATTTCGGTTTCTTTCGCTTCGGCGTCAGTTTCTGAGTCGGCCGAAATTTGCTCCACGGTCAGTCCTGTTACGTCCGTCATTTCTTGCATTAGATCAGACACATCATCTACCGGCGCTTCTGCTTTCTGTTTAATCAAAGCGATGGTCGCCCCCGTCGTTAGAATTGATCTGGGTGGGAAAACAGAAACGTCTAGATACTGTTCCGCCTGTTGATAACGTGTTCGTAAGGAAAGTGCTCCCTCATACAAGGTACGAGGGGGTTCCAAATCATCAGCCAGGTCAGACACTTGTAATATGGGTTCCCCGAGGAGGACTGAAGGACTGACCTGGGTTGTCAGAGGCGCGAGCGCGCTGTATTCTGAATCCACATGGAAGCTTCGGGCAGTGTCAGGGCACACTCAAAATTCTTCGGGAATTTCGTGTTCGAAAAGTTTGGCCAGATGCTTCCATTCAGCCTCACTAGGCAGTTCTTCTTCGTATTCCTGTTCCCCGGTTCCGCGATCGATGTCCGAGGAAGAATACTCATCGGGATCAATGCATCGAATTATCCCCATTTGGGCCGAGTTAGGAGTTCATTTTATCGTTCGGGTGGAAATCCGCAAGGGAACAGTTTGAGGCTTTCCCCCAGTTTGCGTGAGCACTAGTTGCTTGGAATCAAAGTGCAAACGTGCGCCCACCGCCATCGCCCAAGGTAATCCTAATAGTACGGAATAGGAGCGTACGTCTATCACGAGCGTGTTAACGAGGACGTGTACTCGTCTGACTTTTACAGCCACATTCTCAATAACGCCCACAATGTTTATTGCTTCCTCGTCGGCAGAGACATAATTGTCTTTGCCAGATTGAGGAAGAATGGATCGGAGTCGTCCGTCTTCTTGACAGTGTCTAACGAGATAGCCACTGCAGAAGACCCTGTGTCGATAAGGGCGTTAAACGGCTTGCCCCAAACTTCACAATCACATTCCGCGCTCTTCCACAGTACCGACCGAGCTCGTACGAAGTGATCCTTTTCTGCTAAAGAGATCGCTGCTATACGTGCGGCTTCGGGTTCGCCGGCTTTGGGTTCGGGCGGTGCAACTTCCTCGCTTCCTTCCTTCTTCTTCAACATTCGCTGTATGCGCTGATAAGTGAAGCGCTTTTGATTTTTCTGGCAATGTTGCAAAAATTTATCATTTGCCGCTTCATATATGGTGAGCAGATGTCCCACCGGGATCTGAACACGGATATCCAATTGCTTGAGCGCTCTTAACACATCAATTTCTCCTGTCCGATATTGCGGACCAGGATTGGATTCCCGATCGACCCATTCGAGATCATCAGGGGCCGATCGGATCGCTCCGACCATGCCTGCAAGATGAAGATACTCGAGTGAATCGACCACGTCAGCAGCGCCAGAGGAAGTAGCTCTCGATGTCGACGCCGTTGCCATCGAGGGGGGGGGCTGTTTTGGGGCATATGCCACGAGCACTCCTCCTTGGGTCGTGTCCATCAATGCGACCATTCGTCCTTGGTTTAGAGCAACAGGGGCCGCAGCCGGTGGGGGCTGATTGCGTTTTGGCTGTGGACAGTCTCAGGCGAAATGTCCGGGCTGTTTGCAGTTAAAACACTCGATCTTTCCTGCTGGATTAGCTGTGTGAGGGAACTGAGGTGCGTATCCTGGTGCAGGTGGGGCAGGCAAGAGTGGAAATGACGCGGGGGCAGGTCGAGCAGGGGCCGGGTTAGGCTTAATTAGCCTGCTCATTATCTGTTCCATCCGCTCCATGTGAGCGGCCTGCATTTGGATCAAGTTGCTCATCCATTCGGACTGCTTGGTAGTGGCCGTATGGATCATTTGGGCAAAATGTAAGTTGGCTACGGCTGACGAGGGGAGTTCATGGGAGATTCCGCTCCTCACTGCCGCTATCGGTTGATTCACCGGGGGCGAGGAAGAAGAAACAGGTGGGATATCGGAAGTGATCCCATCGGGAAGGTTATGGTCGAGGCGGGGATAAAACCGTTCTACCGCCCGCAACCACAATCGCCTTTTAGCCGCTACATCATGTATGTTGTCCGTAATATCCTCATCTCCCTTACATATATATTTTTTTGTATCACCCAGGTCTAGTTCCAACGCTTTAGCGATGATAGCAGATAGTTGGTGTGTCTTTGGCGGGACCTTTTTCTGTAACTTCCCTTTCAACGTAGGACTTCGTAGGCGATTGATGAACAAATCTCGAGCGGATTTCTCGTCTCGCCAGATTTGTCCAATGTGGTTTGAAATCGATACACGAAATCGAGCAGCAATTCCCTTGGTCCTTGTGGCCGGGTTTTGAGCACGTACCAGGCGGCATCTTCACTGACCGTATCGAGTTGAGCCAAGATGGCTTGTTTGAAAGTATTCCAATCTACCCATGTATGCTTCCTAAACCGGTCATGTGACGTATTACGGAGTAGCAAGGTAAGAACGCGGGGAAAATCACCCGCGCTATAACCTTGAGATTCAACGGCTTCCAGCCAAGCTTCGGGGTGGGTATGGTTAGGGAAGAAGGGGAAGGGGGTAGGAATGCTAACGATCTCCTTATTACCGTCTACCATTGGTATGGCGGGTATAGCCGCACTAGATATAGATCTGGTCATTGGACGATCTCGGCGAGCAGGTGGGGGACTTCTTCTTCTACCTCTCGCCAGTTCGACTTACCATCATCAGAACCGACACTTGTCGGCTCCGATACCAACCTCACGCCCTGTGCTGTCGTTCGTTCGGAGTGCTAGATGTGCGAAAAGAGGCCCAGAAAAACAGCAAGATGGGGTGTGCCAAGGATTTTTGAAAATTGAGTGCGGGGACACAGACGGAACTGAAATCCCCGTGTTGGTCCGATGAAGTAAGTCGGGGGCTTTCGCGCGTCGCTGAATGCGCGCGCGGGCACGGCGTGAAAAGAGAAAAATCCAAATTCAATCCAAAAAGTATTGTCGAGCTTCCCACCGTGCCACGGCCCGTTGTTGAGAGCGGAAGGGCTTAGGCACGCTTCGCGTGTCTCGTTTTCGTATCAAGTCCCGTCGTCGCTCGCTGGTTAGTTCTGAGTCTGACGTGGATGGTCTCAGCCGCGTGGCTCTTTCCTTATGCTCGTCTTCACTCTGTATTCGGTAGTGGAAGCCCTTTGCTTCGTAGCGATCGAAACGCTGTCGGGGCGAATACCCTAACAAGGGTATCTGCCCTGGTTCTTGTAAACGACAGAAACTAAGTAAAGCTTAAAGGTTTGAGTATGTTGCGCGAGACGCAGCGATGTCTGAGGGCTACATCGACCGAATGATTGGCCAGGTTAGACAGTGTGCGGGCGCGCTGGTTTGAGGCGCATGTGATTTTTCCATCTTTGATCGCAACGAGAGACATGGTGTGGATTCGGGTCGACGCGCCTTGCTAGGATAGTTGTTTGTTTTGTTTGGGTGGACAAACCCAGGGACGCTCCTCTCTTAGGTTCCGCAAGGTACGGTGGACGGTTTAGTGAGCCAGTGTGGACTTACGGGGGATCCAGATGATAGGACATGATGGATTCGGCCGGGTAGGGGTAGCCACGGCACGGTCGAAAGGTTGGCGCGACTTTTTTTGTG
This sequence comes from Chara braunii, assembly GCA_003427395.1. Taxonomy (NCBI): domain Eukaryota; kingdom Viridiplantae; phylum Streptophyta; class Charophyceae; order Charales; family Characeae; genus Chara; species Chara braunii. Next base: position 2,193,474 of record BFEA01000017.1, on the reverse strand, counting down.
GACATGTGAGTGAGTACGGGTTCGGAAATGACATGGGGCGGCTCCCTTGGCCCCAAGGGCCGGGGGCTACCTCTTTATTAGCTGATTCAGGCCTGCTGGTACCAGGTTTGGGCTTCGCCCTATAGGTTATGGCATCGGACTAGTACGCAACAGGCACAGGGATCGAGGCCAACAGCGGGCGGCAAGGTAGCGGAGGAGCATGTTGAAAAGGCTTGAGGGGTTGATGGGACCGTGGGACTATCCCCCTTGCCTTTTGCTGCCGCGGGGCCGAGCGTGGGGCTGACGGGCAGGCTGGGAGGAATGCCGAGGTCCTTGCCCGACTACCGCTTGTTTCATATATGTATATATATATATAATGTTTTTTTATTTTATTTAGCTACTACTATTATCGCGCCCGTATGTGGACGCGGAAACACAACAGGAGCACGTCTATGAGCGGTTGGAAGTGCAAATACGTGTTCTGAATCTGGATGATGGGACCCGGGTACGGGGCGACGGCCAGGGGGTGCCCACCTCGGTAGTGCCGAAGGCGGTGGTTAATACAGCGGCAACAGGGCACCGCATGGCCGTGCGGCCGGGCGCAGAAGGCTGGAGGGGCCTGCGCGGTCGTTGCGTAGCTCTCGTAAGCCCGGGAGTGAACCCGGTCGAGAGAGGGGAAAGGATGCAGACGCAATAAGGTAGCAGAGGGGAAGGGCCCGAACGACCTTTGGCAGCGCCGCGAGGCGCCAACCGGGGGTAGGTCCTTCGGAACACCCGTTAAACTGGAATGATACAAAGAAGAGTAGCCGAGCCCGGGGATAGGGGGGGGCACATATAAATCGGGGGATGTTTTCGGGATCGATTGTTTGCCTCGCGGATTTGCCCTGAGTCATCAGGCCAGCGTGCGCTAGCTGGTTGACTGTGTAGGAGGTGAGTGTCGGGCGCGAACGCGACGGGGGGTAGGGAAGAAGAAAGCGCGGTGAGGAAAGTGGACGATCGAGTATCTTCGATCGGCCGCTGTCCGGCGTAGTACCGGTCGCAGAGGAACCCGAAGGAAGAGAGTGACGGAGCGGGTGCAACGAGCAGCGGGGGTTGATAGAGGGAGATGAACCTGACCTGGGTCGCCGCCCGGGTGCATTCGGGATGATGAACGACGTAGCGGGCGGACGACGAGCGGGCGGGCGCTGAGAGCAGAGGTTGGGTCTGGATAAGGGGCGGAGCCAGGCGCAGCGGTGGTGGCAAGAAGGGAAGGCGGAGAGGCTGGCGGGCAACACAACATAGCAAAACCAAGTGAACCTGGCCGAGGACCCGCGCCAGGTGCATGCACGTTGGAAGACTGAAGATGGCGGGGAGGTAGGTGAAGCGCAGTGGGAAAAGGACGACTTACGCAATTTAGAGCGGGATTAGGCAAGGAGAGAGTTGAATCCGGGGTTATGACCCCGGGCAGATCGATCAGGGAGGTTAGTTTTAAAATTAGTAGAGTAGGTTTGGAGTTAGTATGGAAAGAGAGAGCGCGGAGCTATGGCGGGAGGAGGAAAGGAGAGGAACGAAATGGTGATACACCGGTCGTTTCTTGACCGTTTCGGGTGATTTAAGATCCTATCTGGGGATTTTGGGGCCAGGCGAACTCTGTGGTAGCCTTAGATTTCGTGCTAGACTAGTAAGTTAGAAGTCAGTAAACAAATGGACTGCGGGGGAGGGGGACAAAAAAAAATAAATGATGATGAATCCTTCCGCGTTTTAGCGGAAGATTCATTCGCACGTGTTCCTGCGGGGCGCAGTCTTCTGCAGTAAGCGACAGAGAGAGAGAGAGAGAGGGCGAGAGAGTGAGGGAGTTGAGAAGGAAGGGGAGGCGGATACGTACCTGATCTTTTTCTCAAAGGAGAATACGTTCCCATAGTCGGGAAGCTCGGCGCAAGCGTACGCAGGCAGAGCTGCTGAGGGACGTGGAAAGAACCGGGTTGTTGCTGAGCCTTCCGCTGTTGCTTAGGACGTTTTTTTTCTGAGGATTCTTCGCTGATTGGCTGCTACGGCTGCTATTTCTGTTATCCCTCTACTCCAGCATTGGGTTCCTTGCTTAAGGGAGGTGCGAACTCGGCCGCCGACTGGTGGGATTGTGGTAGGCGGTTGCTGTGTTTTGAGGCTGACCACTACTGGCTACTGCGGATTGCCGCGAGTTGTTGCAGGTTGTTGCTGACTATCGCCGTACTATGTGGCTGTTGACTGACCGGGCGTACGCCATCACCGTGGGCCGCTCCTGATTGTGCACTGGCCTCGGCTACGTATTGAGCAGGGAGTTAATGTTGTGACCAATGACTATGCGAGGGCGGTGGTTGATAGCTGTTGTTGTCCGCTGTTGGTCGCGGAAGTTGTTGCATACGGTGGCTATTGACTGCGGGTCGCTGTAGAGTGAGCACGAACCGTTGCAGCAGGCAGGGTACACGCTACTGTGTTTATTATGGATTGAGCACAAATTCTCGCTATCAGCTGTGCCCTGAGGGATGTGAGTTGCGGCTGACTATTAAGGACCTGTTGTTTTAAGTTGTTCCTTACCACGGGTCCACTGCAGCATCCACAAATTGTGCACGAGCTACTGTTGTGGACAAGGTACGGGCAGCTGCTGCTACTTTTTTACCATTGCTGAATGCTGGGATGCGTATAAGGACTATCGGAGGTTGCTGTGTAGCCGCGATTGGGCTAGGGGGAGACGTAAGGGCTTGAGGAGGCAATCAGACCGGACGAATTAAGGGCTAGCACTGCGATCCGAGAGGTTTTTCGGGGGTTGATTTTGGCGGATCGGCTTCAGAGATTTTCCCAAACTGATACATTGGCCGCCACTGCGGGGCCCTCAGGCGAAAGGAGATTACAAGGCCCTCCCCTGCGAGTCTAAGAGCACCCTCTTTGTATCTGAGAGTCTCAAGCCTCCCCTTTCTACCTTTCTCACTCCAAGTCTGGTCTTGTTCTGAGGGGAAGGCGGCACGCGGGATTGCAACCCGTAGGACCACATCAAGACTCTGTGGGGAGTCCACCCACCGATTGCGGGAGCTCTGCCGGGACTCAAGAGGAGTCATGGAGGCAGGGAACTGAAAGGTAAACCATTGTTTTCCCTCTATACACCCGAGCTATAACCCTTATTTATGTTTCCCATTGCATCTCTGGCTGAATATATGGTGTACAACCTTATCTTATTTTTGGTTTGACTTTCAGGAGACCAAACTAGACTAAGGAATGCCTAATCAAGCTCAGTTGCAACTTTATTGATTGTATGAATTCAAACTGTTGAAAGAAACTGCATCTGGGGAAAGGCAGGATGAAGCTATGTTTTGCTTGATGGTTGATTGGGTCATTAAGGCTTGGAGGTCCCCATGAGTTAAGGGAGGCCCAGTGCTTTGTTTACTTTGGGTTGCATGCAGCAGCAGACCCTTCTATAAGCTTAGGGGGTCTGATTGCTCTGGAGGTGGGGATGTCCCCATAAGTTTGGGGAGACTCAGTGCTATGGCTTGCATGGAGGGTCAGGCTGTTCTGTAAGTTCATGTGGCCTGACTGCTCTGACCTATGAGGGGTTTGATTGCGCTTGATTTCCAGGGACTCAGGGCGCTCAATAAGTTTTGGTGCCTTAAGTTGCCTTGTTTTCTTTGGGTTTTCCCGAGTTTCTTTTGTCTCTGAACGAGGGGGCAAAGTTGTTCTGTAAGTTCAGGTGGCTCAGTCCCTTCCTGCCTTTGTTTTGAAAAAGTAATCCTGGCAAAGAGGCAGACCCTTCTGTAAGTTCAGGGGGTTTGACTCAATGCCACATACATGATGATTCAGAGAGAAAAGAACTTGGCGGAGCGCTAGACCCTTCTGTAAGTTCAGGGGGTCTGGCTCAAAGCCTCGCACATGCTGGAACCCAATGGTTATAACTTGGCTATACTTTACTACTATTCTATCTAAGAACGAGCTAATCAAACTGTTCTATAAGTTTAGGTGGTCTGACTATAGTCGTATCACAACTTGAAGAGAATATAACTAAGAATAAAACTGGTGGTAAACTGGGCCAGACTGAGCTTAAGTTAGTTCAGTCATATGCAGCCTTAGAAGACAAAGGTGAAGATAAGTATATACAACTTGGATACTTTAAACAGCTCAGGGCGACTAGAGTGGTCTAGTCATGTGCCCAAAGAAGAGAAAAGTAGTAGTGCCCTTTGTTTGTGTATATTTGGTCAACACTCTATAAGTTTAGGTATTCTGACTCTAGGTCTGGCTAAGTTGGGCGCGCTCTATGAGTTCAGGCGGCCTGACCTATGCCTTATGTAAGCTGGGTATAAAGGGTTAGATCATTGAGAGATCATGAACTATTGTTTGTTCGGGTTGACTTGGGGTTGGTGAGAGTACGTACCGTTGTGGTCTGGCTTGCCTGTGACCGAGTGAGGCTGCTACTTAGTCTAAATTTCAGGTTGATAGGTAGTTGCTTTAGTTGCTCGCCACGTGCTAGAGCCATAGGAATTAGTGTCAATTCCTGCATTTTCTGTAATAACCTTTTTTTACTAAGGTCAATTTTTGTATTTTCTAAGATCTTTTCTTATACTTGGTTTTGTATAAATCTTGGCAAGTTACTTTCTGTACGGGAAACGCTGCCGAAATTCCTACAAATCCAAGAAGTTAGTCAAATTTTGACTTGTCGAAAGTTCAACTTTGTCTTTTCTTATATCTGACTTAGTTAAAATATGGAAAGTCTCATTTTCTAAAGGGAGTGCTGCCCAAATTTTTGCTAATTCAGGGAGTTAGACAAAATTGAACTTAGGGAAGCGAAAATTACTTTCAAAATTCTGGACCTAGCCTTGTATAAATTTTGGAATAACACTTTTCTAGAGGGAGTGCTGCCGAAATTTCTAAAAAATTAAGGAGTTAGTTAAATTCTGTCAAAGTTGAACTCGAACCGTTTTTTGAGTTCGTATCTGACTTAGTACAAATCTGAGAAGTCTCCCTTTCTAAAGGGAGTGTTGCCCAAATTTCTACTATTTTGGGGGGTTAGACAAAATTTGACTTTTTAGAGTTAGAAATTATTTATGCTTTCATATCTGACTTAGTATAAATCTGGGAAGTCTCCCTTTCTAAAGGGAGTGCTGCCCAAATTTCTACTGTTTCAGAGAGTTAGACTGGATTTGACTTTCCCGAGTTAGAAATTATTTCTGCTTTCATATCTGGACTTATATAAATTCTGGAAAGACATTTTTCCTACGGGAGGCGCTGCCGAAATTTTCTTAGTTTAAAAGAGATAGATTATATTTTGACAGATGACAATTCTGTTGGTCCACTCTGAAGGGGGGAGTTTTGACCATGTTGCTTAGAGATAGGCTTAGTTATAGTTAACTATGATGATTTTGATAAAATCGCGGTATGAAGATTGTCATCCATGAGCTTATAAGTTCAGCCTGGGCATTGACATGTCATGTGTTACAGGCCCTCTTGATCGTTGATTCAAGGTCCAGACTAGATTCAATTTGATCCCTTGAGGATCATCATCTGTTATCACTGATAACAGATCGGTTGCTGATTCATCGGTCTACGACTCAATTCCAACTCACCCTCCACACTCAACCTAAAAAACTATAGCCCTGGTGAATTTCATTGTTTCATTAAGGTTTCACCCGGATTTTTATTGAATGACCATTTAACAAAGGTACTGAGTTTTTAATTAAGGTTGGTTGGGCAGGAGGTTGGGGCTTGCATGGCTAAAGCGAGGGGTATGAGTGTCAAAGATGGTTGGGGTTGACTCTGTGTAATGCGTGGGCTGTTGATTTGACTCATTGATATGATTGCAGGTATGTGCTGTGAATCAGATTCTGGATTTGGTTGCCTGCGATCACATATATACGTATGATTGCGAGGGACCTCAATGAGACTGTGAGAAGTGATCGTTACATACTTAGCCCCTTATATATGCATACATGGGTGTACCTGGGATGAATGTTTGCATTGGCTAAAGGGCCCCCATACTAAAAGCCTACTCAGGGGTTAAGACTGAGAGGCCTAGGGAAGACCCTTCCTTTTACGTGCTTTGCTTCTTAAGGATTTTCTTAGTCGAACGTTGGTCCTGGGCCGGGATTCAAGGTCCTTGTCCAGGACATTCCAGGTCCTGGGCTCTGCAGGGGAGGGATTCCCCCTCGCATAGAGCCTATTCGCATTGCCCGTCGAGGCACCCCACCCTGAAGACGGAAATGCCGCAAGGGTCAAACGGCATGTCATTTATCCGTTCAATATCGTGTGGGGTAACCTCTCACAATATATTCCTTCAGCCATTCAATATTGCGAGGCCAGAGCCGCAATTACCACGTATGATTGGCATCATAGCTGCGCGGCTTTATATTAGAATCTCGCGCGTGACGTTTCGCCGCCTTAGAGTTTAAAAGTTATGGGATCAAAAAGGACCCGCACATACGCGTGAACGCTTGGGATTACTACAAGCCGCTGACACTACCCGGAAAGAGAAGAGTATCCCAAAGCTTTGTTTTTCTTTTGGGATATAGGGGACCTTCGGTTTATTTGTGTTTTTTAAGCTTTATAGTTGGACGTTGTAGTCCGTGGCAGCCGTCAAAATCAAACCCCTTGACTTTTGCCCAGGCCTGGAGTAGGACTCATCTCCAGGGCCGCAAGAAACGACTGCCACCACATGTATGGATCTGTGTACCACATGCTCTGCACAGAGTGAAGAAGAGGGTGTGTGGTCTTCAACCTCGCTTGGCGGTTGGCCAGCGTCGAGAGATTAACTCTCAAGACGCGTGTCAGCCGACACTTGAGTATCGAATGCGACCCTCGTGATCAACGAGGACCGCATAAGTATGGGTACTACATGGTACGCCATCATTGCGACCGCTTGCGTACGATTGCATTGCTAGTCGATATGAGTTAGCCCTGCGTCCGCGCGGTTTTATATCAAAGACCCGCGCGCGACGCCTATCCGATTTCCACGTCGGCAAGTTATGGGATGGCTACCGAGGGGCTAGTAGCGTTGTCGTGTTGTTTGTGTTGTGTCGTTTCGTATATCTGTTGTTTTGTGTGTATGTGTGTTCATAAAGTGGAGTGCACATGGTGTGTGGGATGCATCATAATCGACCGACGACGAGCTGCGCTTGGGACTTCAGCCCCCCAAGATGTCGGTTCGCGTGCGGGTCCGATAGAGGCGTATTAGCGCGCGTACCCCCTATGCTACATCGAACGAGAAACGCCCTCGGCTGGTCCACCTCTGCGATTGCAACTGATCAACTTTCGTACTGTGGACTGCTAGCTCGGCGGGGATACGCCCACCGAAGGGAGGTGACAGCTCCCCTAAGGTGGAGGTAGGTCGTGCCTCGTGTAGGCCTTATCCTATCGTAGGGGCTCGCGAGCGGTATGGCTGGCGCACTCGGCCGGAGCGGCTTGCGGAAGCTCCACATGTATATTTTGCGACGAAGGATTTAAACCAACTCCTGCGTGACGAGGCCGGGAGGGTCCCGCGCTGCCCTGGTGCGGTGCCGGACCGATGCGCTCGACAACGCCAGCACTCTGTGCACAGGGTTCGAGGCCAATGGGGCGCCACTGGCGTCCACGGAATGACGATCAACTCGTTAAAGGGGAGCAATATTAAGTAGGGTGGAAAGTGCGTATTTATAATGACAAACCCGGCCTCTACGAACCCTGAACAATGGTTTGCCGGAGGGAAGTAGTATCGTCCGCCGATCTGTGCGACAGCTTCTCGTACATCCCACTCGCATACACGTGTCCTTTCCTCAGTGTAGGGAAAAGGTCATGTTGATACGGGAGGTACGGGAGGCCGACGCCCGATCGAAGGGTGCTTGTCAGTCCACATGTCAATCAATTGCAAAAATTCTGAAACGTCATCAAGAGAAAACACTCGCGCAATCACCAATCAACCCTTTTCGACACGAGAGAGAAAAAACACTCATCAGCTCGATTATGCATGTAACTGAGGGACCGACCCGCAACTCAGGTTTCCGTAAGCCACCGCGGTGTTGATCCCAGGCGCCTTATTTCTCGAGGCTGCCCTGTAGATCGGCTGCAGATGTTGCGCAGCATAAGGCAGATGGCATTCACAGTGCATTAAGAACTACAGATATAAATACTCTTGCATTCTCGAACAAAATCCCGCTGAGTGCGGCGCCTAATCAATACAAAAAGGCAAGTATTTCCATACATACATTCACTGTGGAAGGTGCGAAAATGACAAGGGTACGCAGGTCGGAAATCAACAGAGGAAATTGTACACACGCATCCACCGTTCACAAGAGAAGAGGATCAATCGCTCGACATCTGGGGATTACCCAGGAAACTAATGGAAGAGTTCGGGAAGAAGTTCGTTCACATAGGAAAGCACACAGATTCATTCCCATCCAAGAGAGAGAGAGACAAACATCGAGACACATCATCATTCAAAGATAGAGGAGAGAGAGGGAGACGAGGGAGGAATGTCGTGATAGAAGATGACAAGATCCGAAAAGAGGAAGTTCGGCGTTGCCGCCGTACACTCACGCCCGAGATAAAGATCCGCAACAACAAGGCGCATTCGCCGTGAATTCCAATATGGCCCCGGACCAATCACTCACTCAACTCCAATCATCGATCCTCATACCCGCACCGACGATCCCGACCGTCACGTGCTAACTCCCACAACTGCGATCGTCACCCCGCCGACGTAAACTCGACGCGGTTCACCCGGATCCCACAGTCCGTCGTGACCATCGAGCTCACAACCGGCCAGCCTATCGTCAGCCCGACAGGACTTTCCTCGACTTGCACCAAACACTCTGCCTAGCCACTGCTTCCCGGAAGCTGGCTCGGGAGTCGAGAACTTAAGAGAGCTTTGCGGACGCGCTTGCGGATTTTATAGTTGTAACAAGGGAGCTAGAAGGGGGAGAAAGCGAAGGGAAAGTTGACATATAAGAGGAGAAGCAGGAGAAGACTTTGAGAAGAGTGCTCCATGAAAGCCATGTTGATCCCTCGAGACTCAAGGTTCAACCAATCAGATTTGTCACGCAATAGGAAGATCCTATTGATCCACGTACATGATTGGCGAGCGGGAGTTATTGAAGGATCGATCGGGCGTCGTGCGCTGGTGAGAAGAGAAAAGGTGCGAGAAGTAGCGCAAGACGGGTCCAAGATTCAGATGATTAAGAAAGGGAAATGGGCGCGCAAAGAGCAAAGTGGGAGAGAGAGAGAGAGAAACAGTTACGAGGACAGAGACAGAGGAGGGGGAAGGAAAAAGGAGCGCGGGAGAGAGCGATGCAGGGGTCAGGGAGGAGAAAGCTTTGCTTGCGCGGCTCCGTCAACAAAAAAAGAGAGAAAAAGACACCGAAATAGTTACAGCTCGCCTACATCCTAAACCAATTCAAAATTGAAATCACCATATCCATGCACGGAAGAGCGACGCGGGAAAAGAAAGTCCTACGCCTATTCGTATCCCCACAAAATTTCAAGAGTTTTCCCCAACGCGACCGAGAACATTCATACATAAAAAGGACACGCCGAGGTTCCGCTTATCCCGGAATTCCCAGTGCGCTCGCTACGGCGCACGTAAATTCCTATGTATTTCCCGAATTGCAAAAAGAAAAAGCAGAACCCGGGAATCGTAAAAGCTTCGGAAAGATGGGGGCCCAAAACGCGGCACCCGAAATCAAGAAAACGAAACGGGGTTTTTATGGGGTTGGTAGGGTACAAGCAAAAAAAGGGTACGAAAGATAGCACGGGTTCGGGAAGTAGTTCGTCACATACTATTGATTAATTAAGGCAACCTAGATTAGTGTGTACGATTAAGAGATGGATACGGAGCTGGTTATGGAAGGAGTGGCAGCTGCCGACGAGAATGACGTTCAAGGAGAATCACGGGACATTGGTGCCAGATCTCCTCCTCAGGTTCCTGTTGGAGGGGAAGATAACAGCACCCGATTAAGAAAACTGATTAGGCTCTGCTATTTAGACGGGATGATGCCCACGGGCATTGACCCGGGCGAGATGACGATCGAAGGAAGAGACGCTCGCTTTAAAGTTAATGTGGACTTGGACCAAGCAAAGATCAGCTGGCTAAAGGAACACACGGTAACTTTCATCTTCAGAGCTGGAGCCAGATTCCTTCCAAGGAAAGTCAAGGACGACATCGTTCGTGCATATGAGGACAAGAGGACGGCAGACGGTGCCTTCGAGGCGATGAACTTCAGTCGAGGTCGGGTGAAGGTTGAGAGCCCGAATGTTATCTCTTATGTGGCTCGCAGTAATGAGATTGCGAGGTGGCTTATTGCGAAAGGTCAGGATGAAGTAAGCCTTGGATCCACTCAATATTTTTTTTTTTGAGTTTAAACCTTGGCTTACTAAAGCTCAGCTCCGCGCTCAACGACAACGGGAGGACGAGCAACACTTTTGGGTCGTGGCAGTTCAAGTTCCACTTGATGCGTTCTTGTTCCTAGAAGCTCAAGTGAGAAAGGCGATCGGCCCAGTCGTCAGATCCTTTCCTCCAGAACAAGACAGAATGCGGCCTACTTTGGTCAACATAAAATTTGAAATTGAAGCAGATGCACGGCCAAATGTGAAGGATAGGATCTGGATAGACACTTCGGAGGGGAATACCCTCGAAGTCAAGCTGGCCTCGGTCGAGACTCCAAGATGTCGTCGCTGTCAAGCATTCTTCCACACTGAAGCGGAGTGAAGGAGAAACAACCAGCAACAGAACCAAGGCGCCTCTGCATCGGGCTATAACGCTCAACCAGGGGGCGCACAAGGTGCAACATCAGCTCATTACCAAGGGCCGATGGGCCCTCTTCGTGAATCCCCTGGATTCAGTGTTCCTCCAGTGGCTGCGACGTCGATGCAGTTCAACGTCCCGTTAGGCAACACTCTGCAAGGCAACTCTCTTCACAACAATCCGATGTTCCCTCCTAGTGCTGCACAGTTCCAGCCATCCAGTATACCGTTACAACATCCCTATCAGCAGATAGGGCAGTTCAGGAATTTGTTATTGGGCATGCCATGGAGTGCACCTCAATTCCAAAGAGGAGTTCCACAACAACAAGGGCTTACCCACCCAGTGACGTCAGCCTTTGGGCCGTTTGTGAGTCAACCCCTTTCTATCGGGGGAGCGGCGATGACCTTCTGTGAAGCAGGTCACGCCATCAGACCAATGACTTCTCTGGCTATGCAGCCTTCTGGGTTGATCTCAAGAGCCTTTGATTCCCCTGTTGTGAGTAGAGCGGGGGGTGCTCCTTCATAGGCGCACTCTTCAAGACCCCGCGGCGGCACGGCGGGTAAACAAGGTCGACTGGACCACCAAGGAAGCTTCATTTATGAAGGAGGCAACCTAGATGGCGAGCACTCGTCTTCTTCCCAAGGTTCGGATGCGAATAACGCCGTTCTTGGCACTCCGGGTACTAAGACTACCCGGAGACGCATCCCGGTTTCACTGGTCAAAGGGCAGCTCCAAGACATTGAGAATAAGATTCTCCCTTTTTTTTGCGTGGCTGTTCGGAATGCCTTTTGGACCATCGCCTTCGAAAGTCCAGATGGCTCGCTCGCTATGGTAAGTCTGCTGGCCCCTGAAACCCCGATGCCCTCGGCCACCGCAGTTTTGATTCGCAATGCGATTAGGGATAAATTCGCCTTTCGATTGATTCCGGAGATGACGATGATATGGCTACTTACTGATCACCCGGAACAGCATGGGAAGAAGATCAAGTTCTTCGTTCCTCTGCTGGACGTTCGGTTTCTAGACGGCCAGTTAGAAGCCTTGGAATCCCAAGGCTTGTGTTTAATTCCCATGTCCTGGTTCGTTGAGAGAAAGCACCAAGAACTTTGTCGAATTCGAATTCCTCCTCTGAAATCTGCAAAATGTTTGTTAAGAGTTGGAATCCAAACTTCCGAAGGAAAGGAAATTGAACTCTAATTTTGTTCGCATGGCCTTGACATCTGCATGGCAACCAGAGCTGACGTCGACTCCCCTAATCCAACAAAATTGGGGGGGACGACCTGCACATGTCTAAGTTTAAAATGCTGAGTTGGAACTTGAGAGGCATGGGGGATCGTGTTAAGAAAGATAGATTATAATAGCTGATTCATGAGAAGAAGATTTTTATTGCTTGTCTGCAAGAACCAAACTAAGTGAGGAAAAAGTAAATAACCTAGGACGTTGGTGCGACGATCCACAAGTTTGGTCCCCGGCGATAGGATCCAGGGGGGGAGTAGGCATACTTATCCACCAAAACACCGACGCCGAGATTATTGATTTTTTTGCAGACCTGTGGGGGAGATGGGCGTGGGTAAAGTTACTAGTACAAGGAAAATATTGGATCATCGCCTCCATCTATGCCCCCATAGATCCTCACAAACGTTCTTCCTTCTTCGATGAACTTCTTTTTATATTGCCTGAAGGGGATTTTACTGTTCTGGTTGGAGACTGGAACTCCTCACTTGACATAAGCCTGTCGAATTAGGGAGGGGCGAATGCCCCTGACAAGTACTCCCTCACCAAGTTGATGAGCACCTTGGATTTGATTGACCCATTCCGTCCTTTACACCCGGACTATGTTGCACGGTGGCCGCGGCCTGGTTCGGCCTAGGCCGGGACCCCCCGGCCGCGGCCGGGCCGGCCGAGAACTTTCGGCCGATGCCGCCGCGAATCAGGGAGAGGGGTTGGGGGGCGGGGAACGGGTCTCGAGTTGGGGGGGGGGGC
>BFEA01000017.1:2118476-2152250 GCA_003427395.1 Chara braunii | reverse complement strand
TCTGAGCTTCCGGAGCGTGTCATTGTGTCATCGTAGAGCCACGAAATTCCTAAGGGCGTGTCTTTGCTGATTGCGATCACCGCGTAAGAGCACGTTGTGAGGAAACCCGGGGAGGGGTCACCTACGTTTCGCAGAAGCCAAGGGCAACGACGCCTGTCACTCGCCAAGCCCGCTTCCGAGGTCCTCGGCGACCCGTAGGGAATGAGGTTAGAGTGTATAGTTACTTTCCTTGCCTTTATCTTGTTAATTTCGGTAATCTCACAAGTTCACACCGCGCTGAGTTCAGACTGTCAAATGTCCGTTCAGGGAATTTGCCGAGTCAGCAAGTTTGATTGGTCTACTGATCAGATCAGCAAGCTCGTCCCACAACAAGTTTGAATAGTTTACTAACAGTTCTGCCAKTTCACACACTAGGCGGCCCGAATTGYCGAGAAACAGMTCTACAAGTYTGCCCACCAACAGATAAAAATAGTCAATTAACAGTCTGGCATATCCGCCCAACAGCAAGTCAGAATGGTCAACTTCAGATCTGTAAGTTCATTCACTAGGAGGTTCGAATATTCAAGCAACAGTTCGGCGGGCTCGCTCACCAGAGGAATTTTGCAGTCACCAAGAGAAGGAGCAATAATACTAATTTTAATGTCAAGGAACAGACCCGTCACTCTTCTCTCCTTCCCCTCTCTCTCACACACTTATACACACACATACACAAAGAAGCAGAGACATAGTCACACTCACTCGAACAAACTCCCCTTGCACAGAGAAACAAGCCTGGTGTAAAAGCACGTCTAGTGAGCAGTGAGCACGCATCCTGTCAATAGCCATCAGGTCTCTGGATCGTCGATCGATAGTGGGCAATCGAATGTATTTGACGCGCTCTCTGGGGTGGTACCCTCTGGCACGCATGTGATCGGTCATCATACGGGTGAAACGAGAACGAACTTGCAGGTAGTACATAGAAAGATACGCAGCAGTTTTCTTTGTCTGTTGGAACTTTTGTCTGTTGGGTCACTCACTGCGCGCACGTTCAAAGGTAGATAGCTGTGGTAAATCTGGTCTTTGCGAATGAATGCCCGTTTGTTACCTTCTCTATACAAAGGGTCCCGCCATGTATCTGATCAGATAATTGTTCCCATTCGATGATCAGATCCGCATGATCAGGTCAATTAGCTCTTTTGGTTCGTTGTGGCCTCGCTCTCTCTCACTCACGCTATCCCTCATCTGCACTGTCCCTCTTTCTTCAAATAGAACGCATGATGTTGTCTGGGGGGGTACAGTCAACAGCGGGGGTTCCAACTTGACAGGGGTTCGCTGGCTTAATCATGCACACACTTACTCTGACTTGTTATACGTCTGATGCACTACTTGAGAGCTACAGGTGCGGGGGTTCACACAGATCCAACACGCATGCTTTCTTAGAGGTGGCAGCTTGATCTTTGATCAGCAACGAGAATACCGTTATCATCATCATCAGAGATACACTCATCACCGAGCGCCACGTCATCACGTAACTGCCACCTCCTCCAGCATCACCCATACTACCATCAAGAGCAAGTGGCACATCATCACACAACTGCTCTCGCGCAGCCCCCTCTTCCTCTCTCATTCTCTCTCACTTTCTCTCACTCACTCAGTCCGCTCTCTCTCTCTCTCTCTCTCTCTCTCTCTCTCTCTCTCTCTCTCTCTCTCTCTCTCACACTCCTCACTTACACAGTGTGCTTGCGAATCCCCCATCATTTCTCCATGATCTAGCTGATTCCTTGTCTGATGAACCTGACCTCGCTTAGGGCCAGGTGCAAAGAATTTTGTAAATGGGAAAGCAGAGTTGGGCACGCTCTCTCTAAGTCACATTGTCTCTCTCTCACCCATTCGTCCTCTCTCGCTCTCCTTCTCTCACACACTATCGCCCGCTCTCTGACTGGCTGCTTCACTCACCTGTCCAAGTTTGATTCGTCATTCCTGCCAGGCAGGCTAGTTTCCAGACTCGAACTTGAAAGTTCCTGGACGTGAACAGAGTCATGTATATATGGCTTGGAAATGTGAAAAAGAACGTGCGGACTCTCTCTTTCCCGTTTCCCTGCATAGCTCGGATGACTCTACCACCTTTTTCCCTGCGCCGTGTGTTCAAGTCTGGATGTACCTGGTCATGATTAGGTCCAGGAGGATGGGATTTTAATAAAATTAATAATAATATATATTTTTCCTCCAGCTAGCCAGCGCTGTCCCCACTAGTCTATCACCCGCTGGTTTGTTGGCTCTCTTCCTCGCATCTGCCTGTTCTCTGATTCGAGTGCACACCCTCACGCACACACACTGTCTCTCACTCCCGCCATGCAGTCCCCTTCTCTCTCACTCTCCCTCTCACACGCGAGTAACCGCCTGAGTGCCGACGCGTCTCCCCCGTGCTTGCAATGCTCCGCAATAGCTGTGCGTTGGGTACGCCTGGCATGCCATCCACCAGTCCTCTCCCCTCATCCCCCGTGCAACAGTCTGCGCATCGATGTTTCCACCCTGAGCCCGGTATCACGGGTACGCCTTGCACACTGTCCCCCTTTCTCCTCTATCCGGCCCTATATTCATTCAACATCTGCTTGTACAACCGAGACCATCGGCACCAGGCTCAGCACAGGCTCAATGCGGGTGGTACGTGAGCACCGCCCTCGAGCCAACAAATGGGTGTCGTAGTAGCAAGGCCCTTAAGGCCCAGGCACGTCACAGCCGGACCAGTTCTCAGTTAATCCGCTGGTCAGTTGCGCCTGAATGTCTGTCCCCACTGCAGTAGCCGATTCCGCTGGTTCCGGGGCCGGACTCAAACAATCATTSAGAAATAGGGACCRCGGACCTGCTGCCACATAGGGGCAAGCAACATGCCGTACTATCCCGAACCTGAATAGCCTGCACCGCACTGGTGCCGAGTCTGACCGAACCTGAAGAGCAGAGCTAGGCTGTTGTATCACGCCATCTCAGGACCGTGCATCCAAGATGTTAAAGTTCCAACCCTGTCATAAACTGCTGTAGTGGCCGCGGCCAGGTAATAAATCACCGTAGTGTCCCAAACCTGAGTATAAGTCACGGTAACGGCACCGAAGCTGAAACGAGGTATCATGGTAGGAGCGAGTCCGAAATAAACTGATGTTGAACCCGAAGCAACTGTCGTACCGGTTCCGGCCCTGGAAATGAATTACTACAGTGCCCGCAATATGTCTCGGTAATGGCCTCAATCATGAAACAAACTGCCGTGGTAGCGCCGAACGTGAAATAAGTATCCGTGATGCATCGATTCGGGAATAACTGCCGTCGAGGTCCCGTACTTGAAATAAGCCTCCGTAGTGCTGCCGAGCGTGAAAATGCTATCGTGGGATGTGCCAAACCGACGCCGACCCTGAAATATGGCGGCGCAGCGGTTCCAGACCGCGGCTGGCTCCAAACCTGAAATAAACTGTCGTAGGGTTTCTGGTCCTGAACATAGATCACCGCTGCGTCCCCAGGGTCGCCATGCCCATACCGAACCAGAAACACGCCGGACTCCGTAGGATGCAGCTACTCCATGACAGTGTAGAATATCTTTGAACCCCCTTACTCGTACCAAGCCACATCCCATACTCTCTACCCAAGGTAGCACCACCCCATGTGGTCCATGCGACTCCCGCTCTCAGAACACCCCAACTGTGGCAACGTTAGTATTCAGGCAACAGGGAAAGCGACGCAGGATTCCTCGACCATCAGCAGAAGTGAAAACTGTTAGAATCCGGGGAAAATGATCAATCCAGGGTCAGTGCTGACGGCGGGTATTCAAGGCGAAATAAGGCCAATCTCTCAATAGTCGTGGGTTCCCGCCCCTTTCATCGTTTTTTTTTATCATTCTTCCTTCTCCTTAATTCTATTGTCAGAAATTGCAAATCAACCGTAAATTCCCCAAAATTAAATTCCGAGAAAGTTTAGATGAATGGTCGAATTTCTTTTGTTTCTTTCCTCTTTTTCCATGTTTAATCTTTTTCCATGTTTTTAATTTCTCTGCCGGGAACACAAAATAACAAGGATATTCCCCCTCGAATCAAATGCCGCGAAAAATAAAGAAATTAAGGGATATTATATTTTTCCTTCCTCCACTTCTGGCCTTGATCCCTTTTTCCCATCTTTAATTGTGGTAATAATATGGACAAAAATTAGAGGCTTCATTTCGGCCCTGGTCGCGCCTAATGCGGCCACTCATCTCGTCGTCTTTGAAAGTTGCTCGTAAAGTTCAGCGCGCCCAAAATCAGGGGTGCCCTGAGCTCCCCTAATTTTTGTTGCCTGCTCAACCCGGAGCACCGTCAAAACACGGACTTGTCTTTGAGCCTAAGACCCAAAACCCCAGATTTCAGGCGGCGCACTTATTGTGGACGCCTAACAACGTGCCGACCGCGTGAATCGAGTCGCGCTTACGCGTGTTCGCACGGGATGATTGCTCCGTCGCAGACCCCGGATGACCGTATCCAATCAAGCAGTGTTCCTACAATCAAGGGTCCTTTTTGGAGTTGACGAATCGACGCACGGGGACACGTGTAAATGCGCAGATCAGATCATGTTTACACGCGTCCTTGCGCAGCGTTCGCAGGGCAACAGATATTTGATCGTCTAATCACTCCGTAATTTTCGAGCATGCAAGATGCAACAACCACAACAGCTCAATCAAAAGATAAGCAAAAACGGAAACAACATTGATGACTATGCAAAATTCCTACCCTTCATACGAGCACATCAAGACGAGAAACAAAGGCAAGGATCAGACATAAGAATCAACAATAAGACATAACATCCATTCATCCATTCATTCAGCAACACACAGACACAATATCTGAGATGGAAATCTCAAAGACAAGTGTGAGCAAAAACCCAAGTCCGGATTTCGAAAAACAGAAACAGGCAAATCGCCCTGAGCCGAAATCAAAATTTATATACATGAGATGGAAGGAGAAAAGACAAAAGAAACAGCAAATCCGCATCCATCAACCTCAGCTCCCTCTTCCTCTCTCTCTCTCTCTGATGCGGACAGTCCGTCGTCGCGCACCAACCCACGAAGTCGTCACCCCGCTTAATCCTCCCGCACCCGTCAGGTTCGCCCGCGCCCACAGTCCGCCGTGGCCCGCGTCAACACCGCACGTTTGGCACAAGCTCGTCGGGTCGCCCGACTCCTGCTCTACTCACCTCTTACTTCGCTCGTGTGCCGACCCTCTCTGATCGCGCACCCCCGAGCTTCCAACTACTGGTTAAGAGAGCTAACTAATCGCGCAACCGGGATTAATAGCGTGCATGCATGCGCGAAGAACACGAAATTACAATGACTTAGAAAGAAGATTAGAGAAGGAACGCCTACGATCTGCATGGCCCAATCATGGCGTGGGGGACGTAGCCCCTCTCCACGCATCGATCCGATCATGCAGACCGCGGCTACCAAAACACAGCGAAAAGAAAGAGAAGAAGGGAGGGAAAGGCGAAAACACAAGAAAAGAGATACAGTTACAATGGTCCCCGCCCAAAATTACAGTTACACACACGATTAATGGCACCGACTAATCTGAGTTTCATTGCAGCCGCGCAAAGAAGCACGTAAGCAAAAAACGCCGTGCGGCAAAAGAAAATCCTAATTGCAAAATTCCTAAATTTCTATCTAATGCGAAAAAAACAAAAAACACAAACTCCGAAAAGAAAGTCCGAAATTCCGAGAGCCATCGGGGCTCGACAAGATTCGAAAAGGAATTCAAAAAGAAAATTAAAAAAGAACGAAGCAAATTCTCGCTCGATGTCCGCGCCTAAAAGTCCGAAACCGAAACAAATTAAACGACGTCAACATTTATTAATGGTGCGTATGACAGCGCGCCACTCACACAGCCACTCAACCAATCGATCGTCCCGGGACACACCCAGCTCCGAACTCAGCCATCCGAAAAGAATCGACACAAAAGACGAAGAAGCGAGGGTACCGATGCAATTTCCCATCGATCCCAATCTCCCATAATTGGCCCAACCTTCCCAGCTTAGGACCCCTCATTGCAATCGCGCAGAAAATCGCGCGCCACAGAAAGTGGTTCGTCACATATGTGACACCCAGGGGGTTCTAATATTAGCAAGCTCCTGCTTGCTTGTTGACACGTGTCGGTTTCTCTAATCGATCGACAGGTGGAGCTTTTCCTTTTGTGCCACTGTCCGTCTGAATGAGTGTGGATGTTGCCCAGCGTGGCATGGAAGCTCTAACTACTAATTCCTTAGGAAGGGCCATTGACAATCCAAGGAGGGGATTACACGTGTCATTGCAGTGGCACCCGCACCAATAGACCGATCACCAGTGTCCAGTGGGGAGAGGGAAGGGAAGACGATACATGGGAGCATGGCGAGTGGGACGGTTAATCAGGAGAGGGGGCACGAAACTATCCAACCTCGCCACCGTTTTCGGAAGTTCTTGATATCGAACAATCCGGTGGAAATGGGGGAAGCGATTACCATTTTGGGGGAGGGAAGCGAGGTAGTCTGGGTACAGGGTGGTGAAGGTGCGGAAGAGGGCCGTGCGGAAATGGTCGTAGTTTTCGCATGCGGGGATARTCCCCGTAATCATGCAGTAAACTTCGATCATATTGTGGCCTCGCCACGCAGCGCTCAGGAGAAGGATATGGAGGTAGAAGTCGGGGAGGGCGCATCGGGTTGAAGGGTGGGGATGGATTGTGACAATAAGACGGGTGGCRTAGAAGAAGCRGAAGGTGTCGAAGGGGAAGGGGTTGCGGGGGAAGACAACGCGGGTAGTGGCCTGGCGGAGGGTGAGATGGTCAAGGGGACGGAGGGATAACGACCGGGGATGAAGCCCGATGCCCCGCATCAGTACCGGCTCGAACTGGTGGACGGTCGGTGGTGGAGGGGGAGGGGGATCGACTTCGTCGCCGCCTTGCCGGTGCGGCCAAAGTCTCGGCAGCTGGGTCCCCATGTTCAGGCTTGGGCGGCTCTGGATCTCGCCCTGGATTGTCGATGGTCGGTGGACCTGCTGCACTGGCAAACTCCAGCTGTCGCTTTCCGGCCACGATCTCCTCCCTCTTCTGCGCTTGGGCCTGTATTCGAGCCTTYGCACGCACCTCCTCCTCAAATCCTTCCCACTCTGACTCTTCTAGCTTCTCCCGATCTTCTTCTTCTTCCTCCTCCGGGATTTGTTYTTCTTCCTCCTCCTCCTCCTCACTTTGCTCCCCTTCGCTGTGCTGGCTGTAACTCCCYTCTTCGGGAGTTTYTTCCTYSTCGTCCTCCTCCTGTTCTTCTTCTTTGGCTGCTTCTTCTTCTGTCGCTATCGCCTCGTCCTCGGTGGCCGTTCGATCCCGGAAGTAGGCGGGATCGATGATCTCTCGTGGGCTCAGATAATCCCGCTGCGATGGTGGGTTGCGGTCGTTTCCCGGCTCCTCCAGGCACGYTGACCACTGAAGGTATGGGGCCAAGGTCCRCGTGAGAACATGCGGGACTGGGCTCTCGTCACTTTGCGAGACGATCTCTAGGGGAAGATTGTCGGCTAGCTGCGCGAGTGGGATYGTAAGCTCTATGACGATTG
Organism: Chara braunii; assembly: GCA_003427395.1. Taxonomy (NCBI): domain Eukaryota; kingdom Viridiplantae; phylum Streptophyta; class Charophyceae; order Charales; family Characeae; genus Chara; species Chara braunii. The sequence continues at coordinate 2,144,689 of BFEA01000017.1, read as the reverse complement.
GCTGGCGATGGCTGGGCCGCACCAATCCGAACAGGAATCCAAGAAGATCGCCCTCCACGTCTGTTCTCCWGGCCTGGATTATTAGCCACTCCAAGTACTCGCTCMACTCGCGATGGTCTTCGTCCCTTGCCCACGTGACTCGTACCCCGACCAGGCACACCGAAAGCTCGACRAAGTGCTCACGCCAAAGTCTCCACTACCCAGGATCGAGAAGGGGGACTGCGAGTGGTTCTAGGAGAAACGAGAGACGAGGGTGGAAACTAGATTGCCAAAARAGGGGGAARAAAGATGGGAGGGCAAAAGTGGAGAGTTGGGAGTGGTTYATCGGGGAGGCTGGAAGGGGATGAGTTCTGGCARCACCACCGCTGGCTCGTGCAAAAATGCTCGGATCCCTCCGAGCTCGACGCYGTCCGTGGRGAAAAGATTCTCCTCGGGGCGCGTAAGAGAGCGGTTCCACTCTCCGGCCAGTTGCTGCGCCCACTTCCTCAGTTGCGTCCAGATGGYTGTATGTCGGAACRCATTGACCGTATCGATGTCGCCGCTGAAAMTGATGACCGTATACACGTGGMTGATTCCTGGAGCTGATCGTCGATGAACAWCCACCGCCTCTGCCAGTATCGCCGCCTGYGGACTGCCTGCGAATCGAAACTCTGCCGCTGCATACACCCCCGAAGTGCAGAAGAACTGCGCTAGCCGTAGAAGATYCTGGTTGAGTCGTGGATGGCACATCTGCCGAATCGCCGAGATGTATCCCCATGGCGTTAAGAGATGGCCGCCGAGGGCTCGCTCCGTGAAAAAGCTTATGACGATGGTGGCGTGGATGGGGTATCCCAGAAAGAACGAGATGAAGAAGGACARATAGGTGATAAGCAGTCGTCGTCCTCTTCCGCAGCGGAGGAGGAGTCAGATGAAGGCGAAGATGGGGAAGAAGAAAGGGGACGTAGATAGGACACATGGCGGATGATCGGTCGAGTCGATCGGCTGCCGGAGACCTCAGGCGCARGCCGCAAGGTGTTCACGCCGTGCGGTCCGAGCTCAATCACGCGGAATCGCTCGAAGAATCGTGGCGCTAGCTTACCCTGACGAGCGCATTTCCTTAACTGCACGATGCCCCCCAATTTGTACTGGGGCCGTGGTTCCGGGCCTTGTAGCATCGGACCTGTCAGTCGTGGGCTAATTCGGTCATTTTCTAGCGTTTTCGGGCTAATCTGGGGAGGGACCGTTCCATTAGCTCTAAGTGTCATTTGGCCTTGTCTCGAGCCCTGGCCCTCGTGGGTCGTCGGTTCAGYATTGACTCATCAGGGAGGCTCGGTATCGAAACGCAAGCGACGCTRTTGGTCCTTAATTGGAAGGGGCTCAGACCCGTTGATTTGTGGGGCGTTCCGCGATGGACCGCCAAGATGTGATCTACGATATCGGGCCAGGGTCTGGGGTCGCGTGTCGCGATGTTTCGTCACAAYGCTGTCTTTATCACCCTATTTGCGTTTTCTACCAGCCCGTTGGATTGTGATATGTGGGGCGCGGTATTCTGCACCACGRCACCGTGTATGACCAGGTTCCTTAATACTTCCMCTCTGAATTCTGCCCCGTTATCGGTCAAGATTTCTTCCGTATCCTGGTGCATCCCGAGAAAACGGTTAACATACTGCGCGATTTCGGTGGCTTGTCGGGTGCGACATGGATAGGCCTCGATCCATTTCGAAAAATGGTCGACAAATACCAACAGGATGGAATACTCACAACTATTAGGACCAGGGGGTACCACAATATCGGTAGTATCCATGCTTACCCTTTGAAAAGRCCGTTCGACTATTGTTGGTACTATCGATCTTGGCGGTTGGATCGGCGCCTTATCAACAGCACAGACTTGACAGTTCRCGACGATGAATTTCACATCGTCTCGACTATTGGACCAATACCATTCATTTTWGTCGATTGCTGATTTCGTAATCCGTACGGCAAAATGGGCYGCCGTTTCCTCGTGTGCTRTCTTCACCCAGTCATACCTYATGAACGGGTGTGGTACAACCATCCAAATCCYRCTGCCGTCCGTCTTCCATTTCTCTAACCTACCCTCGACCCATCGATAATCTYGAGCCCTTTCATTAGCCCTCCTCCGATCTTCCTTGGTGAAATCCGAGAGGGGGTTACCCATKAAGGTAGCAATCAAAGCGATATCGGTCYATACTTCAACCCTTTTAAACTTYCGGGTCTTCTCCAATCCTTYTGACGTGGCATCCAAAAAGTGAKCCTCGGTCGGGATCTTGTCAACCCGACACAAGGGGCATAGCCACGACTTACTGTCATTTCTGTATTGRATTGCACGAGCCYAYTGTCGACAATCTATCCATTCCTTATAGCCTTCCCCGTTTGGACGCATGGAGATCGAATATACGAGAGAACGCAAAAGTAACAAAATTTATTAGGCAAGGAGAGAAAAGACGAAGAGGAGAGGGGAGAGAGAGGGGTTGTAGGGTTACCTCTGTCACCCATTGCCACCAATCTGCTTCTTGCCACATGGGAGAACTACCACTCGTCCGTACTTGGGCCCGTTCGCTGATTCTGGTTCCTTCCACGAAATGATCTCTTCTGCCTTAGGTACTTTAGCGGGTCGATGCAGATGTGTCATTCCGTCCGCGTTGCCTTGCCTCTCTGTCTTTCGATGGATGATGTCGAAGTCATACTCTTGTAGGCGCACTGCCCATCGTCCAATCATGCCCGTGTAATTGATGAGTCTCTTTAGCGCTAACAGGGGTTCATGATCGGTGACAAGGAGGAACTTTTGTCCGTATAGATACAGATGGAAGTGTTTGATTCCCGATACTACCATGTAGCATTCGCCTTGTGGTGTTGAGTCGTTGTTCCGCTCGTCTGGCACCATTCGTGACACATTCTCGATGACGTGTTCTCGACCATCGTTCCCTTTCTGCACTAAAATAGCGGAAATAACCTCCGGTTGCCAGTCCGTGATGAGAATGAACTGCTTCGAGGGGTTTGGTCGGATCAAAATAGGTGCTGTTGCTAAAGCTTCCTTGAGGGTCGCGAAGGCCTGCTCGCACTCAGCGTCCCAACTGAGGGGCTGGTCCTTCCGTAACAGATTCGTTAAAGGACGTGCAATCGCGGCGAAGCCCTTGATGAACCATCGATAGTAGAAAGCCAGTCCCAAGAAGGCTCGGACCTGTGTTAGTGACGTAGGAACAGGAGCTTCCTTCACGGCCGCGACCTTCCTTGAGTCAGGCTGCAGTCCTCCACGTGTCATGACGTACCCTAGAAACGAGATTTCCGAGAGAAAAAATTCGCTCTTTTCGAGCGCAATTTTGAATCCGGCGTCTCGTAAGGCGCCCAGTTTCCATTCGATGTGTTGCGCATGTCCATGATAGGTTTCCGAATAAACCAGGATGTTGTCCATGTACACGATGACGCAGAAGTTGATCATCCCTTGCGTGAGCCGCGTCTTGTTGATGAAGTTCTGGAACGTGATGTTCATAGCTCATTGGAATGTGGCCGACACGTTGCATATACCCATCAGGCACCGAACCCACTGCAACGTGCCCTCAAACAATACGAAGGCAGCCTTTGACTAATCTTCCTCCTTAACCAGAATGTGATGGAAGCCATGCCGAATATAAAACTTACTGAAATAATTAGCACACCCAATCGCATCCAACAAGTCATCAATCCGGGGGAGGGGGTACACATCCTTGATCATGATATCATTAAGTTTACGATAATTGATGCATATGCGAATCGATCCGTTCTTGTTCGGTACTAACACTACCGGGAATGACCAAGGTTTAGTGGCAGGTTCGATCCAACCGCTTGCTTCGAATTCCCGAATCCGTTCGAGAGCCTTCTTCCGTTCTACCAGGGAGTACCGGTAGGGCTTGCAGTGAATCGGGGAATGATTCCCTGTTTGTATTTCATGTTGTATGACCAACGACAAGCCGATGTCAGTGTCTGTCACACTAATCGCTTCTTTGTATTCTTTTAGAATGTCCGTGATTAAATGATGGATCTCATCGGGCACATATTGGGGTACGTGCAACTCATCACAATCGGTTATCTGGTAGCTGAAAATTCAAGAATGAAAATTCTAAAGTAAGAGTTTTGGGCAATATGAAAATCCTGAATGGTCTTGAAGTGGTGAAAGGTCCGAAGACCCTGAAACCACCTGTTTAGGCAGGCTGCATCCTGCAGTGGTGAAGGGTGGCCTGAAGTGGTCAAGTAAGAGTTTTGGGCAGTCTGAAAATCCTGAATAGTCTTGAAGTGGTGAAAGGTCCGAAGACCATGAAAACCACCCTTCACCACTTGAGGATGCAGCCTGCCTAAACAAGTGTTTTTCAGGGTCTTCGGAGCTTTCACCACTTCAGGACCATTCAGGATTTTCAGACCTGAATGGTCCCGAAGTGGTGAAAGGTCCGAAGACCCTGAAAACCACCTGTTTAGGCAGGCTGCATCCTGAAGTGGTGAAGGGTGTCCTGAAGTGGTGATGAAAAATACGACTGTTGTTAACCTTCTCTCGCAACTCATATGCTTTACCCCATATTCTTACGTCGATGTTTTTGGTGTTGATCCGCTTAGTGTTATCCGGCGGGGACGCAGAGATAAACGGGTTATCCGACCGCCAGGAAAACACCGTGACCATCATCTGTGCATCCTGTTCTCGGATGGCCACGTGTTCTTCTGACGTTACCCCGTTTCGAAGGTCTTGCCAGGGCGCCTGTTTGGTTGCAATCTTAATTCTGAGTCCGTTTTCGAGGCGCTCAGGGGGTTCCAAAGAGTTGATCTCTGCCCCCAATCGTAACAATCGGACTTCTTTTGCGGGTGTCAACAGAGACTTCGGGAGGTCGACGATGTTGCGGTAGTGTCTTTTGTCATTGTATCGGGCAAGAAGCAGGGAGATCCCTTCATACAGGGTTTGAGGGGGTTCCAAAGAATTGACCATCCTCGAAATCTATACGAGAGGTTCTCCCATAATCATTACCTGTGTTCTCCGAAAATTTGGATTAGTTTTGCTTGGAGCTTTGTTGTTCGTTCGCTGCACGGGGTAATAAATACGTTCTCGTACCATTTCCAAAATTTCGGGGTCATCATCATTGTCACTACTTTCTGTGTTTTCAGACGTCTGCCCATTATCCCAGGTAATCACATGGAGAGTCGCTGTCATCACGGGGGAAACTCGTGGGGCTATATTAGTCGTGGTTCGCAGGCTCAGTCTCATCGGGACAACATAGGGTTTGCCTCCCGTATTTCGGAGGATAATCAACCGTCTTTCAAAGTCCAGATTAACTCGCAATGCTACCAGGGTGGGAAGGCCGAAAAGAACATCGTAAGTATTAACATCTAATACTACGACATCTCCCAAAGCATGCACCTTCGCTAATCGAAATGCAACATTGGTCATCCGTCCCACTGTTTTAATCTTTTGTTCGTCAGCGGAAACGAGCTGATCTCTTTCCGTCAGCATGATCAAGTCGTTCCTTCTTCCTGCTCTCTCCACCACTCCCCATACTTCGATCTCGCATTCCGCGGATTTCCATGGGATAGGTTTAATCCGTAGGAAATGGTCATCTTTCTGCACCTGTCCTATACATATGGGATCGGAAGTGCCTGCAGTATTCTCATCCGGTGTGGTTCCTTTCGCTTTCGTGTTCGTTGTTAGAGCAAGAACGAATCGTTTTCGATTGGCTTTGCAGTGTTGCAACATTTGCTCGTTGGCCTGTTCTGATATGGAAAGCAGATGACCGATTGGAAGAGGAATTCGGTGGTCTAATGCTCGGACGATGTTCAGAACATCGATCTCGCCAGTGACGGTGGGTCCTCCCGACTCCATCTCTCCTAGAGAGGGTTGCCAATCCGCCACCTCCTTCTGTTCCAGCGCAGGTCTGATTGTTCCAATCATTCCTAGCCCTGGATATCCAAGCGATACATATTCATCCAATGGAATGAGCTCAGCAGCCTCTTCCGTAGTGGCTAGCGTACTACCTACGCCCTCCATTTCTTCCATCAGGGATCCTACCCGTCCGGGTCCGTTAGCAATGAGAGCCGCGGCCATTGGAGCGACTCCGACCCTCGGTTGTGGGGGTCGATGGGGACAATCTCGAGCCAAATGTCCGGGTTGATGGCATGCGTAACAAACGTTCAGATTATTCGCAGCCCCTCGGAGAACAGGTACCGAGGCCAATCCTTGTTGGATCGGGGCGGTTGGGGCGGCTCGTACTGCGATGGGTCGCATATTCCTCATCACAGCCTCCAACCGAGCATTATACTCCCGTTGTTCCTTTTTGCTTTCTTGGATCAGACTAATTAGCATTTTGGTCAGTTCAAATATGGCGGTCGATTCATTCGACCGTACGAGACTCTCGATTGGTGGTGGGGGTGCCGTCATTACACGTGTTGGGATCACGGGGGCGGGCATGCCCGTAATCACACTAGGTGCTGATCGTTTGGGGGATATATGTTCCATATAGGTAACCGGTCCTGATACAAACCTCATGTTTTCGAACTTGTTTTGCAACGCAGCCAGCTCAGCCCTTGCCCTCGAAAGCACGGATGAGTCTCCTTCCTTAAGATAGTCTTCTCCTTCTAAGAAACTCGGCGCGAACTTCCATTCCATCTCCTCTGCAGCTGCCACAATCTGTTGCAGCGTGTGATTGATGGGGGATAACTGTCTCCACAGTTTCGCCCTTATCGTCCGGCTGCGGAGTCCGTCTTAAACATATCTCTCCCTACTTGCTCGCCCGGCTCAGTTTTCACAAACATTCGATAGAACCGGTTTCGATATTCTGCAATGGACTCGAGAGGTTTTTGAACTCGGTCCTTGATCATGTAGAGTGCTTGCTCTGGATGGATATAGTCGAATCGATTCAAAAAATCTCGCTCAAAGGTAGGGAGATCCACCCATACGTAGGTACTTAACCAATGATGAGCATCCCTTCCTAACTGGGCGGGAATATTTACCTGAGCTTCGTTATCGTCGTACTTCTGCGCCCGAAGCGTGGCTAACCACGCTCCAGCAAGATGATGTGCAAGGTCAAACGGATATAAATCAGGTGGAGTCATGGAAACCCTTGCTCGTGGGGCGGGTTGATTAAGATTTTGTTGTTGATTGGCATTCTACTGTTGTGGGTTCAGATTCTGTGGATTAGCATTCATATTGGCTGGCCGTCGATTAGCCGATCTTCTTCTAGTGATGACGGGGTCGCGTCTATGTGCGTTCCGGGGTCGAGGTCGCCCTCGGTCAGCCAGATCGCTCAATTATCACGCCGTTAGTCCTTACAACCCGGCCACGTGTCGGGATCCGATACCAACCTCACGGCCAGGCTGACCCAACGCGACTTCCTGATCGGAGTATGATGTGGCCCTGGAAGTGAGGAAAGGGGTGTGCCAAGGATTTTTGGGAAAATGGGGGTGGAGTCCCAGGTCAGAATTGAGGTCTCCTGTGGCAGAGTTTTTCGGGGGCACGGGTGCAATTTAGCAGAGAGGGCGGACCACGAGAGCAGGTTAACCGAGCACCCATTTTTCAGGTCCATTTATAAGAAAACCAGCCAAACAACCCCAAATTTCACACACAGCAACCCTATCAAAATGCATATATAGCAAAAATAAAAAAATCCGAAAAAACATCAAATTCAACCCCATAATCCTAATTTCAGAAATTTCGGCCCTGAAAACCGGTTGCCCCATTAACCCTTTGTGCGGACCACTTCTCGTCATAAGGCGGATGGCCTGCGCGCCTCTTTCAAGGCTGTGTGGTCCATCTGTTTATAGGACGGTGGTTCGTCGAGAGGTCCATCCGGGGTGGGTGTGGTCCGGATGAGTCAGGCCGTCGGAAGTTGCCACGTGGCGTCGGTCGTCGCGAGCTCGGGTTAGGCCTTCGGGCTTTCGGGGCTCTCTGGTCGCCGCGTCATCGGCAATTTCCGCAGGGCGTGCTGGGCCAGTATGGGGTTATGGCCTTCCACGGGACGACGCTGAGCTGATGATACGGAAAAAGAAAACGGAAAGGAGGGAAGCTAGTGGAGATAACGACAAATCCGGGGGAGGTGAAGTATTGGGTGTGGTCTGAAGTGGGGAAATCAGAGCACCGGGGGTCGCTGGTTGTGGCATAGTGAAACTCCCTCGGACATAGTCGGTTCTCGGTTAGGCAGCGGAATCTATGTCGGAGACACTCCTCAATCCAAGGGGTGAAGTACTCCGGGTCGTACGACGAATCTGAGCTTCCGGAGCGTGTTATTGTGTCATCGTAGAGCCACAAAATTCCTAAGGGCGTGTCTTTGCTGATTGCGATCACCGCATAAGAGCACGTGCAGACCGCGCGAATCGAGTCGCGCTTACTCGTGTTCGCACGGGATGATTGCTCCGTCGCAGACCCCGGACGGTCGTATCCAATCAAGCAGTGTTCTTGCAATCAGTGGTCCTTTTTGGAGTTGACGAATCGACGCACGAGGACACGTGTAAATGCACAGATTCGATTGTGTTTACACACGTCCTTGCGCGGCGTTCGCAGGGCAACAGATGCAACAACCACAACAACTCAATCAAAAGATAAGCAAAAACAAAAACAACATTGATAACTATGCAAAATTCCTACCCTTCATACGAGTACATCAAGACGAGAAACAAAGGCAAGGATCGGGCATAAGAATCAGCAAATAAGACATAACATCCATTCATCCATTCTATTAGCAACACACACACACAATATTTGAGATGGAAATCGCAAAGACAAGTGTGAGCAAAAACCCAAGTCCGGATTTCGAAAAACAGAAACGGGCAAATCGCCCTGAGCCGAAATCAAAATTTATATACACGAGACGGAGGGAGAAAAGACAAAAGAAACAGCAAATCCGCGTCCATCAACCTCATCTTCCTCTTCCTCTCTCTCTCTTTCCGATGCGGACAGTCCGTCGTCGAGCACCAACCCACGAAGTCGTCACCCCGCTAGGTCCTCTCGCACCCGTCAGGTTCGCCCGCGCCCACAGTCCGTCGTGGTCCACGTCAACCCCGCGTGTTTGGCACAAGCTCGTCGGGTCACCCGACTCCTGCTCTACTCACCTCTTACTTCGCTCTTGTGCCGACCCTCTCTGATTGCGCAACCCCGCGCTTCCAATAGCTGGTTAAGAGAGCAAACTAATCGTGCAGCCGGGATTTATAGCGTGCATGCATGCGCGAAGAACACGAACTTACAAGGACTTAGAAAGAAGATTAGAGAAGGAACGCCTACGTTCTGCATGGCCCAATCACGGCGTGGGGGACGTAGCTGCTCTCCATGCATCGATCCGATCATGCAGACCGCGGCTACCAAAACACGGCGAAACAAAAGAGAAGAAGGGCGGGAAAGGCGAAAACACAAAAAGAGAGATACAGTTACAATTGCGCCCGCCCAAAATTACAGTTACACACACGATTAAAGGCGCCGACTAATCAGAGTTCCGTTGCAGCCGCACAAAGAAGCGAATAAGCAAAAAACGTCGCGCGACAAAAGAAAATCCTAATTGCAAAATTCCTAAATTTCTATCTAATGCGGAAAAAGCAAAAAGCACAAACTCCGAAAAGAAAGTATGAAATTCCGAAAGCCATCAGGGCTCGACAAGATTCGAAAAATAATTCAAAAAGAAAATTCAAAAAGAATGAAGCAAATTCCCACGAGATGTCCGCGCCTAAAAGATACGAAATCGAAACAAAGAAACGACGTCAACATTTATTAATCGCGCGTATGACAACGCGCCACTCACACAGCCACTCAACCAATCGATCGTCCCGGGACACACCCAACTCCGAACTCAACCATCCGAAAAGAATCGACGCAAAAGACGAACAAGCGAGGATACTGATACAATTTTCCACCGATCCCGATCTCCCGTAATTGGCCCAACCTTCCCAGCTTAGGACCCCTTATTGCAATCGCGCAGAAAATCACGCGCTACAGAAAGTGGTTCGTCACATTTACTTATACTAACAAAGAGAGGAAAGCCCCCCTAACCCCGACGATTAAAAAACATCTGCCTAGGAATAGGAAGCAGCTACTTAGAGAAGAGACAACGAACCATGACTAAAGCTCTCATTTTCGAAGCCTAATACTCGACTTCATTCCTTCATAAGCCAAGATGGGAACTTGAAAAAGCCATCAGGTCCAAACGCGACCATTCGTGCATTCGTGCCCCATGTCTTGGAAAACCAGCAAACTGCTTTAAGACTTCGCCTATTCTTCGTCCTTCTTCTCCAGTCCGCAATGATAGTATGTCTTATGTCGTTCTTCACCTTTTCAATGATATCCTTCTGTGAAATGTGACAGTCACGAAATACCTGATCATTCCGATCTCTCCACAATGCTCCGAATATGATTCCTCTAATGACTTGCGCCACATACCCCCAACCTAAGCTAGTACTGACGTTGGCTGGGAGTATGCCAGATAGCACCCATTTCTCGTCCCAAAGGAAAATGTCCTTGGTGATTTTCTTCCAGTGCTTCTCCCACCATTTCCATACTCTGACCGATAGAGGACAGGAGAACCAGAGGTGGTTTGTGGACTCCCATGCCCAATGACACCTCATACATGTGGTATTGATATCCATCCCTTTAGCACTCAGCCAAACTGCTGATGTTGTTACCTGCAGGGATTGCAGTAGAAGAATGCTTGCCTGTTTTTGAGACAGCAAACCCTTGAGTTGTCGTCGGTGTGCAAGTAGCTTTTTTTCCCTTATTGTACCCAGTTGTTGTTCTTCCCGTCGTCTGATCACAATATCCACTGGTTTCTGCCTGATTTCCTGTTTCTGTAGTGCTACCCCTCTTTTAGACGAATAATCATTCAGGCTAAGCCAGTTTCTGAGTTCTACAGTCCAACCAACCTATAAGTCCGGGGTGTACAGTTATCTCTGCTACTATTTTACCCCCTGCCAGCAACTTGATTGGTGGTCGTAACGGACACACTGTGTCACTGGCCTGGTGCGAGCCTCTGTTTTCCTTTGCGTGCTGGCTAGTCTCAGCCATTATAACCTGACCCAGACCTATAGTAGAGCCCACCCATAGTGTTTCTTTAAAACACAATGTTCTGGTGTAGGGAGTTGTGACCGAAGTTGTACAAACTTCTACCTTGCAGCTATGATCACTCGGTTGCTCCACCACTTTCCAATACGTGGGAGGACCGCTACTACTTACACTTTTCAACCAGGTATCTGTATTTTGGTGAGAACGCAAAATATCCATCCAAGCCTGAGGTACTGAGTTATGAATGTCGGTCAGTCGTTCCTTCACTGATCTCAAGCATCGCAACTGATTTCTCACTGAAGCTTCACTGCACCATTCCCATGACTCCTTGTCCCACAAATCTCCCAGTTTAACCACTTCTCTTTCTATCCAAGCTCTTCCAAAATTCCCCGAGCTCTCACTACAAGAAAAGGGAGATCCGTCTGGGCCACACAACAGGGGATTCTAAAAAATTGGTTGCATCGCCACCTCCTCCCAAGAGGATGAATGAACTCGATAGTCAGGTAGAACTTTGGACCATGCGTACAAAACTCCTCTCCAAAAAGTAGACTTTGGCCATACATCTGATGAATTTATCAAATTCCACTCTTTAGACAGGATGTATTCTGCCAACCAAATCCAAGCGTGTTTGTTGTCTGCCAAAAGCGCTTTAATGGTCTATTTCGCTAATAGAGCAATGTTCTGACACTTGGGAAGGAATGCCAAAACCTCCCTGTTCTCTAAGAAAGGTAATACAGTCCCATGCTACTTTAGAGAGGAAGCCTTCACCCTCCTCAACTTCTGGTTTCCATAACAACCTTGCTGCAACCCTTATAATTTGTTTATACGCATGATGTCCAAGTACATGCAGTTGTAGTGGGTACCATAACACTGAGAATGCTGATGTCGAAATGACCGTAGTCCGACCCCGCAAGGATAGGTGTCTCGTGCATTCCCATTTAGAAATTCTCTGGCACACGTTTTCTTCCAATAGTTGATCTTGAAGCACTGAATTGTCTGATAGGGATACTTTAACACCAAAAGCGATTTGAGACTTTAGTTTCTATTTGTCTCATACCTCAGTCCACTTGGAATTGAAATTGTGCAGGCAAAAAATAAACTGACTTGTTCAAATTTATAAAGGCCTCAGATAATATAGTATAGTCATCTAAAACTCTACGTAAAGCACACAAAGTTCTTCTTTCCCCATTTCCATTGATACTCATTGTGTGGTTCCAAACCTGTGATCGAATTGTTATTTCTGATGTTGTCCAACAATATTTCGAGAGGTAACACAAAAAGGAGAGGAGCCAGGGGACAGCCCTGGCACAGTGACCGAGAGAGATTGAACTCATCTGATATTTGGTTATTAACTGATACCATTGCAGTTGAGGTAGGATACATAACTGAGACCCACATCCAGAAGTTAAGTCTAAATCCCATAGGTGTTAATGTAGTTCCTGCAAAGGCCCAACCTACTTTATCGTAAGCTTTTTCCATATCGATCAGAAGAATTGCTACGTCTTTTTTCTCTCGTGCAATGACTTCTAAGGCTTGAATAGTGGCTGCAATATTATCCATTATGGATCTATATTTTACGAATGCACCTTGATCTGACCCTGTGAGGGCTGGAAGATAGAGGGCTAGACGTAATGCTAGGGCTTTGACTAGGACTTTGTAGGGGACATTTAGTAAGGAAATCGGTCGCCAGTTTTTAATGTCCAACTTATTGCCTGTTTTGTATAGTAGGGTGATAATTCCTTGCTGCATACTTTTTGAGAGACTACCGCCTGTCAGGACTCCATTATACGCTTCAACGAGCAGTGGTCCCACGGTCTCCCACAAGGCAATGTAGACTTCAACTGGCAAGTCATCCGAGCCAGGGCATTTACCGGATGTCATTTGTTCTGCTGCATGTTTGACTTCTTCAACTGTGAATGGTCGGTCTAAATCCAGCCTTCCTTCCATGGGAAGACGGGCGACTGATCTGGCCCAAAAGGCAGAGTTCTCCCTTAGATTTGTAGAAAACGAATCTAAAGGTCTTCTTGTAGTCAAAATATCCTGAAAGTACAACTGCGCATACTCACACATACCCTGTGGATCTGACTTAGTAGGGGCTGAGCTTACGAAGGGGTGAGTTAATTCTCTGATCAGCGGCTTGGTTTTCTGCAGCAGTAGCCTCCGAAAGGTTTCCTTATTCATTCTGTCATTGAAGATGATGTTTTTTTGATGAAGCCAGTCTTTCCATTTTCTTGTTGGGCTGTTTCTAGGTTATCTATCCGGTTTGTCTGCTATCGCCTTGATCCGAGAGAAAACCTCAAAGTAATTCCTCATTATATTTATTCATGTATCAAACCAGGATTCAACATTAGAGAAAAAACTTTGTGCGTTCTTCCATTTATCCCAGTGTTTTTTTGCCCAGTTTAGCAAGTTAGTATCCTTGAGATGCTCTGTATTAAAACGAAACAGAGGTTTGACGGCGTTAGAGGGATCTCTAACGTCAATTTCTATTGTAACTGGGCAGTGATCTGATATCAAGGAGGTACCCAATTCCACCTTCATGCATTTGTCCCAGATTGTGCCTCTAATAAGAAAGAAGTCAAACCTTCTTCTTACTGGAGGAAACTGGGAGCCATACCAAGTATATTCTTTTAAATCCGGATGCATGGTTCGATACGTATCAGTTAGTTGCTGGGCTTCCATAAGTGCTAATAAAAGACGTCCATCAGCTCGCACAGACTCTACAGTTGGGGAATCAAGACCAGGGTTCAAGACTGTGTTCCAATCTACTGCAATGAGCAAATTGGGGTTATTTGGAAAAATGGCAGGTAGTTTTGAGAGGAACTGGAGTCTTTCGTTATAAATAGCGGGAACATAAACTGACATAGCCGTTCATACTTCTTCTAGGATCTCGAATTGTACCAAAACCCAGCGGCGCCACAGGTCCGCCATCCAGTCCGTTATGCACATGTCGAGATCCTTGTGAAAAAGGATTCCAACTCCGCCCCTTGTTCCACAGGCAGGCGACCAAAACTGTGGACCAGACCACCAGTTCTTAATTTCATTTATTCGGTCCTCATTAAGTTTAGATTCTTGAAGACACATAATCTGTGTTTTTCTTTGTGCATCCATGTCTTCAACCGATCTTTTTTCTGCCTCGTACCGGTATCACAAAGTCCGCAGACATTCTTAGTGGTTATATTAATCCTGTGCTTTGGGGGCATTTACCCCTGAAGCACCGGCAGGCTGTTGGATCCGGTCCGGATGTGGATGAGGGGACGACTTAGCCAAGGACTTCTGTGAGAGGCCAGTTGACTCTTGGGGTCCTTACCTGCGCTCCCCTAACTTTTAGTATTCATTATTTCCCATGGGAGACGCAAATAATTCAAAAAGGAGGACCCCAAGAGGATTTATCTCTGTGAAGCTGCCAGCATCCAATCTGCAATTGCGGTCGCATACATGTTCCCTGAGATTTTCACCCGTTTTAAATTTTCGTTAATTGGTGACGACAGGTGAATCAATGGGGTCCACGTGAAACCTTTCCGCTCCTTCGCGTGAATCTATGTGTCCTCAATCTTACCTTCCATACATGCAATGTACAGGCGGGCGCACGACTCATTGTCCTTTTCAACAGTATGAATCCCAACATTGAGGTTTGGGATTAACCGTATCGACAGTCCATCCTGAATCAAGGATTTAACCCTTCGAGTGATGAAACTTTCCGTCAAACAGTCATTGGCGTCCAAAATTGTACAAGGAGTTAAAATTTCCCCCGTTGCATTAGTCTGTGTCATAAAGACCACCTGTTTATCCCCTGCAATACAGATGATCGGAATTAATAAACGTGGTAACGACATCTATTGTTTGTTAAACGTTGTAACAGGCCGTGCTGCTGACAGCGACAGGGCCGTTGCCCCTTTCCTGTTAATCCTCAGAGATTCTCCAGAGCCCCGGCTTGAGTCAGAATCTTCCTTTTCTTTCTCTTTTTGGCTAAACGAGCCCGAATCTGAAAGGATTCGGGATCTTTTCAACGGAGAAGAGTTAGGTCCTTTAGTAGGTTTGGCTCGAGTGCCCTGAAGGACTTCTTCCAGAGCCCTGGAGGCATCTGCATCCGCCGCATCGATGTTGAATTTATTGACTGGACTGGTACTCTTTTCATTCATGTCCTGATTCACAGAAGAATTGGAAGGATGATCTTCTTTCCCAGAGTTATGCACCAAAGGGCCTTTGGACGGTTTACTTGACAGTCTGGATTTAATTGAATCTTGGGATGGGATCTTTTATTTCAGTTCCTTTGAGGTCTTCGCTGCCTTTTGGGGAACAGTGCGTGTTTCCGATTTGCCACCTGCAGCGCTGGAACTAGGTCCCGGCCCCCTTGTCTTACCTTATGTTTTCTTCTGGAATCTGTTCCATCCGCTAGCGGGTGGGGTTTGTCCCAGAGGAACAAACCTAGAGAACGGAGGGGTGGGGAGAGGCTCTTTGGTGGATTGATCTGCGAATGGATCAGACTCTGCCGCTGGACAGCAGATGTCCGAGTTGTCATGATAGTGCATTCTACATACATCACACCATGACGTTGCAGCCGAGATTACTTCCACGTGATATTCCCCTTTCCTAGGAATCTCGATTACCAGTTTCTTCTTGACTCTGAATTCTGCCAGTGGTTCCGAATCAAACCGCACAGTGCCCAACTCCGGCTCTTCGTCCACCTTCTCAAATGGGTGGACCTTCACCACTCGACCAAAATTCCTTTCCACCGCTATGTAAAGAGGCGCCATTAATTGCAGTGGGACGTTTATGCAACGAATCCAAAAAATCTTCGGCTTCCCAGTGCTCTTAAAGAACTTCATTTCAGCCACATCCATCAACAGGTGAAAAGTGATTTCATAAGATTTCCCTTTCAATTCGATTGTTACCTCATGTTCTTGCCGGAGACATTCAGCAATCTCTTTGGTGCTTGCCACATATGTGGTAAGGTTCTTTCCTTCATTCTGATAGCGTCCACGTTTCGTGTCCAGACTCACATCCCCACTATCGTACCATGAATTTTCGTATATGCGCACCAACTGTTTTTTAACATCATTCGACAAGTTCCCGGCCTCGTGGTGATATTGAATCGTGACAGCGTGTTCGCTCAACCAGTCCGTCTGTGCGTCTGAGAAATCCTCATCAAGGTCTAACCTTGCAAAATCGTCTCCTAATTCAGTTTCCCCAATACAAATTCCTATTGGAAGCAAACCATCGTGAAAGCATGCATCGAGCAATTCCTTGATATAGGTTTTTTCCTCACTCGTATAAATACGGTTCTCCTTTGGATCCCTTCCTGATTCCTGGCACGCGTGCAAATTTGGAAGGTTAGGTTCCATCCCGGTCAAACCTTGTAAACAGACAGTGAACCGCGTGGGGGAAGAAAAGAGCCTATAAACTATGACCCCTATCTACTACACAAATTTAATATATCCAATATGTAGGCCTCATATGAATTTGAATTAAAACAGTTTTGCAGGCTCAATTCCAAGTGTAGGGGCTTACCCTTGTCGACTTCTTGTGAGAGTGGGGCATCTTTCGCGGAGTCAGCATCTTCTTTCTTCTTTAAACAGTCTTGATAGCTTTGATCCTAATCACGACGAAGATATAGGCAGAGTATTACAGGCCCGGGGTAGCGGTCTACTTCGAGCCTCCCTGAGAGAGACTCTAACCCTGTCCAACCTTAGGACGGTTGCCATCCAAGCCGGATGGCAGTGAGGTCCTCATGACCGCCATGGAATAACCAAAACGGGCGGGAGGCATCCCAGATACCTGGGAATTAACGACGACGACGCGCCGCAACATGGTCTGACAACTGTTCCAATTGGTGCATTAGCGCCGCCGGACACAGCGCTCGAAGCATCGCTACCCTCCCGTCACTCCCCTCCAGAATTTTAGGAGAGGCTCAATCGGATTATATATATATATATATATATTTTTGTTCTCTTTTTTTATATAAAGCCCAGGGTGTTGTACCGTTTTCACTCGAATAGAACGCCTAGTCGTTATAGATGTATTTGGCACAACTTTCAGCCCAGATCCAACAATATTTACCGGGCGTTCTATTTGGGTGAAGATGGTAGACCCACGGTGATCGCTGTCAGCAGCAGCCGATGGTTGTCCTGAAGGCTCAATCGGATTCTGGCCCAGCCTGGACTCACCAGTTCTTGGCCCAGCCATTTTTCTGTGACCCGGTCGTTACGCCCCGTGAATTTCGGGACTCGGCTCCAGAGCAAATTGCTCGCAGGACCAGCCAGAAAGAAATTGCGCTGGTTAGGGTTTTTGTGGCACATAGGGCATTTCGAGGCTCGGCAAAGGAAGGATCAAAAGTACTCGTTTTTTGAGTGCCCAGTGCGGAAGGCTTACATCGAGTACACGTTTCCGGAGCCAGGTCCCAATTCCCAAAATTCCTCATTTCGGCTGTGGATCTCAGCAGCCTAAGGTCGGAAATGAAGGATAAAGGTACTAGGTGGGACTTTGCTCCCAGGTCCCAGTGGGAAGGGTGAGTGGGACTTTGCTCCCGGAGCCAAGTCCCACTGGGCCGAGTACATGTTTCTGGATCCAAGTCCCGATTGTCGAAATTCCTCATTTTGGCTGTGGATCTCAGCAGCCTAAGGTCGAAAATGAAGGATAAGGGTAAGTGGGACTTTGCTCCTGGGGCTAAGTCCCACTTGGCCAAGTACATGTTTCTGGATCCAAGTCCCAATTGCCAAAATTCCTCATTCCGGCTGTGGATCTCAGCAGCCTAAGGTCGGAAATGAAGGATAAGGGCAGCGTAAGGTCGAAAATGAAGGATAAGGGTAAGTGGGACTTTGCTCCTGGGGCTAAGTCCCACTTGGCCGAGTACATGTTTTTGGATCCAAGTCCCAATTGCCGAAATTCCTCATTCCGGCTGTGGATCTCAGCAGCCTAAGGTCGGAAATGAAGGATAAGGGTAAGTGGGACTTTGCTCCCGGGGCCAAGTCCCACTAGCAGCGTTGAGTTTTCTCAACCCTGGAACCTGAACGTGTTTGAGGAGATGTGCAGAAAATCAACCGCACCTCTCCACAAACACATCCAGATTCGTGCATTGAGAAAACTGAACGCTGGATATGAGGCTTGGCCCCGGAGATATCCCTCATTGTCCCTTGGCTTTTTTCCCCCTGAAGAGTGACAACCTTGAACCACCACAACATGGCCTCAGGCAACTGGAAAACGTGTTTTGAGCCTCTCCGGAAATTTAGGAGGCCGAGCGCCTTAGATAAAATGAATCGGCGGTGGGCAGCTTCTGAAGGCAGCTTCCGAAAGCTGGCATGCACTGGTTCTTTGAGATATTGCTATTCTTGGATAAGGCCGGGGTAATTGAGGCCATACTGACATTAGCACTATTTTTTTTTTTGGGGGGGGGAGGGGGGAGGGCAAGAACCACAAATTTCATTTCAACATGGAAAAAATAGAGACCGGGAAATCCTCAACAAATAACCCAGATTTGGCTGGAGTCCCTGTCCTCCTTGGCCAGATGCTGGAAAACGGGTCCAGCGTCCCATCTCTTTCCTAGTAAAGAACTTCCAAAATATCACCTTGGAGTGCAGGCAAAAAAGGAGGTACCAATACTGTAAGAAGATCATCCCTACCTTATCCTATAAGCTCCAGAGGTACCATTGTTTATACATCGGATGCTTTATCTCCCTAAGATTAGGCATAACAGCGGCCGTCCAGCCACTCGGGACGTACACCAACCCCTAAATCCACTTAGCTCAATCATGGCTATCCGACAGCCATGTACGGATAATGAGCCGTCTATCTTGGCCTAAATTGGCTAACTTGCTAGCACCGGACCAAGTTGTTCGGAACCGAATAATATTTTTTATCTGCCAGTCTGCTCGGATTATCCTTCTGATATTCGGTTTAGTCTTCATTTGCAGTTGTTTTACGAATATATCCGTTCCACGGAATACCCTCCCATTCCGGGCCACCAAGATTGTTTCCATCAGGACTCCTCTGCTGCAAAGTGCCATATAACCCTGTCCTGACACTAGCGGGAAGGAGGACGGACAGCATCCACTGATCGGACCACTCCATGGCCCCACTGGTGAATTTTCCCCAGTGTTTCTCCACCATGATATCAGAAGCTCATCCACCAGGGGGCAATATAACCATAGATGGATCATATTTTCCCAACCCCAATTGAGTCTCAGATATTGTGTGGAAACTTCCATTCCTTTTGCCGAAAGCCACATTGTCGTGGTTGTCACTAAAAGGGATTGAAGCCACATAATGATGGCATGTTTTTGGACTGGAGTGGTCGTAAGTGCCTTCCAAAGGCCTTGAAGCCCCTGTGCTGTGATCCCTGGTACTTGTTGTGATTCGGCCCTCCTAATAGCGAGGGAGGTTGCCACGTTCTTCAATTGAGATTGTTGCAGTTGCACGCCAATATTAGGTTTGTACTGTATTGAAGGGGTGAAATGTGACCGGGCACCAGACTCTTGTAATTCCCTGCCGCATAACAATGGTTCTACTTCAAATTGATCTGCGTTCCAGAGTAATGAAGTTGATGTCTTCCTTGTGTGTGTCGTGCTATCAAGAACCTTGACTTCCTACAATTGATAGGTGTGGTCCCCCCGATGTTATCCTTCTTCCAATCTCAGGTTCCTCAATGTTACTGTGTTCCCAGGGAGACGTTATCTTTGAATTCTCTATCCTGAAACCAGATATGGGTCGAGCATCCTTCGAACGTGGTGGAGATGGGTTTCATCTAGAAGGCAAGTGCCTATTACGTAGTCTGCCTCCAGACATAGTAGTTGAATCCACGCTCTTGGGAAGGCCTCTAATAAGTCCGCCTGATGTTTGGCTACATTATGTAATCTCGGCATCTTTCTTGTAAGTAGTGAGAGATTAAGGAGATTGGCCAAAGTATGATCCCAGAGGTCTCGAAACTGCATCACCCGTTTTTTTATCCATGAATTACCAAAGTAGCCCTCTGACTCTGCAAATGAAAAAGGAGTTGCACCTGAATGCAGGATTGACTGGTTGTCAAAAAACATCGGATTGAGCATTTCGTGCTCACTGCTTAGTGGTCAGTTGATGCCACTTGTTTGGCTTAACCGTGTTCCATGCTCCCAAGATACTCCCCCAGTTTCTAGATTCGGGTTTTCCGTTGCTGAAGGAGGGCAGGAGCAGACCCAACATACTCTTGTGTGGTATGAGAGATCGGATTTCATGCCCAAGATATACTCTGCCATCTCCATCCAGGATTTTGCCCCTGATTCCATCATTGTCTGAATTGGCCATTTGGCCAGCAGCACTGTGTTCTGTTGCAGGGGGTCCAAAATACCAAGGCCCCCAGGGCCTTTCTTTCTTGGAGTTGCCACGACTTTCCAAGCCGCCTTTGACAGGAAACCATATTCCGATGTGGCCTCTAGTTTCCAAAGGTACCTTGCTGCTGCGGTTCTTATCTTCCTATAAGCATTGTTCCTTAGTCGACGAATCCTCAGCGGGAACCACAACAGTGAAAAGGCTGATTCAGAAGAGGAGACCATCGCGAGGATAGTGGATTTGCAAGACGGCTGGCGCTGTTGCGCCCGGATTACCACAACAGGCTTGTGGAACACAGGGCGCGGTTGCCTGATGAGGTTCACGTGGGCTAATCACCAACCCTGGTAAAATGCATGTGGCTCGTTGCCACATGTCATTGAGGGAGAGCGTTCAACAGAGGTAAGCGAGAGGAACGACGATATCATCAACGAGTGGGAGGACACAGGGTGAACGGCGACATCAACAGCGGGTGGGAGGACACAGGGTGAAACGCGCAGAGCAGCCCAGTTACATGTGGTACCCAAGGGGCGCTGTCACACCAGGATCACCGCAATAGACTTGTGATACGCAGGGAGCGGCTGCCTGACGAGGTACACGTGGACTGATCAACAACCCCGGTAAAATGTATGCGGCGCATGGCCACATGTCATTGAGGGAGAGAGATTGAAGGAGGTGAGCAAGAGGGAGAGGATCAGCAACAGCAACAGCGAAAGAAACACGTGAAGCCGAGCATTCAACAGGGGCAAGGGAGAGAAACATCATCATCAACTATCGGCCACGTGTCACTAAGGGAGAGCGAGTAACGGAGGCGAGCGAGAGGGAGAGGATCAGCAGCAGCGACAATGAAAGAAACGCGAGGGTGACCTGCCTTCGGTGGGGAATGAGAGGCGTGTCGAAGGTTAAGAGGGCAGGTTGGTAATATGCGCGATCACTCGTCAGAGGGGGAGAACGTGCCGAGCGGTGCAAACACATCAAGCACGCAGCCAAGTGGGAGGGCCAATGAGCGAGAGCGCTCACGAAAGCAAAGGTGAGGTCCGGGATCTTCAACAGCCGACGAGGAGGGTGGATCGACGAGGATTGGGAGGGAGGTGGTGGATCGATGAGGATTGGGAGGGAGGTGGGGGGAAGGTGAGAATAGACGGGGTATCGAGGGAGAATGGTCATCGAAAGCAAAGGTGAGGATCGGAGACATCAACGGTGCCGTGGATCGGGAGGAAGGATCGACGAGGGCATACGGGGTGCGTCGTGGCTCATAGTCAAAAGCAAGGCAAAGGGTAACATCGGCGGCATTGCCATGGGCCATTGAGAGAGAGAGCCCTACGAGCATCTACAACCGATGGGGGTTGGGAGGAAGGAATAGCGACGAGGGAGGATCGACGAGGGCATTCGTGGTCCCCCGATCGTCATCAAGGGTAAGGAGAAATGACATGTTGACAGGAGGCGACCTCGACAGTGGAGGTAAAACGAGAGAGCGCAACGGGAAGGGGGAGAAAATTACGTAGGGGAGTAAGAGACAGGGAGAACGAAGGAAAAGGAAGGGAGGTCAAGGTACAATAGGTGGGCGACATGGAGGGAGGGGGGGAGATAGATTGAGCAAGGTAAAAGGGTGAAAAGCGGCGGACGGCAGCGCCAAAGAAGGGAATGAGATCAAGTTGACACACGGGGCAGCGACAAGCGTGAGAAACGGGACGGGAGGGCACAGGTCTTTCGTTGCATCCCATCTCGGAGTCTCTCCATTGCACCCTGCCCCCCCTGGTTCGGTAAACCTCCACTGGCCATCTGCGCAAAAAAAAAAAAAAAAAAAAAAAAAAAAAAAAAATTTTTCCCAAAATCTGCGCGCAAAAAAAAAAAAAAAAAAAAAAAAAAAAAAAAAAAAAAAAAAAAAAAAAAAAAAAAAAAAAAATTATATTTCTCCAGAGGGGATGGGAAAGAAGGAAAAGTAACATCAATCACACGAGTTATAGGAGACGGAGAAAACCCGGTTACAGAGAAACTAAAGAATAAAAACAGGTTCACATCAACATTACATCGCACGAGTAGTAAAGGGAGAGTTTTTTTTTTTTTTTTTTTTTTTTTTTTTTTTTTCCTCGGCTAACCAGCATAACAATCACACGAGCATGAGGGGATAGGCAATCTTGAAGAAGAGAAAAGGAGCCTTCACGCGATAAGGGAAGGGTCAAGACCGTGACATCAAAGGGGGAAATAATCAGACATGGTCAGGCCCTCAAACAAACAGAAGAGCCATAAAAGAATTGAATCAATGCTTCTCTTCAGAGGGGCCATGAGACAGGCAGCCCTGAAGCTGCTGGCCAATCCCCCCGTGAAGCATCACTCTAGTATGGAGTCGCGTTTAGGCAAGCAGGGAGGGAGCGGGGAAAATGTGACAGAGTCCACGGGTGGGGGAGAAGACTTTCCCGCACTACAGATAGAAAAGGATAAGGAGAGCAGGGGCAAGGCACAAGAGAGGTATTCAGAATGGGTCACGAGGCTGGTGGGCCGGGCAGAAGGGGAAAGCATCCAAGAGCGGCGCTCAGACGATCCCTCGACTTCAAGAGGATCAAGGTCGCAAACCACATGGGCATCGAAACTGAAAGGGCCCTATCAAGGCAAAACCTTGCAAGCTCAAAGGAAGGACCCCCAGGCGAACACCCTTTCCCTCCCACTTTCCAACCTCTCCACGGCATGGGCGTTCTTCCTTTCTCAGTTTCTGACACCCTCGGAGCAGAGAGTAGTGGAGAGTGGCAGTAAGAAGATGCAGATAAAATCCTACCCCCTGCAAAAGATGACAGTGACAGACACCATATACCAAAAGCACACTAACAATTGGATCTTCCACGATGATGCCGCCTACAAATTCAGTAACGACAAAATCAAGTGGATAGGTAAGCGCCTTGCATCCATGAAAGGCTGCCCAGAGGCGGCGCAAAATGACTTTTTGATTCAGTCGGTCTCATCCACTGTCTTCACGATCCTGTGCCTCCTTGAAAAGGACAAAGAAATCATTGACAGTTGGAGAAAGCTCAGGTGTGATAGATTATAAGTCCGTATCTACCCCTGGAACCCCCCAAAAGCAAGGGCCGGAGGAGAGACGAGCCCAAATGATGGAGGCACACTATTGGCCCAGGGTATAATTCAGGCACATCCCCATAGAGATCCAGGCAGCATTGATCCATGATATCAGAGAGCAATTCGACATTGTGGATTTCATCGACCCACTGTCGTCCTATGTAGCCAGAAGGGACGACTACTTTATGCTGGCCCTTGACTTCCCTCCATACCAACCGTTCACAATTGAGGGGTAAAGAGTACAGAATACATACAGCCCACAAGCACAGACTCTGGTGCTTTCGCTGCAAGGCGTACAGACACCTGTGTTCAAACATGGACTGCCCCAATAACCAGGGCAAACAAAACAGGGTCGCAGGCCGACTCCTACGTGATCCGTTCCGGGGTAACCTATGGAGGACGGTGGACCCAGGGCATGAAGGTTGGGTATATGAAGAAAGTAAGGGAAAGGAAGGCGAACAGGGGGGATGGAAATGGGAGAAGATCGGGGAGCCAAACTGGGGAACCAAACCCCCAGATACATGGACACCGCCAAAAGTGGACGGGCCCAAAACCTGCCAACAGACAACTGCAAGGCAAGAAGAGCAAAACCAGCAGCTCCAACTGCAACAACAATGCCAATTACGATGGGTAAAGCACGCAGGAGCAGCGCAACAGGGGTGGAAACCCCAGCAACCGCAACACCAACAGCACTAGCACAATCTATGCAGGGGGGAGCACACAGGGACAGAACAACAGGGGCTGTAGTTGCACCTACAAGGAGAAGCCACAAAGAAAGCAAACGGAACGTCGTGCGGGCAGGTGCAAATCCACCAGGAATGGAGAGCGAAAACAGCCCATGAGCTACAAGAGCGTACGGAACCCACCCCCTTACCCGGCCCATCACCGCATAATTACCTGCAGGAAGGAGGCAAGAGGCGAACAGAAGAAGAAGTGGCAGGGGGGAGAGAGGAAGAGAGAACACAGGCTGAAGGGGGGGAGAATGGGGTCATAGGAGAGGGGCTTCTAGTTGTAGGACCCGGCAACGGCGAACAACGGCAAGCTCGGACGGGGGAGGTGGGAGAGGAGACTAGCCGGGGTGAAGGTCTCGACCTCCTCAGGGACGCTTTTGGCCCGGCCCCCATGGATGTAGAGTCAAGCCCCCCTCCTTCCACGTCCCCCCCCCGACATAATAATGGAGGAAGTGCAGGAGCCAGCCGCCAAGGAAACCCAACAGGAGCAAATCCCAGTAGAGCAGAAGTGGATTCAATTGGCGGACTGGCTACTCAGCAGCCTGAAAGACAGATATGGCTCGGCGAAGAACGAGTTCTGGGACGCCACTTACCTGAACATTTTTCCCATTTTAGACGGCAATCCCGATCCGAAGAGGGCGATGATGGAAAGGCCTCCCCCTGGGGCTATCATAGCCAGAGGTTGGTTCCTGGGTGCTGCACACCAGGGCGGATCTGCTGCCGGCCCCGCACCAGACCAAAGAGACCTGTGAGTCGACAACGTACCAGGGGGAGAATGGGAAGAGCGATAGCTAGCTAAAACAGGTTGCTGGTCCACAACAAGGGGAAGATAACCAAGGGCTCATCGGCACGAGTGACAACAGTATCAAGGATCATAACAGTCAGCAAATATCAAGGAAAACCCCGCCCGAGAGTCCCACGCCCGAAATAGGCCCACTGCGGGAGAATGTGCCAACAAAGAGGAGTCGTCTGAGATAAATGTTAGATCAGGGAGGGGGGACAAGGAAAATGAACGCAATAGGAGTGCCCCTAATCCCGGTAAGGGAGAAGAATGGTCAATGGGACGTGGGCCTCCGTCCATCAGAAAATGGGAAGCAGGGAGGGGGGACACTGAAAGGTTGGTCGTCCTTCCAAGAGTATGACGCTCTAGGGGAGCAGGTGTTCCAATTGGACCTTGACAGATTCATGGACTCACAATATGAGCCTGGGGCGGAAGCTAAGTGGGTGGCAAAGGAAGAATCAACGCATATGGCACAAAGAGTAGCCTTCGCCCGGTTTAGTGAACGCAAAGACGCTAGTCTCATCTGACTCTCCCATAAGGAGCTCTTGGAAGTGCACCAGTCAAGAGTTAAGGCCAACACATGTTGGAGTGCCCCGGAGGTGGTCCTTTGCTTATGCTCACTCCTTAGGCACAACACCCTACAGGACCCCTCTACCCTTGACAAAGCAGATTGGGAGAATTTGACAAGTCATGACTAGAACCGAGGGGAGAGAGCAGGATTAGAGGATACGGGACGGGCAATCAACCCAAGGGACAGACGAGCTGCAAGTCCTCTACGGAAAAGACAAGACCCGGATCCTACGAATCCCCCTCGGCAGCGGCCATCCGCGGCCAAGTTCGCGGACGCGGCCAGTCCGCTGACCCCGCGGACGCGCGGCTTTGGAGCCACGTGGCGACCGCAGGGGAGCAGCTTTCGACATTCGGAAGACGCCACGTGGCGGTGCATCCCCGGCCCCACCCCACCACACAAAAAAAAACTGAAAAATATCAACTTTTGGATGGGGGGGGTTCGGCGAAATCGAACGAAATTGAAAGAAAGAAAAAAATGCATTTTTTTTTTTATTTTTTTTTTTTCGTTGATTGATTGCTTGGTGGGGGCGGGGTTGCCCCGCCCCGCCTTTGATTGATTGAATGATTGATTGATTGAATGATTGATTGATTGATTGATTGATTGATTGATTGATTGATTAGTTTCGTCGATTTTTTTTTTTTCGTTGATTGATTGATTGATTGATTGATTGATTGACTGGTGGGGGAGGGGTCTCCCCCCCCGCGATTGATTGATTGATTGATTGATTGATTGATTAATTGATTAATTGATTTCTGTATTTCTTTATTCCATCTTTTT
>BFEA01000017.1:2091397-2108596 GCA_003427395.1 Chara braunii | reverse complement strand
CCCCACCAATCAATCAATCACTCAATCAATCAACAAAAAAAAAAAAAGCAAAATCGAATATTAAATGAATCAATCAATCAATCAATCAATCAATCAATCAATCAATCAATCAAAGGCGGGGTGGGGCGACCCCGCCACCACCAATCAATCAGTCAATCAATCAATCAATCAATCAATCAATCAATCAATCAATCAACGGAAAAAAAAAAGAAAAAGAAAAAAACGCGTTCATTTTATTTTTCTTCATTTCTCCTCGTACGCAGCCCAACCCCCCCAATTAAAAATTGTTTTTTTTTTCTTTTTTTTTTGTGTGAGGGGGTGGGGCCGGCATTGCGCCACCCCATGGCGCTTCCCGAATCCCCAACCCCCCTCCCCTCCGGCCGCCAAGTGGCGTCAAAGGCCGCATGGCATCACGGACACGTCCGCGAGGTCACGGCCTAGGCCTAGGCCGCGGACTTGGCTGTGGATGGCCGCCACCGAGGGGGATTCATAGGGCTGCGACGCTCCCAGTTTGCTATTCTGGCCACCACCTTGTCTACTAAGATGTCACATTGAAGCTCTGAGCAATTTGACAATGTGGCTTGAACAGTGAACACCCAGAAATATGTCGGCGGAGTTCACCGGGACCTGACCAAGGCCCCAGTTCGCACACAACTCATTGGGGGGGGGGGAAAGAGAAAAAAGACAGACTTATCCAGTTTATTGAGGCTTTCGATAATAAACAATAATCTTCGTGTACCCTACGTAGTTCATTCAAACTCTCTGTGGAGTTCACACTTGCGACTGTCAGATCATCTGCTATCGCCCCCCCCCCTTCCATTGAGAGGAGGAACACAGTTGGAAGCCGACCATCCGATGATTTATTCTCGTGTTAGCCAACAAAAAATCCAATTGCAATACAAAAATTAATGGGGCTAGTGGACAACCTTGGAAGAGCGACCGTGACAAAAAAAATTCTTCAGATTGTCTTCCATTTACTATAACTGTCGTTGTAGCTCTTGCATACATTGCTTTCACTCACCATCGAAATTGGGGGCCAAAACCCAGGCCCAACAAAGAAGCGTTGACAAAAGTTCATCCAACCTTATCGTATGCTTTTTCGATGTCAAGCATCAGGATGACCACTTCCCTCTTCTCTTTTCCAATTATTTCCAGGGTTTGTACTATCACAAGTATGTTATCAAATATCAAACGTCCCTTCACAAAAACTCCCTGTTCCTTTCCGACTAAATCGGGGAGAACGGTTTTTCCATGTCAAGCTTCAGGATAACCACTTCTCTCTTCTTTTTTTCAATTATTTACAGGGTTTGTACTATCAAATATCAAACGTCCCTTCATGAAAACTCCCTGTTCCTTTCCGACTAAGTCGGGCAGAACGGAAGCGAATCCAAGGGCGATGATTTTAACTAACAATTTGTAAGATACATTAAATACGGTGATCGGATGTCAGTTGTGTATTCTCTTTTGTTTTTGTTTTTTTACAATAGGAAGACCATCCTCTTTACCATACCCGAAGGTAGGGTACCTGAGATCAAAGCCTCATTGAAGATATCACAAAAACACTAACCAAAGGATCCCCATGTGGACAAAAAAAAATTGATGGGCAGACCATCTGGACATGGGCATTTTCCCCGGGCCATTTGGCGAGCCGCAAATGTTACTTCCTCCACCGTAATTATATCATTTAAGCTAGATTTGGTATCTGATAATATCATCCTAGAAGTGCAATTTCAGAATGTTGAGCTCTCAACTAAGTTTGAGTCAAAGTTATCGTATGGGCACCTGGTGAGACAATGTCTTGATAATAAGACATGACATATGAGCATAAACTTTCAATATATGTAGCCAAGGGGGCATCCAACACAAAAGGGTGAAAGAGTTCTCTTAATACCAGTTTGGATTTCCGTAGGATAAACGTTATGAACATTTTCTTGGTCATCTCATCATAGCCCACCATCCCTTTGATTTTTAACCATTCAAACCAATCCTTTTTGTTTTGCGGATTTTCAGCTCTTCCAATTCAGAGAGTGTCTTGACTCTCTTAGAGTACCAAGAGCTTCGTTGCATAGAGTACACGTACGAGGCCTTTCCGCACGAAACGTACAGGTAATA
The DNA here is from genome assembly GCA_003427395.1 of Chara braunii. Lineage (NCBI taxonomy): Eukaryota > Viridiplantae > Streptophyta > Charophyceae > Charales > Characeae > Chara > Chara braunii. The sequence continues at coordinate 2,106,484 of BFEA01000017.1, read as the reverse complement.
TTTGTACGGGATCTGTAGGGGAACATGTATGGAAACCTGTACGTCTTGTACGCCCGTCGCCCTCGTGCGAAAAAAAAAAAAACGAGTCATAAACAAAATCCGAAACAAAAATATGTGATGCAACAGCAGAAAACAAGCAACATTTGGTTGAGCATCATCTTCAGATTCTTATTAGAATTTGAGGAAAAAAAAAAAACACTACCATATTAATAAAAAAAAAATACTAGTACGGGACCCCTAGCGTACGAGTAGCGTACGAGTACAATAGTACGAATCCATACTCGTACGAGGGTGTGTACAAGTGGCAACGCAGACCAAGAGTATTCCAAGAAAGGTTATGAACCATTATATGAATCGACTAGTTCAATGATTTTCGTTAATTGTTTCTCTTTCCAATTTCTGTTTGCGACTTTCATCCTAGGGAACTCAATCATGGCGGCCTGTAGGATGCCAATGCCCACATCCACGCAATCATTTTGATTAATAAACAAGTCTTTGGCTACTTGTCAGTCCTTCATCTGCGCATTTATCCATTGAGGGATGCCAAGGTCCTTCAGGGTCCTTCATCATCTTGACGTTGAGTTTAAAAGTGGGTCCCTGTCTTTCCACCACCTCCTTAAATATCATGTCCATTGCAACTGGGTAGTGGCTGATCCTGTAGCAATAATGATATCTGCCCACATGCATCGTTCCGACGGATCTCCCCTGGCCAAAATGAAGTCAAAGCGCCTCTTTGGTTGGGGCACGCGTTTGGCTGGTCAAGAGCTCTGTCAAGTAAAACCAAAATCATCAGGGTGTATCGTTCTATATATGTCAATAAAAGAGTGTACCTCTATAAAGGAATTCAGTCAATGTGCATCATTTCTTATAGGACACGGGGTGGGAGAGTCAAGCCCCGGATTGATCGCACAATTCGAATCACCCAACAAAAGAAGATTTTCGGTGTCACGGATAACTTTGAGGAGGTCGACAAAAAAGTTGGTCGTAGTAGAGTAGTTTACTAAGGCATAAATTGTCATTGCAGTCCAGTCTTCCTCTGCTATGGCTAAATTTACCCAAGCCCAACGTCCTTTCAATGACTTGTACAACTTTCAATGACACCCACTTCTAGATTTTTATCTAATAAGATGGTCACGTCCCTTTTGGTTCCCTCTACGGAAGACCAGATCCGTGGACCCGCCCACCAGTTCTGAATGTTCGTCAATTTCTTTGTTCCAAATTTTGTTTCTTGTAAGAGGAGTATCTGTACATTTGAGAGTACAACCGAAGAAAAATCTCTCTTTTGTGTTGTGAGTAACTGTTCTAATCGCCTAATCCTTGAACGTTCCAGGTGGCAAGTCTGATTCTATTGGGTAGACTCATTCTAGGTACCGGGGTCGCTCGGAGATCGGATGAGGAACCCTTCTTCACTTACTGTAACTGTTGGACCCAAGTTTGACGGACCACATTCTCCTACCTTTCAACTGAAACTCTTGCTCGCTCGCCTTTTCAGCAAGGACTCGGCAAAAGAGTCAGTCATAATCACCTCCCGATTATCTGATAGGACAACTTGAAGCCAATCCGTTACAACCCTGCAGAAAGGCTCAATATGAGCCTTATGTTTGCCAATGTATCTGACTGGATAGAAGTCAAATGTGCCAGTTTCATCCAGTAGATCTTTAACTCATCCTACTTGCTTTTATTGTTTGTGATATAACTTCATATAAGTTAAATTCATAAAAGCAAGGAGCATGTGCACCTTACCCCCTCCTGGTATGTCAACAAGGTGTCTTGCCATTTGTGGTTTCGGAAGCAGGTCCGCCTTACCTAGGTCCTGCAAAATATGGATCTTCACCAGGTTGCAGACCAATACTGGTGAAGGGGAACTTTTTAGCAAAATAGATGGGAGCATTAAACTTCCGTCTTTGCCCTTCAAACTAAACAGTCTGGGTGTATAACCATCATACAAGCAAATAAGGGGGATAAGGTAATCGGCCACCTGACTCTTTACCTTGTCTCCCCGCATGAGTGTGCGCATAGGGGTCTCCATCGTTAGTGAACGTCTAGCCGTTTTGATGGTCTGAGATCTCCCTCTTTTCTTTTTGGGAACTCCACGATCTCCTCCGATACTCCCCCCATGTCCTTCATGATGGATCTTGTCTTCAACTTCAACCCCTCAATACAAGGTCTTTTTATGGATGATGAGTCATGTGCAGCTACAACCGTATGTGGTTCATCCAAGGGTGTGGCTCCTGGGGGGAAGACGAGAGAAGGGAGGAACTGGAACGTCGGGAAGGAGTTTCCCAACCCAACCTCCCCTTCTGACCGAGCACTACCCGGTCCTTGTTTTTTTTCTCCGGAAAAATCCAATGTATTCTCCGTAGGGAAAAATAATTCCTGAATAGGTTCGTCTATGTTCTGATTTTCCTCCTCAGAGGGACATTCGACGTCGGGATTGACCAAGGTGACCAGTACAGTTTTGTTTTTAACCAGCAATTGCTGCACTTTAATTCCCCTCAATTTTGCCTGTTCGTCGTCCGAGCTATCTTTCTCGCAGTAAATCGTGTTATTATGGATCTTACTGTCTTTACGCTTGCTAGCGGACAACTGGGCCGGTCTGGATATGACCAACGTCGTGTTGTCCAGCAATTTAGGGGAATGATCTTGTGGCTTGTCCGTTATCGATGAAGGACGGGTCCCGCCTGTCGTTGATGTGGGTTCCCAAGTTGGATTGTCTGTTCCCCTAATTGGCACGTCCAACCCTGATCCTTGTCCCGTTTTCTTTCTTTGATCAATACCAGCAGGAGGGTTATTTTTTGTTGGGCAAGGAGGGAGAGGTGGGTTTTTCTTTCCTTCCCCATCATCCTGGATGTCTTTGTTGTCCAGCTTCCCTTCCTTGCTTGACCTTACCTCACTTCTCTCGGCTGCTTTGCCCCCTTTGTCCTCGCCCTCATTTTTTGTATCTCGTGGGGGGTTAGGATCTTCTTCCTTCTCCTTTTGAGTCTGTTTGTCCTTAGCTGGGGATTCTTGACCGTCCCTTTTCTGATTCCCTTCCAGTTGGACGTGATGGGAACCTTTGTTTTTAATTCCCCTTTTGTCAACTGACAATTATTTGCATCAACCATGTCCAGATCGTTGGGAGCCAAGGGGGTTCCCCACCCTCCTTTTCAGGATCTGAAAGGCTGGGTTGAGATCGCTTCCCATCAGAGGGGCCTGACTGATCTTTCAAGTTTTGGGGGAATTTTTTTTTCCCTATCCCTTTTTTTTTTTTTGTGTCATCTTCAGTACCCAAACCCCCTTTCGTATATAAACCCCCTTTCGAACCCCCTTTTGACCCCAGGGAGGGCACCTTGTCTCCCGAGTTAGGGCCCTTACCTTTGCCCTATGCGGCTTGCTCCTTTTTGAGCGAGCATGATTTCATAATTCTCTGAGTGGAAATGCTGCCGACAGACTCGACACCACTGTGTCTGCACGTGAACCACTCCATTTTTTATATACCCACCCTCGTCAATATCTAAGATTAGATAGGGTTTATATCGCAGGAGGGTTGTCGGTTCCAGGTCAAAACGTACATCAATTAATTCAGGAGACGTCGACTCGAAGAAAGTCCCATACTTCTTTAATATTTTACCGTAGGCCTTATTAACCGCTGCAGCCAAATAAGAAAGTGTTACCACGGGGATGTACATACTATACATCTGATCCAAAAAAACTTGATAATGTACCTTAAGGTTTTCCTTCATTCGAACAATTCATGTTCCGACATCCATGGTTTGAAGGAAATAGTGATATTATAGTGTGTGTTTTCCTGTCCAGTTCAATTTTATCTTCTTTCTTTCGTAACATCCACGTTACGATTTCCTTAACAGAGGCTACATATGCTACTAAATTGAAACCCTCGTTATGAAACACCCCCCTTTTTGGTGGGGCGCTAATTGACCCGCTCTTTGACCAACCATTTTCCCATATGCGTGTCAGAATTTTGACAGAAACAGGTAGGGACTTGGAGTCGTTTTCGAAAAAAAAACAGGATGACATTTTTCCGAGGCTGTGACGAACCATTTTTTGTAATCGCGCGACTTTTTGCCCGAAGCTGCCTTCGGGGAAATGAATGGGTCGGATGGATGAGCAGTGGAAAGATGGGTCGGTCAGGCAAACTGCATGGATGTCCTCGTTTCTTTCTATTTTTTTGTGGGAATCTGTCGGGCCGGTGTTGGGAAGGTCTCACGCCAACGATTGGGTAACCGCGCCTTATCGAGCGAGATGGATAACAATTGTCATGGTTTCTTTCTTATTCTATCGTGAGCACTAGGAATTTTTTGCGTGATCATTGTGCGAGAATATTGTTTTTGAATTTTTAACTTACGTCAAGTCCCCACGGGCTCGCGAAATTGTTTTTGGTCTTTTTTTTCTTTTTGTTGCAATTAGAACTTAGGCTAGGAATTTCGGTACTCTGAATTTTGCTGCACCGCGCTTCTCACTCGTGCACATCTTGCAACACTAGAAACTGGGCTCTGACTGGATCGCGCCCTTAATCTTGTGTAACTGTATCTTTCTTCTTTCTTGGATTCCTCGTGTTTGCTCGCCTTCTCCTTCTTCCTCGTCTTGCATACTCTGTTCCAATTGGCCAAAGCGCCTGCATGACCGGATCGATGCGTGGGGTGTGGCTACGACCCCGACACCGCGGCCTGGCCATGCAGACGTAGGCACTTCCTCTCTCCTTCTCCTGACCACTTGGGATTAATCCTGTACCCTTCGCACGGGCATGCATACTATAAATTTTGCAAGTGCGATTAGTTTGCTCTTTATGGATCTTGGAGTTAGCGCGATCAGTGAGGGTTGACTAACGAGTCAGGAGTTAGCACGATCAGTGAGGGTCGGCTAACGAGTTAGGAGTTAGCGCGATCATTGAGGGTCAGCTAACGAATTAGCGTGAGAGGTGAGTCGACGAGGGAGTTGGGCGATCCGACGAGCCGGTGTCAAGTATGCGGGGTTCACGTGCAGGCCGCAATGGACTGTGGCGCACGGGCGAGCCTGGCTTGCATGCTCAAACCAGGCGGGGTGACAACTATGTGTTGATACGCAGCGATAGACTGTCCGTATCGGGGGTGTAGAGCAGTGGGACAGACAGAGAGAGAAAATAGTTGTGTATACGCGATGAGGTCCCTTCTTTCGCTTATCTGTATAATTTTGGTTCCTACTATGACCAATTTTGTTGCGGCCTTTTTGGACTTTTCTTTATAAACGATCTCGGATTTTCTTTGTCATTTTTGCCTCATGTATGCATGAAATGAATGTGAACTCTTTTCCGTTAGTGATTTTTTCAGATTTCCAATATTATTTTGCGATGCCTGTTTCGTCACCTTCTATTATCCATTTGCATGTGTCATACTCTCAACCATGATTGGAGACACTCGCTATGGATGTTTGGGTTTAATCGTTACTCTTCGGTCGTCATTGGATCACCATGAATGTTGTGATGAGTTGATTGTCCTTTCCCCTTTTCTCTCCTTTCCGTCACATGAATGACATGAGTATGAATGGAATGTCTTGATCTCACCCAATATAGCATGAGTAGGATAGTTGCATGCAGGACAAACACAATCGGTACACTGAACCAAGGACCGATCCGCTTTCGCTCATGTGCATGCTCAAGTACGAGAGTAATCTCGAGAAAACCGAGTCGCAGCGTACTTACGCCTCTGCATGAGTCAACCTCAAACTCACCAAAAGGATGCGGGAAACCGAATTCCCTAGCCAGCTATGGTCGTAGAAACTCCCTTTTGGATCACCGATCTTGAGAGCCTCAGGGATCCGGAGTATCGCGAGTACTGGGAAGGATAGCATCTCAAACGACGGGGAAACTTGAGAAACCTAGAATTCCCCTATCTGACGGAGAACGACCGACTGTGCGCGGGGGATTTCCACTGGGCCATAACCAGCGATCCTAGCGGCCCATATTATCCAGACACTGACAACACTCAATATTACATATCCCTGGGCTTCATTGTTATTAATACCAGTTTCCCTCCCTTCCGTCTCCTCCTCCCCTATCACCAGCTCACAGTGGTACCGTGGAATTCCATAGCTCGCTATTGGTCTCACCCATCGTACGAAGAGTGCCAGCGGTACCAAATGTACCGAGCTTCGGGATTTATCCGACGAACCCGAACTGAGGCCGAGCAGCGATTACACAGCCTCCGCTTGCGGCCCGCCTTGTCGGATTCCGAAGCTTGTTATGAACGGCGCCGACGGCTTTTCGCCCAACGCGACAACCATAGTGTCCCACCGGTCCACCAAATAAGGGACCGATCGTGGCGACGCCACTGGCAGAGACCATAGCCCCATCCCCCGAAGACTGAAACGCTGGATACGATCTTCACGTACCATCTTGCACCATTGTCCCTAAACTTGCCACCGGAGATCTCAGTTCCGACCTGGGACTCCACCCCCACTTTCCTAAAATCCTTGGCACACCCCTTTTTCGCACTTTCGGGCCCCCATCCCACTCCGATCAGGACGTCGCGTCGGGCGTGAGGTTGGGCGTCACAAGGCTACTCTTCCTGGACAGCATAGAGGTTGGGGTTTATCACCACTCGTACAAAATTTTCCCCAACTTCCACTTGTTCAGGAAAGAGTTCATCAAGGAGTAACCCCTCATGGTAGCAGTCAGCGAGGATTCCTTTGATTCAAGACTTCTCATCCGATGACATCGACAGGGGAGGACGAGATGAAGACGAATCGGCCATCGGCGCATCGCGAGTCCGTTGACCAGCAAAAACAACCTCACTTAAAATAGCACTTATCCTAATAATGGATAATCGACAAGCCTCAATAATTTGGGATAGGAGTGTACTTTAAACCAAAATCCCCCACCCGAGTTGTGAGAGAGAATATTTCGTAAACACCTCTTGTTGCGGGGACAACTCGTTCCTGTGGCGTCGGTAGACGACCGTCTGAAGCCAACTCCTTCGCGCTTCTTGTTGCAGGTGTCTACTTACTGAACGAGCCCTTCTACTTCTACCACGCCCTTGTGTCTCAAGGAGAGCGCCGGCATAGCGGCGCCATAGACACCATGTTCAGACTGGTAACCCTTTGTTGAATTTATTTCACATCTGTCGTCGCCCTCCAACCAAGGGTTCTCCCTTTCCCCTTGCGGATCTCGTTCATCCCACTTGGACGACTACGGGCGTCCTCAGAATAACAGCAGCAGGCCGGCCCGTGACGAAGCAAGTTACCCTCGATGCAGAGTAAAATCTCCAAGCAGCCTTGAAATGTATGATGCTGCTCGGGTTGCCATGGCGATTAGGCCGGATGCATCTTCTGGTCCTAACCCTGATCTCAATTAGCGCTAACGTTGCGCCGAAGCGCAATGTTAGTGCATGAAATTAGCGCTGGGATTATAGCTTCCGGCTCGCCTGCTCGCTCTGTCCTACAGTAGCCCGGGACACATCAGCAATATCGTTCATGTATCTGACCCCATTTACAGCAGTGCCCCTACGGGAATCCTCCCAATAAGTAAACAAGTCGTCCTGTGAGTATGCCCTCAAAGTATTTTTTTTTTTTTCTCTCTCTCTCTTCCCCTGCATTTGTGCATTAAGTTTTTTTTTTTTTTTTTTTTTTTTTTGAAGTTTCGCTCACCCATCTGTCATCTGATTTGGGTGTGGAGTGGAACTCTGGTCTCCGTCTCAGCAGTTCACGGGAGCGGGCCTCGCCCACTACTCTCCAAATGTGAAAAAGACAGAAATTAACGGGGGAGGTCAGAAACGGGACAAATCCAAAAGAGGGGGAAAAGGAACGGTTCTCAAGGACAAAGGTTCAAGGGGGATCTTGAAAGGGAAAAGGAACGGGAAAGAGAGATGGAAAGGAAAAGAGAACAGGAACGGGAAAAGAAAAAGGAAAAGGAAAGGGATAAGTTAAGAGAGAAAGAGAAGGCCAAGGAAATGGAAAGGGAAAGAGAGAAAGAGAGAGAAAGGTTGAGGGAGAAGGAAAAGGGCAGGTGGATGACAATCTCTAAAGAAAAGGAAGAGAAAGAACCTACGCCTATCATGGAAGAATCAATGATAACATCATGCCCAGAAAGTCGTCAGGATCACGGCCCAATGGACGAAAATCCAACAGAGGGGTTAGGAGGGAGTGGGGGAACAGGGACAGGGGAGAGTGCAGCGGACCTGCGAAGAGACGGAACGAGTGGTATTGAAAAACATCGGAAAACATCTCTCCCGGGCGGACTGATGATCGCAGATCCGATGGATCCACTGGATCGAGCGGATCTAAATATCCAGAGAGTTTTTATCCCACTAATTTGTGCTAACTCCAACAAAGGAGTCATGGTCATGGCCACACAGTTGGGTAATGGCCTACTGGAGGTTCCTACAGCAAACGCAGAAGGGACCCTAACTGAGCTGGCTATTCTGGAGAAAGTGAAACCACTGATCCCGAACTTCCTACACGTAAGGGTAATCCTTGCACTACGGGTAGGATGTTTTACTGCAGAAAATGGAAATGGAACCAGGGCTCGCTTGTACCTGGTCTTCTTGGATGCTAAAATGGACAATCTAACGATGAAACAACTGAACACGATGGACAAGGACTGGTTTTCTCTGTCTATTCTGGACTTCCCTGTGAATGAGAATTTAAACAAGATAATCTTTAAACAAACAATGACGGCACAGACGATTGCCCATTGGTTGGCCACCTCAACACTCAGAGAAACGATCTTCCGATCGGATTTGGCAAGCGCCTTGCGAGTTCCCTGGTTGGAACAGCAGAACCTGAAGGGAGGGGAAGGGTCTAGACGGCGGAAACAGATGGACATGAATACACCAGTATCAGGCCGGATCTAAGATTCCTCTAACGTTGCCACGACCTATGCTGCCTAAGGGCATACTGCGCATAATGTCATGGAACGTTAGAGGTCTATGTGATACCAATAACAAGCATAAAAGGGACAGATTAAAATCTTGGCTGCATTTCAAAAAGTCTGCAATTGTTTGTATTCAAGAGTCGAAGTTGGATTAACGAAGGCTAATTACTGAATCCTCTTGGTGGTCAGGCCCACAATTTTGGGCCCCGGCAAGGGGTACGGACGGGCAAGCAGGTACCTGTGGAGAGACCGGTATCCTACTCCACAGAGATCTGAAAACTATAGTAATTGACCACATGGTGGATATATGGGGCCGTTGGGTATGGGTGAAAATAACAGTTGGGGAGGAAAATTGGACAATCATGTCGTCGTACCTTCCCATGGGCTATAACGAACGTGTCCACTTCATTGCGGAACTCCCTAGTCTGATCCCAAGTTCTGACAACTTGATCTTGGCTGCAGATTGGAACACCATCTTGAATCCAGGATTGGATAGTCCCAAAGTGACCCCTATCAGAGCAGATACAAGACTATTACGAGCATTTATTATCTCACCAAATTTGACGGATGCCTACAGATCTTTGCACCCGGACAGCCATGGCTACACCTGGTTCGGATCGCGGACCCCCCCTGCTTGAAGGAGGCTTGACTATTTTCTAGCAAGGGGAATTTCATGGTCCAACTGTATAAAAGTGGAGGTAGGTAATTCCTACCTATCCGACCACCGCCCGATACAAGCAGAGTTTAACTTACCACAGAAGAATAATTTTGGTCCATCGTATTTTAAATTCAATACGAATCACCTCAAGGATAAAGGGGTGGTGGACTGGATCAAACATCACTTAGATGAATGGTCTCAGACCCGGCACCTCTTTGAGGAGGAAGACCGATGGTTGGAAGTGGGATTTAGGATTCTACAAGGGTCCTTGAACAACATCTCCAGGATAAAGGCAGTGAAAGCCAAAATTCAGGAAAATGCATTGATCTTAAGTATACAGAAAGCAGAAGCTGAACTGGGGAAACACCCAGTTTTGGACGCCTACTGGACAGCGAAACGCAGAAGGAAAATCCTAGCATTGGAAAAAATGGAAATAAAAAAACAAGAACTGTGGACCCAATGACTGGCCCAAAGAAATATAATTTCAGGGGACAGAATGGATAGAGACACTTTTCGTAGACTGATCTTGCAAAAAGCCAAACCTCCAATGAGACAGCTCGCTCACCCCTTTGCAGTGCAACAAACGATTACCAAGGATGTAGACCAAATGTGTGAGTACGCAAGACTGTATTTTCAAGACATCCTAACAACAAGAAGACCGTTTGATGGCGTGGCCTCAGATTTGAGGGATAACTCAAATTTTTGGGATCTGACACAGGCCAGTGTGCCACCCCAGGCAAGGTTAGACCTGGACAGACCTGTGACAGCTGAGGAACTCCTATAGGCAGCCAAACAGATGACTAGTGGAAAATGCCCAGGATACGACGGCATACCAATAGAAGTTTATCTTGCGGTATGACCTCAAATTAGCCCGTACCTGGTTGCCTGTTATAATGGGGTTATAGAAGGGGGTAGGATAACCAAAGGAATGATGAACAAAATTATCTCCCTCTTGTACAAGAAAGGAGAGAAAACGGAGATAAGAAACTGGTGCCCTATCTCACTATTGAACGTGTCCTACAAGATTTTGACAAAAACACTGGTTCTGAGATTATCAAGATATCTGCCGGATTTGATCAAGAAAGAACAGGGAGCCTTTGTGAAGCATAGGTCCATTATGGACAATATTGCTGCCGCAATACAGGCACTGTAAATCATTGCAGCAGAAAAACGAAATGTCGCAGTCCTTCTCCTGGATATGGAAAGGCATACGACAGAGTAGGTTGGACCTTTGTGATGACGACCTTAAAGCACATGGGATTTGGATAATTTTTTGCCCACTGGGTTGCTACAATGTACTCAACGACAACTGCGTCAGTAATGGTCAGTCGGTATAAGTCTCAACAATTTGCACTGTCCCGTTCACTTAGACAAGGGTGCCCCCTAGCTCCATTACTATTCGTTGTCTATATGAAAGTGCTTCTCGACAACATAAGATTTAGAGAACAGATCGAAGGCCTAAAGCTCCATTACCAAATTCAATGGAAGGGAGGAGCCTTGGCTGACGATCTAACAATTACCTGCGTCAACAGTAGGTCAGCCTTGATTACTTGAGGAAAGTGCTAAATACTTACTGTGAACTGTCGGAGGCCTCGATCAACTGGAATAAATCTACTTATTTCCTACCTAAGGACTACGACTTGGAAGTGAATTGGGGAACTAATCCAGTCCCTGCAGATGCGTCAGAACGCTTTTTGGGAATGCAAGCGGCACTAGCTAACAACTCAGAACTTCAAGACTCGATATTGGTGGAAAAGTTTTGTGCAGGTTGTCAAGCTGGAGTCATAAACGGCACCTCTCTCTGTTGGGAAGGGCGCTGGTAACTCAGACAGCAAGATTTGCAGTTCTATGGTTCGTGCTCTCCATACATGCCCTAGAGGACAAGGCCATAAGGCCATCAAGAAGGCAGCTGCCAGGCTACTATGGAAGCCCGAAGCGGAGGGGGATCGGAATTATTTCTCCAAAGTAGCCTGAGAAACAGTTTGCTTCCCGAGGGACGAAGGAGGCCTGGGTTTATTAGACCCGAAGCAACAGAACACCTCTCTTCTGGCTAAATGGTCAGTGAAAGCTTTACTTGAAGACCTTACTACCCCATGGATCTCTCTGGCATTGTATATCTTGAGTATTGAATGGGAACTCAGTAGACCAAAAGATGTTTTTGCATGCTTCCTAATCCAATTTTTTGTTAATAGGAAATTGAAGTCTGTTTTTTGGAATAATATTATGGCTGCCTGACAGAAGTTGTTTCCAACTGAAAGAATGAGTCCAGATACGAAGGAGTCGGTCCTCAACCAGATTTTATTTGAGAACCCACTGATTGTTAATAGTACGAAAACCTCTTTCTCTGCACATGATTCTGCCGGGAATTTTGGGAAATCCTGGACCGAAAGAGGAATCGTATGGGTAAATGACATCTGGGAAAAGGGAACTAATAAATGGAAGGAAATATCTCAGGTAAAAAACCAACTTGGAAGGCTGAGACACATATCCACCAGGTTAGAAGCAATTCAGAAAGCCATCGGATTCCCCCCAAGTTGGGTGGCACTACTTTCGGGTGCGAGAGCCCCCCCTGATGATCGGTGGCTGATCCCTGCTATACAGCAAGACACCGTGTTACAGGTCACTGACGATTTGGGGGAGGATGGTTGGGCAACAACCGAATGGGCAATACCAACAGACTTCTCCTTTCCCCGAATCCTGGTACAAAAGGGTAAGATACAGGTATCTTCAATTGACGATTGCTCAGAAGCAATAGTGAGGAAGAAAACACAGAGAGCTGCGACGGGAGGGACACTAATAACAGTGGTTTCCCTCCCAATGGGACTGAAACCTCTAGATAAGGTAGCCGTGGACTGCAAAGCAGTGGGTTGGTGGCATCCTCAGAAGTTATCAGTCGTAGGCCTAGATGAGTATACAACAAGAGAAGGCACTAGGTTGCAGAGACTGAAGGTTAAGAAACCACCAACAGTAGTTGTTGCTAACAGACGACAGCAGCAAGGACTGCTAACAGTACCAACGGAACACCTTTCATCCTTCTGGAAGCAGCTCAAACAACTTCCTTCACAACGACTATCAAGTATATTATGGCTTCAGTCCATGTTGGCTACAGCTTCAACGGTGAACTTAGTCTCAAAAGGGATGGAGATTTTTTGGAGGATGTGTGAGATGGAGATGGATACTGGAGGACTCTCGGCATCTATGGTTGACCTGTCCTGCGTCAAGAAGAATCTGGGATTGGTGGATTCAACATTGGAACAGGATCACCAACCAGAAATTTGTCTGGACAGACGATTGGATACTGAATGGTTTCCATGACTCATCTATCTCAGAGGAAAGTGACTGGCTTTATGTAGCTCAAGCCACCAGGGCTATTATTATGAAGATCATTTGGGATGACAGGAATGACCAACTGTTTAAGAAGAAGTTCAAATCAGACAAGCTATCAAGAATACAGTTGCTCAACAGATCAGGATCACGGTACAGAGTGATTGGCTTTGCAGGCTAAATAGGAGCAAATACGGTAAGGTTAGGAAATGGTTTTGGGACACCTGGGGGAGGGAGTCCAGATTAGTGAAGCTTACTGCGGAAGGCAGGCTGTGCTTCTCGCCCTGGCTCCTAACCCCAGCTGGTCATGGGGAGCGCTGTAGCTCCCCTCCATAAATCCTTGGAATTGGAGAGTACGAAACATTGATTAGTTAGTTTTCTTTGGTACTCTTCAGGCATGAACAGTAATCTGCTTGGCAGAAGCCCTTTCTTTTTTGAGTTTTTTGGAGTACCTTCGAAGAGGGACACTGGACCCGGTTTCCAGGAGCCTATAGCTGGGTAAAGGCCCGAGCATGTTGTTCTTTGTACTGGGTTGTCATGTGGAGGTGTATTCCCGGGCCTCTGTCTCTCTACGGAAATAAATTCATTCTTACTCAAAAAAAAAAAAAAAAAGAGACAAAAATGTAGCGGGCACATCTGGCCATGTTTCAGCGTGAAGTTCATTCTCAATTTGCACATTTTGAGAGTGGTGTGGAGACGCCCAGTAGCAACTGGGCTTGGCCGTCGTTGGTCATTGGGCCTGGATCCAGTTGATGGTGTATCTTTCCACGTTCTAGCAGTCTAGTAGCAGAAGATTCAGTGCATACTCACACCAGGACCAAAAGACCCAAAATCCCAAACTTTGAGTCATTTTTCGAGTCACACTGGAGAGGCTCGCTACCCAAATGCCTCAAACCATGACCCTTCTGTCAGCGGCCTGCGGACCGTGGGCGTACCCTTTTTGAGACCACCTCCCAAGGTGGTCTCAAATTAACTTTCGTTTTTTCTTTTCTATGTTCGCCAATTGAAGAGAGTAGTAGACGAAGAAGACAGCCCGCCAAACAACTGGAAGTGCGACCAGGAACATGTTCACAACCCATCTTTTCGTTTGGTCCTCCCCCCTGTGCCCGGGCGCACTTGCCCTGAATGCAAAGTGTCAGGGGCGTCCTTTCTTCGTCCTTTCTGGACGAGGTCCGTCGGTGTGACCACACGGGGACCAAATGCGAAATGCCTCAAAAAAGCCGAACCAAATGCCTCAAATTTTTGAGACTCATGGTTCCCGTGTGAGTATGCCCTCAGTCTCAAGGCCTCGCCACACCACTCTTGAAACCCGGTTTTCAAGAGTTGGAGCCGTCGCCACACAGCCACTTGAGAGTTGTGGCCCGAAAACTCTTTCGAGAGTTGTCAGAAACTCGTTTCGAGAGTAGCTCTCGAAACTCCTAAACGCCCAGCCTTTAGCACCGCTCTTTTCAAGCGTCCTCCCGAGGGCACTCAAAGGACTCTCGATTTTCGAGAGCTCTCAGGCCGTTATCCTGAGGCCATTCGGAAAAAACAAAGCTGTACGACTGTCGTTTTGCATTCTTTGTCCAACACCATCGCCCTTTCGAGAGTGCTGTGTGGCGAGGGGCCCGAAACTCTCGAAAACCCAACTCTTGAGAACGTCTGACAGCTCTTGAAAAAATTCCCCTTTTCGAGAGTGGTGTGGCAAGGCCCTGACTGCGATTTTCGGGAGTTGGTGTGGCGATGCCACTTCTCTCCAAATCGCTGTTTTGGAGATAGGTGTGGGGAGGCCCTTATGGTTCCCGTGTGAGTATGTCCTCAGTCTCATTCGGCACATTTGGTGAGTAGTGGAGCGAGGCCCATGGGGCCTCCCTCGCTGCACTACTCTTCAAAGTGCACAACCCCCTAGAACATGGAAAGGGAGATTGCCTTATTTTTGCCTTCTTTTTTGTTTTGTTTTGTCTTTTGTGCATGTGGAGAGTAGTGCAGACACTGAATCCACCCCTAGAGGCTCGCCACACAGGCTGTCGAACCCCCTAGAACACGGAAATGCACAAAAGACAAAAATCATGGTTATTTATCTTTCCATGTTCTAGGATAAAATTCACTCTCGTTTTGCACATTTCGAGAGTAGTGGAGCGACGTCCATTGCCCTCTTTTTTGTCGTTTGTGCATGTGGAGAGTAGTGCAGCGAGGCCCTTGTTCCTCGTTTCCGGTACCCTCCATTCGCTACCGACAAAAATGACCAAAAAACGCGAAGCACAAAAAAAAAAAAAAAAAA
>BFEA01000017.1:2053284-2079184 GCA_003427395.1 Chara braunii | reverse complement strand
CGAGTATCGCAAAAGGCCGACAAAAATCTCCGCTCTTCAATGGCAAATCACTCACCGTTGCCTACCGACCAATAACTGGCTGATTGATCATACACCTGTCTCTTATACACATCTAGATGTGTATAAGAGACTCCAATTAGCCGCCCTAAAAACGAAGTCCGTCTACCGGATGCTCAGGCCCAAGCGCGGGCTACGAGACATGGTGGCGGACAGATGGCAGCGCCATCTAAATGTAAATCGAAGCACACTCAAATCTATCCAATGGTTTAGCGCTGTCTCTTATACACATCTAGATGTGTATAAGAGACAGACAACACCCTGGGCATTTGAAAAAAAAAAAAAAGGGCCTGTAGTAGCATGTTCATACCTACCCTAGCTTCCGAAGGCCCCGTGCGCAACAGGGGCTTGCACGGCATCGGCTTCAACCAGGGCTGAGCAGGGATGTAGGTGTCTCTGCTTAGCCCGGGTGCCTGCAACCGCTGTCTGGCCAGGTCACCCCGCCAAGATGGTGATGGGTGATGGTCCCGGGTGGTTAAACCACCAGTACTTCAAGTTGGCTTATACATCGGCCGCGGGCCGTTAACGCTATGCAAAGTTCGGGCTTCGGGGTACCGGACGTCAATGGCTGGAAGCGCCAGCCAAAAAAAATCGAAACGGTATCCAGGCTTGGCAACGATAGCTGGGCCAAGTACTGGTGGTTTAACACTAGGGTAGGACAGGGGGGGTGGGGGTGCGGCAGGGCAAAAATGATGAGAGTAAGGGTGGGTGGGGACTTCAGAGGAGCTCAGCTGGACAACAGAGTGGGCAAGTACTGTGGGTGACTGTGATCGGTCTAGTATCCCACCTCTACAACAACCTGGGCTTTTTTTTTACGAAGGGGGGAAACTACGTGGGAGTCACAGAAATGCGTTATGATTGCACTGTGGGCCAAGATACAGTTTGGAATTGCAGTTTGGGCAATGTATACAACCCAGCTTTCTGCCCAGGTAGGGTGCCCAAACCGCAATTGCAAACTGTATCTTGCCCCATACTGGAACCCAATACGATGTATTATATATTATGATTCATAAAAAAAAAAATAAAAAAAAAAAAAATAAAAATGGAACCGGATCCACCCAGACCAATGGAGATAGGGCCTCAGCAGACCACCGTCCAAAAGTGTACGAATGCATCTTGCCCAGAAAGCCGCAAGATGCCCCGGTTACTATGAATAGTACCTCATGCATCTGGCCACTCCCTGTTGCCTGGCACATACAAAGCTGATTGGGGGCCGTTTCAGAGAGGGTCCCCCCAAAAATGGGCAGGGGTGAGTCTTCTTGTAAAAAAAAAAAAAAAAAAAAAAAAAGGGCAGGGGTGTCTAACCTTGAATGTGCAGGTGCCATCCCTCCTTTTTTTTTTTTTTTTTTGGGAACATGCTCCAATCTATTGGTGGGGAGCAACACCTGCCATCCATCCTAATTACTGGTTCTGTCTCTTATACACATCTAGATGTGTATAAGAGACAGGAATAGGCAACTATAGTCTATAGTCTATAGCAGTTCCGGAAATGCAGCAAAAAGCCAAAAGGCCTAGCTCAGTTGTACCCCCATGAACTATTGAAATACAGACGCAAGTTGGAATAAGAAGAAGGACATGCAGCAAAAAAGGCGACCCGTCCTTCAGGACATCTAGTAAAATCGGAACGATACACTGTCAGACCCTTTTTTTTTTTTTTTTTTTTTTTTAAACAACCGGCTGAACTGCTAGGGATGGTGGTGAGAGCATCCACCACTAGCAGCCCAGCTACTGGCTCCATTCTATTGGTGGGGAGCTGCACCTGCTGGAAACCGGGTCCAGCGTCCCTTAATACATATAAGTCTGTTACATATCTTTGAATAGAGTATCAAGAAAATGAAATCTGCCTCTTCAGCCAAACCTTAGGCCGCCAGATACTTCTATTAAAACTAGCAGACCTATCTCCTGACTTTACTTACTAGTGAAAAGTAGAACTTACAAAAACATCAGAAAATGAGATCTTGAATCTCTCCAAGATATCATCATACTGATAGATATCTTGAGATCGAACCTGATGAAAACTCATATTTTTTATGAGATTTAACCTTATTGCATGGCATACCATTGCAAATCAACTAAAGCCAATTCTGAGGGAGGGAAGGGATCAGAGAAGCATTCCGGTGATCTGAGTGAGGTTCCTGGTGGAGTTGAAAACCAGTCACTGAAGCAAAGATGGAAGTCCCCTGTTTTTCCTTTCCTGGCCATTTCACTTCTCCCAAACTTCCTCCTTCGGTTCCCCCCAGCCATTCCTGATTAAAGTTTTGAATACACTTCATGATATCTTTTTTTTGGTGGAGTAATTGTATCTTAGATCGAACCTTTGACCAATGTGCCCGTATTTCTGTCTGCACAAATTGTATGATCAGCTCAGCAAATTCCTTTCCTTCTAATTTTACTTCTTCTCTTTCATGTACACACCTTTTGTACCACAATACCCATAAAATGGTTTTCCGTCCTAACTCAAAAAAAATCATCTTGAATTTTGAAAGTTGTGTTTCCACTGGTACCCATTGACCCAAGAGAATGGCTTTCCAATCCCATGGCCAGTCAATTCCTGTAAATCCCCTCCATACACAGTCCCATCTTCTCCAAAGTAGGACCGTACCTGGGCATTGAATGAACACATGTTCAATTGTCTCCCTGATCTTCTTGTGGGGGAAAACAGATAGACATGCTTTGCACCATGGATGTGCCAGACCTCGTCGTTCCAAATTGGTGTGATCAATGAGCCAATCATTAGTTGGTAAACAACGATGAAGAATTTGCCATTGTAAGGAGGAAAATTTGGCTGGTCTTTTTTTAAGTTTATTGAAAAATTTTATGTTTTTGATGCTTTCTGCGTCAATATTCAGATGTCTGGTCCATCGGTCTCTTATTACAGACGACACATCCACCCGTGGTCTTAACAAAAGATATGTTGCTTTCACTGTTAGGGATTGTAGAGTGCGTGGTTTACTTCTTTTCCCCGTTTGCCATACCCATTCGTCTCGATCTATGAGAAGGATCGAAATTGGGCATTGTGGTTGAAACACTCTCCATCCAGAGGTTGCTGATATAAAAATAACTCTAATTCTGAACATTTCCGTGAAAGGAAATAACTCAACTTGATTGGTTGATGAAGGTCGGAACAAGTGGTTTGTTGTTATTATGAACAGGGCCGTTAAGGCTCCTTCTTCTAATAGACTCATTATTTGTCCTACCTGCCAACATGATGGTTCATGTGTAATCATTACAAAGTCTCATTCCTGAAATTTTACTCCTTTTCTTAATTCTCTAACCCATGCCAGTGGGATAGAATAAATGATGTAGTCCAGATTTTGATCTAATCTGTGCGCGTATGTAATTGTTTTCTTAAGTTGATCAGAAGACTTCCACTTTTTTTTTTCCAGATCCCAAATGTCTTTAACCCGTATTACTCCTTTTTTCACCCACTGATACCAGGGAGGAATAGAAATTTTGTACACACAACCATTAGCGTCCGTTATCCTTCTATTCCCAAATAGAGGTTGCCTCATGATTTCTTCAAAGCGTATGGTTGTGGGTTTATTAGGAAGAGGTAGCTTTCTCCATGTCCTTAGTAGGGATACCCATAGGTTATCTAGGGGTAGATTCCTACAGGCTGCTCCTCTTTCCCCTTCTAGTTTTTAGTGAGTAGAAGGACGAGGGATGTTCCAAAATAAGTTCTCTACCCAAGGAAGGGGATGTACTTCAGGTGGAGCTACCGGTGCCAGTTTCCTAATTTGTTGTAGAGTCAAAGGTTGCCAAGGTTTGTCAATTTCTTAAATGAGATCAATCATCCATTGTAGTGATAAGGCTTGACATTGTAGGGTAGGGTCCAAGATTCCTAACCCTCCCCTCGATTTTGGTTGAATGAGGATAGACCATGCTACTCTAGGAATAACTCTCTCTAGCTCATGATTCCCTCTCCAGAGGAAGGCCGTCACCTCTTTTTGAAGGTGTTTGATTCGTGGTTTACTAATTGCCCAGATTGCTGATTTGTACCATATTGAAGCAAAAACCACATTATTTATTACTAGTGATCTACCAAAAAGTGAAGTGTGTTGATTCTTCCATAGTTTCATTTTTTGTATCGCAGGATTTGAAATCCAGTCATCATTGGATATAGGTTTTCTCGAGGCAGACAAAGATACTCCCAAAACTCTCAGTGGGGCCTCTAAAGGCAACCATTGTACCTTGGGGACTTCAGGCGGCCGAACACCATTTGAGTGAATCCACCATCCTTGCGTTTTATTTCCCCAATTAACCACCATGTCTGAGAGTGTTGAGAACTTATCCAGCAGACTTTTGATTTCCTCCATATTTGTTTGCCTCTGAGGCCTCCATTATGATCGTTAGGTCATCTGCAAACATTGAGGCTATTGGTATTGCCTCTTCCGGTATACCTGAGATAGTTAGATGTTTAATATTATGATTAGCTCTAAGGTTGGCACCCAGGGCCTCCATCACAATCACGAAAAGGAAAGGGGCCAAAGGGTCTCCTTGTCTAACTGATCTCTGTATATGGATTTCCGGAAATAGCAGCCCATTCACAAGAATGCGTGTAGTAGCATTTGTATGGAGAATATTAACCCATCTACGCAAATTCGGACCAAATTCAACCTTTGCAAACAGACGTCTAAGAAACGTCAATCGACATGGTCATATGCTTTTTCGAAGTCTATGAAAACCACAGCTGCATTCTGCTTAGATTGTCGCGCTACTTTAACCATTTCATTAATTAATAGGATGTTATCTTGTATGTGGCGACCATTTATAAAACCTGTTTGAGAGGGATGGATTATATCGGCCATCACTAGGATCATACGGTTTGCAAGAGTTTTTGCTAACAATTTGTATACTACCGTTAGTAAGGTTATTGGTCTATAGTTTCTGATGTTTGATTTTTCTCCTTTCTTATATAATAACGTGAGTATTCCTTGACTCGCTATCTCGCCCATTTCACCAGTCTCCCAAACCTCTTTAAAGTATTGCATTAAGTCGGGTGAAAGGATGGGCCACATAGTTTTCCAAAATTCCTCGGGAAGACCATCCACCCCCGGGGTCTTGTCTTCCTCCATTTGTATTAGTGCTGTCCAGATTTCATCTTTGGTTAGAGGTTTTTCAATACTCTCACATTGTTCATCAGTAATGGATTGGAACAATGGTTCTAAGAAGAGGCAAGTGGTTTGGTCATCTTCCAGAGTCCGAGTAGGGTCTTTTGATGATATGAATAGGTTTTTGAAAAGGTTATAGGCAACTTTCAGACTTTCAGCTGAAGATACTGGTACCGTGGGATCCTGAGAAGCGTCGTGGTCACATAGGATATTTATAGAGGAGCGTTTCGCTCGTGATCGAGCCATAGCAAAAAAGGATGTGTCCATTTGTCCTTCTGTTGTGAATTTCGACAACTTGCCTCTGATTAGTTGTCCTTGCCAACGATGTTGCGCAAATGACAGGAGTTGATTTCTGAGTTCTTGGATATTGATAGTTTGTGAAGAGTCATTTAGATGGTCTTTAGATTCATAATTTAAGATTTGTTCCTGAATTTGTATTTCTTGTAAATGTCTGTTTTTTGCTTGTAATTTAGAAAATTCATTACATTTTCTTGCAAGAAAACACAACCCATTGTTGAACCAAGAGATATATGAATCCTGTTTTTCTAACGTCGAGTGCCAATATTCCCATACATATGCTAAATACTTTTTAAAGATATCATATGATATCAGAGATGTATTTAGTTTGTATACTCCCCTTCCCTGATCTGTTTTTTTTTTTAAAGACAGGAGGACTGAATGCCCCTGGGGCCAGGACTGACTGGCTGACTAGCGCTGTATTATAGGGTGGGACAGTGGAGTGAAACACACCCCTTTGGCGTTTGAAAAATGGCTTCTGTATATTTTCAGATGATTTGGAAAAACTCGCTCTCTGAGAAAGTAAAATTCAGCTTAGGTAGCATGGCCCTTGGGGAGTGGTCCCACTAGCACAGAGGATTGGATTGAATGCCTGAATCTGGGTGTGGGTGTGGGTGTGTACGCTAAAACAACTCTTAAAGGTACTGGTTCGTTGAACTTTCACCAACTCATGAGGAGGAGATTGAACCACGGGAGTCTTCCCAGGATTCCAAGATGCATTTGACTGTTGGATAACGACTGAGCACTTTTTTTTGTTGTATGTGTGTGTGTGTGGGTGTGTGTGTGTGTGGGTGGGTGGGTGCACTGGGTGGGTGGGTTTGTGTGCTCGTACAATGACAGGTAGTGCAGAGTGGAAGTCCAATGTGCGCTGCTGTTTTTTTTCATCAACTGATCATGAACGTGAACATGAACATGAATTTGACCTTAGCCTCGTGACAAGTTCAACGTACGAAGGAAAGTCGGTGGCGTGATCGTCTTGCGAGCGCGCTGTGGACAGTGTGGAGTACAGCTGCAGCGTTCTGGTTGTGCCGGGCATTGCGGCCGACAGTAACTACACTGTTACTACAGTGAAAAAAAAAACACTGACCTGGATGCGACAGCAGTGTTCATCTTCTGCCAGGTGTTATTTTTTGCGCTCTCAGGACGTGCACTGTACATAGCTGAGAAAAAAATAAATCCCGACTCCTGAGAGCTGTCGCCGAGAGGGTAACCGTCGCATTTGGTCGGCAGTATGACATTGCACTGATTGCAGCAGACTTTGCAGTCACAAGTGGACGAGAGCAGACTTTGCTGAAGACTGAAGTGCGAAGTGTTTTTCGAAAGGCAACCCGGCACTTGCAAACCCGGTCAAAGCATTCGGAGAGCACACCCAGGCTGCCAAACGTCATCCAAAGGGAACGAGAATGAGACCCCCGAGAGAAGATTGAAGGAAGTGGCTTGGGCCAGTCGAGAGGTACGCTAAGCCTTTTGATTTTCCTCGCTTACGAGATTGTTACAACTGCAGGTGGCTGGCGAGAGGGAAATAGAACAAGGGGCTGTTCGTGTTGTTGGCGCGGAGCAGACACACGCACACCAACGAGAGAGAGAGAGAGAGAGAGAGAGAGAGAGAGAGAGAGAGAGAGAGAGAGAGAGAGAGAGAGAGAGAGGGACTGTTCGTGTTGGCACGCAGCACAGAGTCACAGACACACGAGAGAGAGAGAGAGAGAGAGAGAGAGAGAGAGAGAGAGAGAGAGACAGACAGACAGACAGACAGACAGACAGACAGACAGACAGAGACAGAGACAGAGACAGAGAGAGAGATGGCGATGGTAAGTCAGGTAGTGAAGACGCGGATTCAGAAGCTGAGTCTGTTGTTCAACAACAAGGACGCTGAGATGGACTTCGCGTTCGCGAAGAATCTCCGAAACGGTCATGGCATTTCCTTCGGCTTCGCTCGGTGGACGACTGGCGACGAGAGCGGCCTTCAGCTCATTCGCCGCTACACTGACCGGAGGAAGGACAACCCTTTGGCCAAGTACATTGCCCCTCTCTCTTCCATTCTCCGCGGCGGCAATCGTTCCACTACCACCGGTTTGGACGGTTTCTTAGAAAGCGTGGTTGCTGCCTCTCGCGATCCCCTTTTCAAGGACGTTCAGCTTCGCGAGATCGACGACCTCTACTGGACCCCTTCTCAGTCTCTGGCCAACGACCAAGGTGTCCGTCTTCCTCTTACTCGTGCTTTGATCTATGACACGTGGCTCGCTCACGGACCAGCGGATCGACCCCCTGCCCGCTCCTTCTTAGGCGCCATGACCATCATCCAAATGACCAATGATGCGATGAGGGGTGCTCCGTCCCGGCATGCCGTCGACGAGCGAGCCTGGTGCCGCGCCCTCCTCGAAAGCCGCCAATACGCCGTGGCCACGGCTGAGGGCCCTTACCGGGCAATCAGGGAACACCTACCTCGCTTGACCGTCTTCAGAGAGCTCATCAACGCTGGAGCGTGGAATCTCGACCGTCCGATTCTGATCGGTAGCTCCCGGCATGATAGCCGCGCCTACGTGGTTCGAGAGCTCAGCTTCGGCACACACTCCATCCCTTGAGTAGTCGGTCGGGGTATGAGCGCCCCGTCAATGCTGGAGCGTGGTATCATCTCGACACGGGCATCACCATCGGGACAGGCAGGCCGCAGGTCCCAACGTGAAGATAATGACCGAGCGAACGTCGTTGGGGGAACACACAGCTTCTCGGCGCACACATCCCCCCCACTACCTTGTTGTACCTTGAAGCGGTCGGTATCGCCGCGGAACGCGTTGTTTACAGGAGCGCTGGCTAATCGATCCTGGAGACCGCGGGATCAGGACCCGCCGCAGATTCCGGCGACATGATGGCCGAGAGCGCGTGTGTGGGTCGATCGGGCGACAAAACACAGCATCGGGACACACTGCACACCGTGCCGTGAGCAGTCGGGATCTCTGAACGACTAAAAGAGAGCAAATCCATGCTGGAGCTCGGATCTCGACCGTCCGACTCCGACGATTGCCAGCTCCCGGCGACGTCATGGCCGAGCTCTCGCGCTTCGCGAGCACAGCTTCCGGCGCACACGTTCCTTACCTTGACCAGTCGGGATCCGGCAGTCCCGGAAATGTGTTGACAGAACTGCTAATTGTTTCTGGAACATGGGATCCCGTCCCCCGACCGACGACCTTCCTATCCTGAAACTCTGCTCGTGAGACAATGGCCCCAGCTTACGAGGTTGGGGAAACAACACAGCTTTTTTCAGCACGCGCTTCATTCTTCCCCGGCAGGCAGCCGGCTTCACCGGACGTCCTAAGCCCATGTTAGCCAACGTATCGTGAGCCTGGCAATCCTCTCAGCGGTCGGGACAGAACCTGACCGTCGGATTGACAGATCTGATCTTACCTGTCTTCAGTCACTGGAACGACAGTAGGTGGACAGTTCGAAGTTCGTTAGGTCGACAGTTCGAAGTACGAAGTTCGATAGGTCGAGAGTTCGAAGTTCGAAATTCGATACGACGAGAGTTCGAAGTTCGATTGGTCGATTTAATTTAGCTCGATAGCTCGATACGTCGACGGCTTGAAGTTCGAAGTTTGGTCTCTTCTCCAACGGTCTGGACAGATCTGACCGTCGGATGGACAGATCTTACCTCTTGTCACTCGAAAGATAGGTGGATTAGTTCGATAGGTAGATAGGTAGATAGGGAGATAGGGAGATAGGTGAACAGATCGAGGCTGGAAGTTGGCAGTTGGAAGTTTGGTCGTCTAGAATCTGCGTGATTTTTTTTTTCCTTTTTTTTTTTTCTTTTTTTTTTTTGACGATCAACAAGTAGGAGAGCTACCGAGAGTTTTGGTCACCCGAATAGAACGCACGATGATTATGGCTGTATTTAGAGGATTTTGGACGGACAGGTGCAACCGAAAAATACAGCTATAATGACCGGAGGACGTTCTACTCCGGTGAAGCGGGTAGATGGTAGTTCTGATCATTGGGCACGGCACGCAGTTGGGCTGCGCCGCTGCTGGTTGCTGCCCACCCACCCAGGTAGAATCGACGGGCCAGGATCCACCAAAGCGCACTCGTATATTGTGTTGAAGATTTCTGGGCCTATTGGAGATAGACCCAATCAATCTTGCCTAATCCCTATATCCCTATGCGAGGGAAGCGGCGCTCAGGAGTTGAGGACAGATTCGGAAACGCACTCCCGCTGAGGTAGAGAGGAGCGCCGGATCTCGGAAATCGGAGCCGCTGCGCAGTAGATGGGCAGCAGCCGGTCATCGTGTTGCCCTTCGCTGTTGATGTACATAGCAAGCGAGCTACACCYCCCCCCCCCCCCCCCCCCCCAACCACCACCAAACACACACACACGCACACACACGCACACACACGCACACATACCCACACACACACGCACACACACGCACACACACACGCACGCACACGCATAGAACCTGTCTCTTATACACATCTAGATGTGTATAAGAGACAGGAGAGAGAGAGAGAGAGAGAGAGAGAGAGAGAGAGAGAGAGAGAGAGAGAGAGAGAGAGAGAGAGAGAGAGAGGCATCGATTCTGGACGTTATGGATGCCTTGCAACGCGGGAATGTAAAATAGTAGAACCTTTTGAAGCATGGGAGTTTCCTGTTTCATTTTTTTTTTCCCGCGGCCTCCTTCTTGTGGCCGTGATTCATCAGTCTGAGACCTGTATCACTCACAAGTTGATTTACAAGCTCATCGTTTTTCAAATTTTCACCCTTGCTGGGGCCCAGCAAGAGCGTGAAAAATTTTGCGGTTGTCGGATATGATTAAAATTTAAAACGTTACGGTAGTATTTATTACTTTTTTGTAACTAAGTTATTCTGAACCTGCCATCGATTATTTTGAGAAGTGTTTTACAGCGGCATTCGTGAACGGCAGATTCTCAGATAACAAGCGGTGAATTAAATTTTGGGAGTTTTTTTGAAAAATTTTGTTTATAACTTTGTGAACTCTCTTTTGCGAAGTGCAGACTCGCAGTTCGGCTTTATTTTGCCGAATCGGACTGCAATCGGGCTCAGATACATGCAGAAAAGTACCAAGTTGTGAGCATGCCCGATCGCAAGTCAGCAGCTCCGCCGGTTGTAACATATTTATATTATCCACAGCAGAGCATTCTGTAACTTCTGTTGCCTTTTTTTTTTTTTTTTTTCCCACTCTCGTTTTCCCTTTCTTGGGCAAATTGCAGAAATACCGGTTTGCAAACGTATCATAGCAACTTCACCCATGCGCGCATGTACGGTGGCAAATATACAAGTAAAGTTACAGAAATACCCTTTTTTCGAAGCTAAATACACGGGTAAAGTTGCAGAAATACCCTTTAAATTTTCGAAGGATTCTGTGCAGATTTACCGGCCGGTACCTGCTTTCGTGACGGGGGACCCATGGGCCTGGCCTGAGGCAATGGCTCCGAGGCCCAATGCATGCGTCCTCTGTTGCAAAACCAGGTGCCGATCCCTATATTTGCCACTGAAATGTCACGGACCTGGACTTCTGCTGCTTATGCAGAGATACAGTGTCACCTCAAAAGAGACAGGGCTGCTCACAGACGTGTTTGTTTGTCACTATACCTGGCTGGACAGGTGAAGTTGCTACGATACGTTTGCAACGGCACCAGTGTGGACTTCCTCCTCTTCCTCCTCCTCCTCCTCCTCCTCTTCTTCTTCTTCTTCTTCTTCTTCTTCTTCTTCTTCCTCCTCCTCCTCCTCCTCCTCCTCCCCCTCCTTATGAATTGATTTTTTGAGTGGGACTCCTGGTTTCAATTCTGAGGTCACTATTTGAGTTCCACTCCTGGAGTCCTGGCTCCAGTTTCCCTGAGCTCCCTTCTGAGTTTCATTGTGTTTTTTTTTGGGGGAGGTAAGTCCGTACATGTCCCTTTTTGAGTAGGGAATAAGCAAAAAAAACATGCGCCGGCAAAGAAACAAGGCGGCAAGTTCGAAAAAGCAATGAAAGTAAACGGATACCTTTTGACCCAAAGCCATTTCAAATTGAAAAAAAAAAAAAAAGTCGTGTTTTCTTTCCCCACGTGTGTCTTTTTCGCCTTTGCAAACTTTAAAAGTCGAAATCTGTGGCAGTGGCCGAAATCTGTGGCGTTGGCCACTGTTTCTTTTATATGTTTGGGATTTTTCCCCACTCGAGTTGCTGTCACTGTCAATTTTTTTCCTTGGGAAATATTAAAATTAAATCCCTTGGCTTAAGCTCCGGGGTATAATCGGATACGACAGAATGACTAAATTAACTTTCCGCTCCCTGATTATTAGGCAAACTAAACCGCTACTGAGAGAGCTTTCCCATCCTTTCGCTTTAAACATGCCGGTTGCCACGGACACAGAAGGACTTTGTCAATATGCCCTGGAATACTTCCGTGATATAGTGACTACCAGGCGACCTTTCGATAGCTTTGATACAGATTTATCCGAGGTTTCAGACTTCTGGAACAGATCCCGGGTTACCATTCGGGGGTCTGTCAAAAAGGAATTAGACGCCCCCCTGACAGAGCACGAACTAGGGAGGAGTGCTAAGCAAATGGCACGAGGTAAATGCCCCGGAGTAGATGGCTTACCAATTGAATTGTTTCTGAGTTCTTGGGGGGCCTTTGCCCTTTTCTATGTCGGATCTTCAATAATGCTTTGCAAACGGGTTCCCTCCCAAGTTTTTTTTTTAAAGGGATGATATCTTTACTGTACAAAAAGGGGGATAAGAAGTAGAAATTACAGGCCTATTTCTGTGTTAAATGTGGCCTATAAAATTCTGGTGAAAGCATTGGCCCTAAGGCTAGCGGATGCCCTGCCTGATCTTGTAGGGTGGGAGCAAGGGGCCTTTGTAAAAGGAAGATCTATCTTTGAAAACATCCTAACTGCGGTGCAAGCATTGGAGATCATAGGTAAAGAAAGAAGAGAGGTAGTGGTGATGCTCCTAGACATGGAAAAAGTCTACGATGAGGTAGGTTGGGCCTTTGTGTCTACTACACTGATCAGGATGGGCTTTGGCACAGGCTTTCGTACATGGATCAGGGCTATGTATTCTCAGGCCGAATCTGTGGTGGTAGTAAACGGCAGATTATCTAACGAATTTCATCTGACTCGCTCTCTCCGGCAGGGCTGCCCCTGAGCACCGCTTTTGTTTGTACTGCAACTGGAAACTTTGTTGGATAATATACGATACAACCCAAGGATTACGGATCTCTCCCTCTCACCTTCGCTAGAATGGAAGGGGGGAGCCCTTGCTGATGATTTAACAATCGCGTGGGAAAATAATATAGTGGCCTTGTCTGAACTTAAAAGGGTGATTGATAGTTATTGCGTACTATCCGAGGCATCTATTAATTGGCAAAAATCCGTATATTTTCTACCACCAGCCTTCAACTTAAAAGTCAACTGGGGTCTACGGCAGGTGCCAACAGAGAATTCGGAACGTTTTTTGGGGGTCCTGGTTTCTCTTGCCAACTGCTCAAAGTCCCAGGATCAATTGTTGGTGGACAGGGTTTCAGCGAGGATTAGCCAATGGCAATGGAACCATAAACTCTCTTTGTTTGGACGGGCTCTCGTGGTGTCAGCTTCTGGGCTATCTATATTATGGTTTCCCCTCTCTATAGTTCAATTGGGAGACGAGGCCTATTGGCAGATTAAGAGGTGCGCTGCCAAATACATCTGGAAACCAGTGGCAGAGGAAGGTGAAGGTTTTCCCTCCAAAGTAGCATGGGAAACCATTGCTCTTCCTCGTAATCAAGGGGGTCTGGGTGTCTTGGACCCCCGTTATCAAAACATTGCCCTACTGGCTAAATGGCCAGTGAAGGCTATGTTTGATAACCCTTCAAAGCTCTGGATTCGACTGGCGGAATATATTTTAGGTAAGGAGTGGGACCTCCGGGGGGGGGATGATGTGTTGCTTAGTTTGTTACTCCCTTCCTTTCCTAACAGGAGACCACAATCTCGAGTCTGGAGGGATATCTTATATGCATGGCGAAGACTCTTACCCCGAAACTCTAATCGGCCGGTATCCAAGCAAGAAGTTCTGAACCAGCTCCTATTTGAGAACAGCCTAATTTTACAGGACAATGGAGAGGTTTTCTCAGCGGGTGAAGGGGTAGGGCACTTTGGGAGATCATGGATTCAGAAAGGCGTACTTCAGGTAAAGCATATTTGGGATGGGGAGGTAGGGGATTGGCTGTCAGAAGCCACCTTGAGAATTAAACTTCCATATCTGCGCCATGTTGAGAAGAACCTTCACAAACTAAAAGAGGCAATTCCTAGGGACTGGGTTCAGCTGTTGAGGAACGACTCTGAACAAGGAGTGGGAGCCTGGGTCTTCGCAGAGGATGTGGGGGGACGGGTATGGAAAGTCCTGGGCCCAGACCTGGCAGGGGGAATGAGAGTACAGGAATGGACGGTCACGGCTCAGGTGAGTCAGGGGTCAGACAAACCAGGTTCTCCATTAACCTTCCTTACTGATAAAACAGTCTCGTCTACTAGAGAGCTACAGGGCCAGCCTGGCCCTGGACAGATGAATGGATCCTATATGGGATTCCACCCAAACCAGGTTCAATATGCAAGTCAGGTTGGGGATATGTTCCGCTGGTTTGCAGAGGTATCCTCCTGCAAGAAATTTGGCGTGCCAGGAACTCAATGGTTTTTAACAAAGAGAAAGTGGCACTGCAGGAACAACAGCAGCAGGTTCGCAGGAATTTAAGAGATATGATTACGGCAGACTGGCAAACCAGCTTCAGAAGTCGGAAGAAAGGCTATATATGGTTTCTGAGGACATGGGCAAATAATCATCAGCTCGCGGCTGTCTCTTCAGATCGCAAGCTGACATTGTCAAGGTGGCTTAAACCGTAATAAATGTCTTGGTGAATAGTGGCCACATTTTTGGGTTAGCATGCCGTATTTTGGGTAACCGCAACAATCTCCTCAAAGCTACACATTTTGGCTTGGGGTTAAATGCTTAATTCGAAGTATTAATAGTGTAGGGATTTGTTTTAGCGGTTACACCTTTTCCTGTGCTTCAGAGTTCAACTTTTTTGGAAAGACAAGCGTAGGATGGTTCTCTTCAGGGGACGCTGGACCCGGTTTCCAGCACTAGCCGAATCTGGGTAAAGGCCCCAGTGGTTCTCCCGGGTCAAATTGTGAGGTCCCCGGCCTCTTTTCCATCCATTTGATAATATATGGACATCTTTCAAAAACAAGTTGCTGAATTTAATTTACTGAAAAACCTGAAAGTGGCCACTAGATCCCTTATGATAGGAGGTACTTGATTGGGTCATCATTTGCTGTAATAATACTTTTCCCACTGACACCATACTTTGCGTGGGCATAAGCGATAGCCAGAAGAGGGGGGGAAACAAACTGTTTGACGGTGTTTGTCATGGGACTGAAAAGCAAGCAAAAGGAAGCTGAGCATTCAAAAGAAATAGGAGGTACTGTCACGCCACGAATTCGAAATCATGACACTTACTCATGGTGCTTCGCCGACCCTTTCCTGGCTGGAAGGGTGAGGGCATGTACCCGGACACTTACTCATGGTGCTTCGCCGACCATTCCCTGGCTGGAAGGGTCAGGGCATGTACGTGCGATCACAATCACTGGCGATGGCGAGACGGCGATGGCTCGCTTGCACGTCTCGCATAGCTCAGAGTCGGCATCGATGGTCGTGGCTGTGCTGTCCTTCGGCCATCTTTGTTTCGTAGTAAGTTGTCTAAACGAGTCCTCGTTCATGAAAGCCCTCAGCACTTCTGTATTTTGACCATGAAGGCCAGGTGCCCCGGGCCAATGAGGAGCAAAATGGCAAGCCAGAGAATCAGGGTGAGCTTGTCGTAGGGCAAGAAGACCGAATGACGAGCGAAAACTGTTTTTACAATCATGAATCCAAAACTTAGGGAAGCGAACTGCGAATCATTTGGAAAAACATAGGGTTGGTAGATCCGTGTTGTAGCCTCATGACTGTCCCATTCGCAAACATTTGCTCATTCCACAAGGCTAACACGTGTATAATATTATCAGGTAAGTAAGGGTAGATGAAAGATCGAAGGAGTTCCACCATATCACTCCACGATTCATGCATCCATCAGCAAATTTACTTCAGGAAGATCCAATCCGTTTGTGTTTCTGATCCCATCCGAATTCCAGACACACATGTATTACACAAAATCAAAAGAGATATCCACCAGGAAAGTCGAGGGAAAAGACAAAGCTACCATTCATGATGTAGACAATTGAATAGTGCAGTGTGCCTCTGGCTGCCCTGGCCTAGAGCCAGGGCTGTTTGGCTATTTTGCCTGTTCAGCCTGTGGGACCAGGCCGTGGCCTGATCCCACAGGCTGTCTATTCATTCAGTCTTGTCCAATCTGTTCTGGAGCATCACATCCGGGTGTTAGAGGATGCCCTCCCTACTTGCAATGAGACGCGGGACACCGTTCTCACCAACTCGTTCCTTGTCTGTCTTCTGACTGATTACCACATCGAGGTTAGGCGCCAAACGTTCGCGTCCACGGAGCAGGCGTACGAGGCTGCTCAACAGTACCAGAGTGCAGCGTGCCTCTATCTTCCCTGGCCTACAGCCCCTGGCCTACAGCCAGGGCCTATCAGGACATTCGCCTGTTCGGCCTGTGGGACCAAGGCGTGGCCTGACCCCACAGGCCGTGTGCTGTTGCAGTCCAGTCCAGTCCTGCCCGGTACCACAGTCGGTACCAGACAGTCCAGTCCAGTCCCGTCAGTCCGCTGGGGGTATACCCCTGCTGCAGTCTGTTTTCAGGTCATTCTTCATTCTGCACACTTTGGACTACGTGCGTGCTGAGCCTGCGTCGGAGCTGCGCTGTCCCTTCCAGCTCCATCACCATCTCCTCTGTCCTCAACCCTCTGTCTTGATCCTGACCGACCGGCGACCGCCATCCTGGCGGGTCCGTCACACTTGTATCGGAGCAGGAACCGTCCCGCGCCCCTACCCCCCCAACACACTGATGGGCGCTGACGTGGCGGCCAGCTGTTGCCCCCCCCCCTCCCCCCCCAGCTGGCGGGCGCCGAAGTCCCAAAACCCGACAGTGTCTTTTCACGGTGTTATGCAGCGCAAGGAGGCGAAAAAGGTGTACCGCCGACACAATGGACACGTGGCGAAATGGTAGAGTGCCATGAGGCCTCGCTTTGACGCGAAGCAAGCCTGTACGTAGTTGTTACTTCGCTGATATCCTACGTGTTTAATTGTATAGTTCTGAGTGGATGGATGGTTAGCTGCAGTGAGAGATCACACAATCGTAAAATAGTCTTCGTTTCTACATAGTGAGAGAGAGAGAGAGCTTTCAAAAAATTACTTCCTTCAAGCATTTGATGTTTTGATTCAAACACTGAGGTTGGTTCAGTTGAAAGAGAGGACAAGGGGTAGAGAGAGAGAAATTTTGCAAAATTGTGACCTTCGAGCTTTGAAGGTTTTGATTCGAACACTGAGATTATTTATGTTGAAAGGGAGTACGCTGGTTCAAGAAAGAGGATTCACTCTTTAAGGTTGCACCAATCGGAATACAACAACGAGAACTCGTGGAGTGGGCAATTGTAAGGGTGCAACTGTAAGGATCTATATTGTGTGGGAATTGTTAAATATTTTCACTTTGTAACTGATATGAGCTTCACTTGCGTCTGACATGTGCTTGTATTCTTTCCTAATGTTCGTGTCGTATTCCTGTTAGAAATTGCTCCTTCACTGTTGTTTTCCAGAGTGTTATAACAAACATTGAAAGCAGTTCCTCAAACAGTCTGTGTCGAGTACTTGACCCACGCTCACCAACACTCCGGAAGACCGAAGTATGATCATGGGCACAAATATTGAGCCCGCCGTACGGAGTTTCGTAGAACTCCAAGCTATTAGTGCAGGTAATAATTTAAAAAGAGATGACATGACTGAGTGGTTGAAAGTAACT
This sequence comes from Chara braunii, assembly GCA_003427395.1. NCBI lineage: Eukaryota > Viridiplantae > Streptophyta > Charophyceae > Charales > Characeae > Chara > Chara braunii. The sequence continues at coordinate 2,061,782 of BFEA01000017.1, read as the reverse complement.
CTTGTACGTACTCTTGAAAACCTCCTCATCACGCAATATCAGGATAAGCACGCTGCGCTCAAAGCAAGGCTAAAGCTTGAGGCCCTAGAGGGTTAAAAGTGGCGGACTTCCATGCACGCTTTGGAGCAGCATTTGATTGGTCTATTCACTACTCTAAACCCGGGATGAACTGATGTGTCTTGTATGGATGTAGTAATGGGAGTGACCCCTGAAGATTATGTCTCCTGACTAGGAGTCAAGGAGCATTTGACCTAGCGTGATCTCTTGACGAATGTAGTCAACCTAGAAGCCAAAGACCGCGTCAGGCATGCGAAGACACCAGTAGCAGGTACAACTTCACGACGCAAGCGGTTTCGGAAGCAACAACCAGCTTACCCTGCGGGAACATTGGGAGGCCGAGGATCAATCCTATGCAGCAGATGATATGTCTCTAGATGACAATCTAGAGTCAGACTCTGATATGAATGTTCTACATCAGCACTTGAGTCCGACGTCAATGAGGACGAAAAATATAATGCCTTTAAAAAGACTGCTTCAAGCAAGGAGCCTAACAGACTAGTAACAGTGGTTTGGGTAGGGGAACCATAACCCTGTGTTGTCGCTCGTTTATTGAACTCGCGTTCCACGTTCAGAGTTTGAACGCGTTGAACTCGCGTTCAATGAATGCTGGTGAACACTCTGAACGCGAACGTGTAGAGCGTAACCCTTGCAAGGGAGGCCCGTCGGGGGCGCTGCGTCGGGGTGGCGGTCCCGACGACCCTCCTGAGCGCGGATAGGGTCCGTCTCGCAGGTGCAGGTGGGAAAAACGAGCAAATAAATGAAAAAGAGAGAGAGAGAGAGAGAGAGAGAGAGAGAGAGAGAGAGAGAGAGAGAGAGAGAGATCTTCTTCAAGAAATTTCAGGGTAAGTTTCTTCTTCTTCTTCTTCATCTTTCTTCTTCTTTTTCTTCTTTTTATTTTTTTTCTTCAGAATCTTCATAATCTTCTTTCTTCTACTACTTTCTTCTTTGTTCTTTCTTTTTCATTCTTCTTCTTCTTCATCTTCTTCTTCTTCTTATTATTTCTTCTTCTTCTCCTTCATCTTCGTTTTTCTTGCTTTTTTTTTTGAAGGCATTTTTTTCTTCTATATCGATTTTCTTATTTTTTCAGCTACATCTTCTTCTTCTTCTTTTTTTTCTTGCTTTTTTTTATCGTTATTTTCTGTCATTTCGATTTTTGTTTTTTATTCAGCAACATCTGTTTATGAGAGAGAGAGAGAGAGAAAGAGAGAGAGAGAGAGAGAGAGAGAGAGAGAGAGAGAGAGAGAGAGAGAGAGAGAGAGAGAGAGAGCAGCGGCGTCGACACGGCGACGACGGCGACGGCGGCTGCGACGGCGGTGGCCACCCACCCAATCAAACGACGTCGTTCAATCATTGAACGCGCCAATTTTTTTGTTTGAACGTGCGTTCAATTATTGAACACGTGCGTTTATGTTTTGAACGTGCGTTCAAAAATTGACTGTGACGCTACTGCGGCGTGGTGACGGGTCTGGTGTCTGGCGGGCCGGTAATTGGGGCGTCGGAGCGAGGCCTGGGACAGCTTGGAGGGGCGGCGGGGTTTTTCGAACACGCCGGCGGGCCATTGGACTGACCAGGGCGAGGATTGTTGAGGATGTGGAGGGCTACAGCGCACGACAAACATGTCGTGAGGGAAGCGCGGGCGTTCGAGGACGCCGGGGACGACGAGAATTGCAAGGCGCAGAAGAATTTTTGTGTCTACAAGTACATCCACGTGGGTCAGAGTCTCGGGGACAGGTTCCACGGGAACCGCATGTTGAAGTGCCTGGTTTGAGCCTTGAGGCCATGAGTTCCAGGGAAACCAGTACGTGGAGGCACGCCTTTTCAGGCAGGGGAAACTTGAAGGGTGTCCGTCAGTGCCCGACGAGGCGCTGGTGGACATAAACTACAACTCGAACTACAAGCTGGAGGGCAAGATCCTTGACCTCATGCTTCGGTTTGAGGAGCTTCACGGTCCGGCACCTGCCATGGATCCGCGCCGGGATGAGGGAGGGGCGGGAGGGGAGGGACAAGAGAGGGGTAACGAGGAGGTGGTCGACGTTGACAACGTCGAGGACGAGGGTGCGTGGGCAGCGCAGCCTGGGCCATTGACGAGGGACCGAGGGAAGGATGTCATTCACGAGCCATGGGGGTAGCAAGGTCGTTTCTTTCAGGATGCGCACGTGTCGGCTCGCACTCAGGCGCATCGGGATGCGGAAGATGCGGCGGCTGCTGTGGGGAAGAGAAAGGAGGGAGAGGAGGGGGCGAGGCCGGGTGGGCAAAAGCGGTTGAGACAGAACACCATCACGGAGTCGTATTCTTCACAATGGCGGATGGAGTTCAAGAAGAAGTATTTCAGGTTTGTCTACAGTCAGCGTCTGCCGTTCAACGTCTTCTAGAGCGAGCCATGAAAATAATTGGTAAAACTTTTCAGGGACTTGTCGGGGCCAGTGAAGGTTTTGTGGCCATCGCACAATGAGATCGCCGACATGGAGACGATTTTCCTCACTGCCGACGATGTGGCGGGTGATCTGGTAGAGGTCAGGGCTCCTTTCTATGCGACGGGGGACACCATCATGTCGGATGGCAGAAAGTCACGGTATACCAGACCAATCGTTAACTTCCTTGTCGGCGGGTCTCGCAGAGTGATGATGGTGAGAACAATGAACAGGGAGGGCGAGCGAGACTAGGCGCCTGATGTTTTGGGGCGGTGGATCAAGGTGTTCGTTGACTTCCCTCCTCAGTGGGTGAATGCCATCTACACAGACTCTGCCTCTGCGTACGTCGCCGCGACAAACATGCTCCAGGTGCCCCAACAGAGGCCAGAGATTCGACGGATCACATGGCTGCCGTGCGCAGTGCATATCTGCAACAAAATTTTGTCAGACATTGGCTTGTCAAGCTCGTGGTCAAAGGACGTCATTATGCGCGAGCGAGCGGTGGTGCGCTTCATTAAAAAGCACGACACCGCTCTGCATATCTTCAAGGGCGAAAGCACGCAGATGGGATTTATTTATCCCTGCGAAACACGATTCGCATCCGTGTTCGCTATGATGGAGCTTTTGTTGGCAGTAACGTGAGCGTTGGAGAGGACGGTGGATAGCGATGGTTGGGGTCTGGTCCCCTGGGACAGTACCGTTGCTCAGCTGGCTCGGTGGGTTAGGTGGCAGGTGCAGCATGGTCCTTGGTGGGATTCCATGGGAGTCCTTGTCCGCAATTTGGAGCCTGTGTACGACATGCTTCACAGGTTAGACCGGAGAGGGCTGCACATGTTGTGGGTTGTGTAGTGGACGCAGGACGTGACCCGCGATGTGGCACGCGAGGTCCGCACACTTGCACCGGGTGTTGGGCGAGCGAGACTAGGCGATTGATGTTTTGGCGCGTAGGATCAAGGTGTTCGTTGACTTCCCTCCTCAGGAAACTCACCTGCAGGATAAACCAGCACATAACAGAGCCCACAAGATGGTCTAGCCCCACACGGCGGTAACAGCCTATGCCCCTAGACCTGGCTCAGCGGGAGTGGCGATTTGGATACCCCCCGATTCCCGATTTGAGATAGTCCATTGGGCGGTGTACGAGGAAGAAGGACGGTGGGTGTCAGTACTTGGAATGCTGGAGCTGGAGTTGCACTGCATCTTATGCATCTACTCTCCTAACACGGTCGGGGAAAGAAGAGGTTTTTTAGGTAACCTAGGGGCACGCGTATCAGATGGCATCCCGCTGGTTATTGCAGGGGACTTTAATGTCGCCCCAGAGAGAGGGCAAGACAGATGGAACCCTCAGGGGTCCCCCACCTTTGCAGCAAAAGAAGATGAGCAAATGATTGCAGATCTGTGCGAAGGCCTAGCGGTCTTCGACACCTTCCGCCGCCTGCACCCCACAGATCGGACCTTCTCCTGTGTAAGGGATAGCGATCCGGTCAGGCTGTCCAAGTCACGAATCGACGTCATACTACTCTCCAATGATTTAGAAGGCACTCTTCGATGGTCAGTCATCCTTCCTCGTAGTCCACATCCAGGTTTGGACCACAAAACATGCGGGATAATACTCACTATGTGAAAAAGACCGGATCAAGGACCCGGTTTCTTCAAGCTAAATACCTCACTATTACTCGATCACCAATTCAAACAGATGATCCAGTATGAGTGGCAGTTCTAGCGCCAACAGAAGGGGAATTTTGACTCGTTCTCTATATAGTTCAACAATGGTCTGATCTTCTTAGCTAAGAAATGCAAAGACTTCTCTAAATCAAAAACAACCCTAAGACACCAATAGGAATTTACTATCCATCAGGAACTGCTAAGCTTGGAACACCAGGTAGATTCACATCTTCTCACCACACACATCCAGGAAGTGAAGGCCAAACTTCTTCAATACGCACAACATAGATGGCAGGGCATTAGAATACGAGGAAAAATGTCAAAGTTTACTCAGGAAGCCACAATGGACGCTCATTTCTTTAGCATGGCGATTGCCGGTGCGAGACGTACTATAATTGAAGCAGTGTATGACCCGGACAGAGGGAATGAGATCATAGCAATGAACACCTCACATTGCACCCTGATCACGCGCAGTTTCTTCAAACAACTCTATAAATCCCAACTCCCGGCCCCGCGGGGGGAGGCATGGATGTGAGATCTAGAAGAATTCCTAGCGCCTATGGATAAACAACTCTCTCCCACGCAGCAAGAGTACCTGGAACATCCCCTGACAAAGGAGGAGATATGGGCAGCACTTCTTCAGATGAGGGAAGAAAAAACACCAGGCATAGATGGTTTCCCCAAGGAGTCTTGGGAAACAATGTGGTCAGAAATTAGCACAAACCTGTGGGCATTCTACCAGCACGTCTGGGAGGACGAGCAAATGGGGGAAGTAGTGGGGAAAGGAGTGTTGACTCTGCTGTACAAAAAAGGGGATAAAATTAACATTAGGAACTACAGACCGATTACTCTTCTTACAATCGTCTACAAAATCCTCTCCAAAGCCTTGGTAAACCGTATGGCGGAGATCCTGATAGATGTGATCCAGCCAGCACAGATAGGATTCATGACTAGCCGGAACATACAAAAGAATATCATGTTGGTAAATGAAATTGTCTGTCTAGCGCGACGAAATCGGGCAAATGCGGCAATCGTCTTCAGTGATTTTGAAAAGGCATATAATCACGTCGACTGGATCTTTCTAGATAAGTGCTTGGAAAAAATGAACTTTGGGTTAGTCTTTAAATGATGGGTATGCATCCTACACAAAACCGCCACCACCTGTGTATAGGCAAATGGATCGGTGACACCTCCCTTTGAGCTCCAGCGATTAGTCAGGCAAGGAGACCCCATCGCCCCTCATCTTTTCCTGGTCATCATGGAAGCTCTTTCGGCCAATCTAAGACACAACAAAGATCTAACCCAAATCAGGATCTCCAACATCCCGAGGGAAGCGGTACCCATCTGTACCCTGTTCGCAGACGATCTTACCATTATGGTTGAAGCAAATGCACAAAACATGGAGGAGATCCAGACCCTCATGAACCGCTTCGGTCGCGTGTCGGACATGACTGTCAACTGGGGGCAAAAAACAGTGGGATGGTGGCTACACCACCAGCGGGGAAGACCGCCAGAAAATCCGCGCATCACCTGGCTTCCCCCGGACGAACCCCTTAGAGTCTTAGGAGCGTCACTCACAGCCAAAGGGAAACCCGTTACAAATGATGAATGGCTGATTAGACCGGCACAGGCCAAGCTGCTGCAATGGAATCACAAACACACATCAATCTTAGGGCGGGCTCTCGTTATTAATAACGTCATGCTTGCCACTCTTTGGTATCGAGCCATTCTTTGGCCCATAAGCAAAGGTGGACTTAAGACGCTCAAGCAACAGCTGGCAGCCTTCCTATGGAGAGGGGACAGTAGTAATACCCACGCCATCAGTCGTGTGGCATGGGACTCTGTGGTTCAGCCTAAGGTTGGGGGAGGGCTTGAAATTGTGGACCCTCCTACGCAGTTTCAGGCTCTGAGTATCCACAGGATCCAACACATCTTTGAAACCTCCTCCCCCTGGGTTCCCTTGGCACTAGTGCAGATCGCGGCCTTGGCCCCGGAAACCCCATCAGAAATAGACCCTCTCATATGGCTCGAGAACAGGTACTGGAGACTCCCAAGGAAATACAGGAATGGGGACCCGGTGGACGAACACTGGATACGCCTTCTGCGCACGTGGAGGAGACTCTCACTCCTCGACCGCCCCACCCCGGACGGATGGGAGGAGCTAATTAGGCAACCGCTGTTCGGTAATAGACTAATCACAGATTCCCTCGGACAGGTAAAAAACAGCTCGGACTCCCCCTGGAAATTTTGCGTGAAACACGGGGTGCTGAGGGTGGGGGACCTATGGGATGGGGAAAACGGAGAATGAAAAAGTGTCGCAAGAATGAAAAGTTGCTTGCGCTACTGCCACTCCCTCGAGTCTACAATGGAAGAACTTACTGAAAGCTTTCCTATTCAATGGTACACCAAGCGTAAGAAGGGTCCAACGCTGGAAATAGACGATTGGGTGGAGCTACCCGGCCATGAATCACAAGTAGGCCTCGTGCACCTAGTAGATCAGACACAAGTCCTGGTTGAATGTTACGTTGTTACAGAATCAGGGCGGCTACAAGGGAATAGCCAACCCTGCACCTCGAAAAGAAAATCAGAAGTCTATCGCATCAGGGTGTTAGAAGAAGGAAAAGGTTGGAGAACGTATCGAGCATTGATCCCGATCGAGAACCTCCCCCTTGATCCCCAAGAATGGAGATGGTCGTGGAAAGGAAAGGGAGGGCGGGGACGGGGGGGAGGAAACAACGGTCCAATTAGCCGCTCTAAAAACGAAGTCCGTCTACCGGATGCTCAGGCCCAAGCGTGGGCTACGGGATGTGGTGGTGGACAGATGGCAGCGCCATCTAAATGTAGATCGAAGCACACTCAAATCTATCCAATTGTTCAACGAGTATCGCAAAAGGCCGACAAAAATCTCCGCTCTTCAATGGCAAATCACTCACCGTTGCCTACCGACCAATAACTGGCTGATTGATCATACACAGCTCGAGCAACAAGGAAGGGCGCTCCCCTGGTGCCAAGGTTGCTACCAAAACTTCCCCGAAAAAATGCGCCCGGAGACGGTTGAGCACATCTTCTTATAATGCCTTGCGGCTGTCCTGCTGTGGAGATGGTGGGATAGGATCTAGCGGCATACCGTCCCAGGCTCACTATGGCCTTGGGACTGGAGGGCAATTCTGCTGGGACACTACCCTCCCTTTTGCGACAATACCTTTGTAGCAAATATGTTCTCCCTGGGCCGGCATACAGTCCTCTAAACCATATGGTGGCGAAGAGGCATCCTGGAATTGGAAGGGGCCAGGGTAGAAGAGGGGGAGGTCACAAAACAGATACGGCTGCTCTTCCAACATGAGATCATGGCACAATGGCACAACGTTAAGGAAAAACTGAGTCCGGTGCACAGCAGGGGGGATATCAAAAGCATCATCTCCCGCTTCTGTAAAGGCTGGCTGGGGGGGGAGAGGGAGGGCTGGGTCGCGAGGGTGAGCTGGACAGGAGACATGCTGGACCATGGGAAAGGACAAGAGGGAGACCTGGAAAGAGATTATCAGCTTCTCTTTAAGGACTGGACATGGGTGGATCCCAGAGAACAGCTGAGACCTGCGCAGGATTTTGGCGATTCCTTTCCTCCTTACCCTTTGGCCCTGGAGGAATATTTGGGGGCTTAGAGTCATTTTAATCACTCAAACGTGGCATGGCAGGGGATTCCTTGCAGTTTTGCAGTACCTCTCAGTATTTTTCAGTACTCTCCAGTATTTTTCAGTATTTCTCAGTATGTGTTGGGAGGATCCTTTGAGGATCTTTTGTAAGTATCTGTCCTAGTAATTCTCAGTATTCTGCAGTATTCCTCAGGATTCTCTGCTTGACTGCGGGATATTAGACGCTGGATTTGGTTTCTTAAGAGGTATTCTATTTTAAAACATAGGGCTGAATTTTCAGCACATGATTCCTAGTATACAATGGATGCCATGGGGAAGTAGGTGGTGGGCAGGGGCTGGGTGAAGGAGGGAGATTCCACTGGTGCCCCCCGGTGGCCCTCCCCCCAACACCCGACGGTGCCTTAGGTTAGGAAGGGAGGTAAAGCTTTGGTATGGGACGCTGGACCCGGTTTCCAGCAAAGTGGTGTCATTTTCAAAATAGAGGATTGGTAAAGAATTTGATGTATTCAAGGGACGCTGGACCCGACTTCCAGCAGGTGATGCTCCCCACCAATAGACGGAGCAGCACTTTGTAAAAAAAAGAAAAAAGGTGGGCGGTGGGGGGTGGCGCAGGGCCCTGGCAGAGAAGCGCCAAGAAGCAGAAAAAAAATAAATAAATTTGTGGGTTGTCGGTAACAACCCACATACCAGTGATACCACCTATACCAACCCAACC
>BFEA01000017.1:2012974-2029092 GCA_003427395.1 Chara braunii | reverse complement strand
TGTTTGTTGGGTTCCTGGAGATGCTTGTTTTGGGGAGCGGTGAAAATTCTCACCGCTGTCCAAAACAAGCATCTCCAGGAACCCAACAAACACCAAACTTGGCACATACATGTTTTGACGAAGAACAAAACAGGAAAAAAAAAAAAAACAAAAAAAAAACATGATCCCACTGCACTTTTCATGGATGTGAAGGTTACCCTAGGGGTGAAAAGTGGGGGTACCTGTTAACCATTTGTGGACAGAAGGTTAACGGACCCCCCATTTTTCACCCCCACTTATAAAAAAAACAAAGGGTCATTTTAACAATACTTCACAACAGAGTATCGGAACCCACAAATGGTTAACAGGTACCCCCACTTTTCACCTCTAGGGTAACCTTCACATCCATGAAAAGTGCAGTGGGGATCATATTTTTTTAATATTTTTTTGCCCTAATTTGTTTTTGGTCAAAGCATGTATGTGCCAAGTTTGGTGTTTGTTGGGTTCCTGGAGATGCACTCTACAAATTCGTGTGAAGTATTGTTAAAATGACCCTTTGTTTTTTTTATAAGTGGGGGTGAAAAATGAGGGGTCCGTTAACCTTCTGTTTGTCCCGGAACCTTGAACTAAGTAAAAAACTTTCTGAAACTTTTTGGTTCTTGTCCCAATTCTCGCCCGGCCCATAGTTTGCGCTATGGCCAACACCCAGTAACGGTACTCGTCCTCTGCTATGTCTCGTCCTCGTTCAATTTGGGCAAATAAACCCAGGCTGTCCCGCTCCGCAATCCCAGTCCTGGTTCGATTCGGGCAAACCAACCCAGGTCGTCCTTACTAAAAGTTTCATCCTACTTATCCACTTTACTTCCCTCTCTGCCTACTTCTTCACTAATCTACTCATTCTCCACATGGACACAAAAGTTTCGCTATCATTTTCCACACACTCTCTTTGTCCTTTGCAAAAATCCGGATTGCCTGCCGGAACAGCCCATCCGGGTAGCTTCTTCGTCGAAGTTTAATTCGCAACAGAATCACTGTTCCAACCATTCGAGGGGTTGACGTCGAGTTTTGTTGTATCCGATGTAAGCAGCTTGTGATGGCTGCTACCTTCGCTTTCTTTCCAGTCTAGGAACCAAAGTCCTTGAAGGTTTGCAATGTGACGAATGTCAGTTCGCCGCCAGGGCCGCCATCGATCAGATCAGCCTCGTATTTTATCACTTGATAGCAGCCAAGGAAGGGGGTTTCGTTTCCTACCTCCAGTCGACATCCCATAAATTCTCATTTTTTGTCCCCAGAAACTATACGTTTCAGTGTCAGGTTCGCATCGTAACATGCCTTGTACGCTTGCGCCGTCTCCTCCGCCCTTCTTCTCGATTTCTCACTTCTTTTATTATATGTTACAAAGAGGGAAGCATCGTTAACGAATCTTATTCTCGCCACCAATATTTTTTGGCTACCCAATATGAGCAGAAAGTCTCATTCTGCTTTCGCACATATTAGGCAGGTCAGCGGGGGACTTGAGGACTTTCCCATTGGAATTCCCACAGTCTGTCTTAGGATGATACCGGATGCTATTGTATAACAATTCTCCAAATCAAACTCCATGTACTCACGAACAAAGGTAAAACTCAAAAACTTATACCCATCTATCTTTGTACACTTACTCAATCTTGCCCCCTTCCCCCTCACTTTCACAAAAATCCCACAGAAACCTCTGGTCTCGAACCACCAGATACACCAATCCACAACCTTCAAGATGATTTCATGCGGCAACCTGCTAAACATATCAGATTCTTTCATGTCGTAGGAGTTCGTCATCACACCCACGTTTGCACATCCTTTCTCCAAGCTTTTGTTCATTCTCTGCAACTTTTCAGACATTAGGTGCACCGATTTCAGGTTGAAATGTCTGCTCTCATGTAAGTTGAATAGCAGACCGGTTAGCCCTTGTGAAACCTTCTTGCACAATCTATTCCATGGTTCGCTGAACGTTGGACAAATGGGCCAGAATTTTGTAATATCTTTGTGCTTGGGAAGCGCATATGCATGCCCAAGTTTTCCTGAGGCTCCCTTCTTCCAACACCCGTGCTCACCGAACTTTCTCTCTCGATACTCCTTCCTCATTCTTGTCAATATATCCTTTTCCTTTTCCTCCCTTCTCTCGTATCCTTCATTCGCAATGAATGTGTTGCCTATGTCTGCAGCATATACCTCGACACACATCACAAGGGTCTCACCTGGATTCCGGTTCAGGGGGGTGCATACGAATTCGTCCAATTTCTTCTTCAGATCTATCACCTCCTTCATATTCCCTCTCTACATTCTCTTCGACGTATCAATGCACCGACTCAACTCTGTCGCGGTTACCTTGGCGACGCTCACATCCATGTTAAGCCAATCGATACCATGGATTGAGCTCATAATCTCCTTCCCCACTCTCTTTCCACATTCGTCTACCCAATCCTTCGAAACGTTCTTAGCGTTTTTTGCAATCTCCGGGCATCCCTCCCATGTGCCTAGTCGGAAATGAATGTGTCCCTTCTCTTTTTAAAGGAACGGATCGATGCAAGAGTATCTCACAACCCTACTCGCCGCATACCGGTGATAATTGTGGATGATTTCCCCGATGTTTGACCCTCTTGTCCAAACTACTCGAGTTCGTTGCTTTACCATCTCCTTCACGGCATTGTTGAGAGGTAGTCCACCAATCTTACTTTCCACAAGTCTTGCTACTTCCCCCTTCTTAATCCGTTCATCATACCTCACTTTAGTAACCACTCGACGACCTATCTGTATTCCAAACTTCTCCTTTACCACATCCTTCACCATCTTCTTAGCCCGTGATCGACTTCTCTTGGTTGAAAATATGTTCGCTGCATTGTAATACCTGACCAAGTCGTTGATCGACAGTTTCTTTAGTTTCCCCTGTTTCTTCCTGAATTTGAACATCTGCACTAACTGTCCTTTCAATTTCAGCGTTGTCGAGCGCATCGGTCCGGCACCGCACCAGGGCAGCGTGGGACCCTCCCGGCCGCGTCACGCAGGAGTTGGTTTCAATCCTCGTCGTGAATACATGATGGAGCTTCCGCAAGCCGCTCCGGCCGAGTGCGCCAGCCATATCTCTCGCGAGCCCCTACGACAGGATAGGGCCTACGCGAGGCACGACTTACCTCCACCTTACGGGAGCTGTCACCTTCCTTCGGTGGGCGTATCCCCGCTGAGCTACCAGTCCACAGTACGAGAGTTAATCAGTTGCAGTCGCAGAGGTGGACCAGCCGAGGGTGTTTCTCATTCGCTGTAGCATAGGGGGTACGCGAGGTAATACGCCTCTATCGGACCCGCACACGAACCGGCATCATGGGGGGCTGAAGTCCCAAGTGCGGTTCGTCGTCGGTCGACTAGGACGCATCCCACACACCACGCACACTCCACTTTACAAACACACATACACACAAAACAACACATATACGCATACGAAACGACACAACCCAAACAACGCGACAACGCTCCTAGCCCCTCGGTAGTCAAACCATAACTTTTCGATGCAGAAATCAAATGGGCGTCATGCGCGAGACTTAGTATATAACCGCGCAGACGCAGGGCTAACTCATATTGACTCACCAGTGCAAACATGCGCAAGCAGTCGCAACGATGGCGTACTATGTAGTACCCATACTCATGCGGTCCTCGTTAATCTCGAGGATCGCATTCGACATTCAAGTGTCGGCTGACACGCGCCTTGAGGGTTAATCTCTCGACGCTGGACAACCGCCATGCGCGGTTGAAGACCACACACCCTCTTTTGCACTCTGTGCACAGTGGGTGGTACACAGGTTCATACCTGTGGTGACAATCGTTTCTTGCGGCCCTAGGGGTAAGTTCTCCCTAGGCCTGGGCAAAAGTCAAGGGGTTTGACTTTGACAGCTGCCACGGACGATAACTTTCAACCATGAAAACTCTAGAAAACAAAGGATAACAGAGGGTCTTCCTTTTCTCTCAAACCATAGTCCGGTTCACCCTTATACACAATGGCAGTAGGCCTCTCGAATACTCAAGGCACTTATAAATATATAAGGGTTAGTTATATAGGACGATCACTTCTCACAGTCACAGTGGGGTTCCTCCTTTCAGTCATATAAGTATGTAATCGCACGCAATCACATCCAGAGTCCGAACCACAAACATACCTGCAATCACATCAAAAGTCCAACACAAACCAAGCACTACACGGGGTCAACTTCAACCATTCTCTGTACTCACACCCCTCGCTTTAGCCATACAAGCCTTACTCTTGTGCAACTCCTCAAAATAAAATACTCAGTATTTTTCCTTAAATGACCATTCAAAATAAAGTCCGGGTGAGAACACAACAAAACAGTTCAATCATAAGGCTAAAACCTTTAGGTTGAGTGGCATGAGTGAATTGGAGTTGAATCGTAAACCGACGAATCGGCAACCGACCTGTTATCAATGATAACAGAAGATGACCCTCAAGGGATCAAGCTGAATCTCGTCCGGATCTTGAATCAAACGATCAAGAAGACCTGTAACACACGACAGACCAATCCCCAAGCTAAGATCATAAGTGTATGGAGAATACAACTCCATAACACATCCTTACTAAAAATCTCCCTAAAAGCTAAGTCTAAGTCTACCTCTAAGCCAGTGCCTAAGCATAGGTAGACCAACTGCAAAATCTCCCTTATTCAGGGTGGATCGCCAGAATCGCCACCTGTCAAAATATAATCTATCTCCTTTAAACTAAGAAAATTTCGGCAGCGCTTCCTGTAGGCAATGTGCCTTTTCAGAATTTATATAAGTCTGGATATGAAAGCAGAAATAATTTCTAACTCCGGAAAGTCAAAATTATGTCTAACTTCCTGAAATAACAGAAATTTGGGCAGCACTCCCTTTAGAAAGGGAGACTTCCTAGATTTATACTAAGTCAAATATGAACTCGAAAGACAGCTCGAGCTCAACTTTAGATAAATTTTAACTAACTCCTTAATTTTGTAGAAATTTCGGCAGCACTTCCTCTAGAAAAGAGTTATTCTAGAATTTATACAAGGCTAAGATCAAAATTTTGAGAATAACTTCGACTTCTCAAAGTTCAATTTTTGTCTAACTCCCTGAATTAACAAAAATTTGTGCAGCACTCCCTTTTGAAAATGAGACTTTTCATATTTTTACTAGGTCAGATATAAAGAAAGATGAGTTGAACTTTTGGCAAGTCAACAACTGACTAACTCATTGGATTTGTAGAAATTTCGGCAGCGTTTCCTGTAGAGAAAGTAGCTTCCCAAATTTTATACAAAGCCAAGTACAAAAAATGATCTCAGAAAATGCGAAAATTGATCTAAGTAAAAAAAACTTAGCTCAGAAAATGCAGGAATTGAAACTAACTCCTATAGCTCTAGCGCGTAGCGAGCAACTGAAGCAACTACCTATCAATATAAGACTCAGACTAAGTAGTGGCCTCACTTAGTCGCATGCAAGCCAAACGACAAAAGGTAGGTACTTTCACCAGCCCCAAGTTCATTCCATATAGATAGTTTATGAATCTTTTAAGTCCTTGAACCCTTATTTCCCACTTACATAAGACATAGCGCTGGACCATTCGTCATGGAAACAATGCCCAACTTGCCTTTAAGATATACACGAACAGGTTGCACAACTACTTCTCTCTTATTTTGAGCATATGACTAGACCATTCGCCATAGAAACAATGCCTAGCCGCCCTGAGCCGTTTAATATCCAAAATTTAGTATTTCTCTGACTTTGTTTTAAAAAAAGGAAGCAAATATGGGCAGGGGGCTGAACCATTCGCCATGGAAATAATGTGTAGCTTGCCAAAAACTATTTTCCATTTATACTTCGTATTTTTCCCTTTCTCTTCTCAATGATATGACTTAGCGCTGGACCATTCACCATGGAAACAATGCTCAGCTGCCAGTTCACATGCAAATATATATATAAAGTATTTTCCCTTTTATACTCGGTTTAACTTATGTGTGTGGTTTTCAGGCTAAACCATTCACCATGGAAACGATGCTTAGCCTTAGACCGGGAATCCTCCCTCAGAATAAACAAGAACTCAAACTCCTTCAATCAGGCAACCCCCCAGAGTTAACTAGAGCAAACAGGCCATTCATCATGGAAGCAATGCCTGGTCCTTCAGAAAATAGCCAAATAAACACAGCCCTGAGCCATTCACCATGGAAACAATGCTCAGGCTTTGGTTGACCCGGTCAAACGCATGCAGCCTGCCTTCCTCCCATCTTCCTCCAGTTTATCCCTTTGCCTGCTTTCAACAAAAATAAAGAAGAAATTTAGGCTTCACTCTCACACTTTCCTTCCATTCAGTCTGATTGGGTCTTGAAGAGAAAACAAAAACCACAGGGACAACCTCATGCATACAACAGTCATACTGCAGGGGGATAAACAAAACATGGGTGGTAGTAGGTTGTACAAATGGAAATGGTTTATCTGACAATTCCCTGCCTCCATAACTCCTCCTGAGTCCCGGCAGAGCTCCCGCAATCAGTGGGTAGACTCCCCACAGAGTCTTGGTGCGGTCCTACGGGTTGCAATCCCGCCTGCCGCCTTCCTCTCAGCACCAATAGACTAGACTTAGAGAAAAAAGGGCAGAAGGAGATAGATTTGAGACTCTCAGATCCAAGAATGGTGCTCTGAGTCTCGTAGGAGAGGGCCTTGGTACCTTCAAAACGCCTAAGGGCCCCGCAATGATGGCCAACAAACGCATGCAACAAGCTTGATCAATCTAAAGTCAATACCCTCCTGACGACCTCCTTATTTGCAGCAATAACTCCCCCTCTTCACACACAAACTCCTCTACAGGATTTGCGACCCGAAATGCTGCGGCTACACAAGTAAGTCCGCAAGCTCACGACTCCCCTCTGACTACTCCATCCGGCTGGCTGAGCAATTCATCAATCAGCAGGCAACCCTTCAGGACGTGACTCACTTGCAACTGGCTCGTTCAGCGGACGAGGCCGCACATTAGTCAGCGGCTAGGCTTATAACTTCGTTGTTGCCTAACGATGTTTCCAACTGACGAGAGGAGCGGTACGCCAGCCGACAGGTAAATCTCCAACTTTGCCGCCCAATCCGCAACTCCCTTGGCCAACACGGGTTTCGATCTCGTCCAGGCGCAGGTGATCCCAGAGTAACTCAGCAAGTCCGAGTGCTACCGCACGGCGACACTAGCTCCGACCATCGGTACCATCGAGACAAATAACAGTTTGCCAACAATTCTTTACGTTACCCTCATCGGTAATACGAGCCTTGCACTGCTGCTCAGTTAGTCTTCAAGCTCCGTGGTTGCCCCCTTACTTCCAGGTTGGCCATTCAGAGTTAACGTGCAACCTGCTAGCTTGGTCGTACACAGTTAGGCAATGCTTCAGCCACGGTAGGACCTTCACGCTCGCAGCCTGAGCCTGACCTCCGGTACTTCCAATAGAAATGGCGAGGCGTGCTCTGGTCACATTGGTTATCCTGCAGCTTCAACCTTATTGCCTGTCGCCCCCTCACTCAGCAGGCCGGTAAGTTATCAACGAGACATACAGAGTCCCGGTTAGTAGGTAAGTCTCCAGCCTTCTTTACCTCCCTTCTCGCAGACTTTCGAACGTAGCATAAGTAGGAACTAAGTGAATCTTCCGTTCAAATACGGAAGTATTCACTGCTCTTCAGCCTTCTGCGCAAGGAAATAGAGAGGTGACACTCCCCTCGGCAGGAGGAGCAGTGCACCGTTGAGCGGGTAAGTCTTCAACCCAGCCCCTGTCTTCAACTTCTTCGGCTGCTCGGGCGGGTAGCTGCAGAATGAACTTACCAAAAAACAACAACAAAAAACGGCTAAATACCTCGTCACCTCACTAACTCCTCCCCGACGCTCATACCAGCACGAGGTAACACCCCCTTCCCCATCGTCCCCGTTCTCCTGCGCGAGCACCTCGACCAACAAGTAAGATCTCTATTGCCTGGCCAGCCTCACCCTACTTTCATCGTCAGGCTAAGCAACAAAGTACGAATGAATCTTCCGCTAGAACATGGAAAGATACATAGCCAAATACATCCCCCCCTTCTACCCGTCTCTCCTCTGGGCACCTCTGCGCACTGTTATTCCTTCCTAACTCCCGATCTACCGACCCCCTACTAAAACTAACATCATATTCTAGTTCGCAGCACCTAAAGAACACAGTGTACAACTTTATTTCGCTCGATTCTTACAGTGTACAACTTTATTTCGCTCGATTTCGTTAAGAATCGAGCGAAATATCGCTTTCTTCTATTTCTGCCATAGCCCGTTTCTGCCACCTCCGCGCAGCTCTTTTTCTTATTAACTCTCTTTTCGCTAATCCTCTCCTAAAACTAACTACACATCTAGATTCGCCCTACACGAAAACATTGGAGTAGACCTTTCTCCCACCCGTTTTCATCAAGAAACGGGTGGGATAGATACTTTCTCTCCTCCCTCCTTCGCACGTACCTGACGCGGGAACCCGTCCGGGTTCATTCGAGTTTCTCTGCTTCTTTCTTTCTTCACCTCCCTCGTCGCCTGCATTCCACTCTGCCTCACTCTGCAGCTCTGTGCCATCCTCTCCTGCTGCCCCGGCCTTCTCTCACCGGCTCAGCACCCGGCGTCCACCGCTCCACTATCGAGCGCACCCAATGCATAACGCCGCCCAGGTTCACTCCCCCCGCTTGCCTCCTGTTCCTCCTGCACTGTCGCCCTCTATGCCCCTGCACGCACCCCGACGAGAACCCCCCCCTGGTTCATTCAATCCACCATCGTCCCTCTGTCACGTACGTACCCGACGCACTTCCGCGTCCGGGTTCACTCCCACTTCCACACCCACCGTCTGCCCTACTGCCACCTACCTCTCGCGTTCTTCCCTGCTGCGCCGCTTACTCCATATCGATGCTCGTTGCCCGATGCCCCGCGCTGCCCTTTACTGCCAACCTTCCTACACTAAGCGCTGTGGCAGCGCTTCGGCACGGCTCCCACAGGTACTGATGGACGGCCGGGCGCCGCCCCTTGATTTATACTTTCGAGATTCGTCGGTCGGCCCTGCCTGTTTGGCCCCGCCCAACACCCAGCCTGCAGCGGTCTTACAGCGGATTGCCACCCGGTGCCCGGAAAGATTTCTACCGGGGCAATGCCCCGCGGCCCTTCTGAACCTAAGCAAGCGCAGGCCAGTTCAAAATAACTGGTTCCACTCATTGAGCTCCATCGTTTGGGCTCAAGCACAGGTCTGTATTTCAACAGTTCCATTGTGTACCCACTGAGATGGGCCTTTGAGTAGCAGCCGCCCCCACGGCACTGCGCCCCAAGGCAGAACGGGGCGCGGCTCCGGCGCAGCCACGAAGACAGTTTGTAATTGCCCCTCAGGCAACACCACGAATACAATGCACTTCATGTGATCCCATTGTCGTCTCGCGTCCCCGAACGGGACACGATAAATAAAACACAAAGGGAAAATAAAATTAAATAACAATAGTATCGGAAAAACCGCGGGGCTGCTGGCGCGCCCGAAAACAAAACCGAGGGGGATAGCCCTGGCGGCCCTCAACCCCATCGGTCCCTTCCACGACACTCTACTGAAGTCGTTGCGCCGACGCCCTGCTGGCCTCGATCCCCGGACTTCCGCGTTGTCAACCCAATGCCGTAACCTATAGGGCTAAGCCCAAGCTTGAAACCAGCGCCCGCAGAGTACCATACAAGGCAGTGCGGCGCGATGCTTTGGGCCAACAAACCGGCCGCGCGGCTCCCAGTGCCCGCGCCCGGTCGCTTATACCATGCCATAATCGCCCTGCGCGCCATCCTACAACACCCCGCTCACCTGTCGAAGTTGCGTCGCCGTTGCCGATGCCGTCGTCGGGGTCGTCTCCCGCTCACACGCTCGACTCGGTCAAGCGTAGCCATCGAAAGAAAATATCCCCTAGATCCTAGTTTGATCACGAGTACCCAAAAATCAAAACATAAAGATAAAAATAAAAATAAACAGACCGACGCCCGCGCCGGTTTCGTAATCAACATCAGGGGATGAATCACGCGCGCCTTAAACCTGCGCACCCACGCACTCTTTACTCTAGTCAGCCATCCAGTCAACGTAAGTCACAGACACAGCCGCACCTAGCGCGGTATACTTAACTTTAAACCAAATTCATTTTCTGCCACTTGCATAAAACAGGGCGGATACCCTTGTAAGGGTATTCGCGCCGACAACGCTATTGGTGATGCCTCCTTCACTTCTTGAACCCTCACCCATCCTTCTTGTTCCAATATCATTTTACACTTCCTCAATGGTCTGGTCCTTTTTCCCACGTAGACTCTTTTCTCCCCGAACAGTCTCTATACTATTCGCCAATTGTTTGTCCACACCTTCCCACCGTTGCTTAGCAGCCTGTGTGTCCGATTTTGAATTCAACAGGGGTTCTGCGTTGAAAAATTCAACGGGCGTTGAATTCACGTTAAACTCCCGTTCAAGACGCAAATTAACTGAGTCCGGGATGATTTTTTTCTTGGGCTAAAAATTATCCAAAAAATAAAAATACAAAAATTGAGGTTGTAGTTTTTTTTTAGCACTACAACCCTGTATTTTTATTTTTATTTTTTTATGTTTAAATATATTTTTTAAAAATCAAAAACATAAACACACAATGAAAAAAACAAAAACTAAAATGAAATGAGTGTTTTTTTTTTGGGTTTCACACAGATTTTTAAGGGCTAAGACAAAAACAAAAAAACAAATAAAAAATATAGGGTTGTAGATCTGTCAAAGATGTACAACAATTTTTTTTTAATATAGTTTTTTTAGAACTTCGTGTATTTTTGAAAAAAACAAAACCATAAAAAGCAAATAAAAAAAGGAAAAAAAGACACACACACACACAAAATTGGTTCTGTAGCAGATTGCATGAGTCTAGCGTCCGAAGTTCCCGTACGACATGGTTCGTCCGCCTCTGCTTCTATTAGGGCTGGGAGGTTGGCCCAACCCTGGTGCTTGTCACTGCTATGTGGTCTAAGTTGCCCTCAATACTGGTAGCCTAAGGGTGATGGTCCTTAGTGTTGGTCACATCGAGGTAGGATAGTAGGGACAACAGGTGCCTCCCAGCCGTGTTGGCTGAAGACCTTACTGATACAGACTGGGAGGATCCAACTTACTATCTTAGTTGGTTGTTATCGACAGTGCCATAGGCGGGGATTGAACGCACAACCTCCTGAATGCCACTTGCGTGCCTAATCAACTGAGCTAGGCCGCTGGACGGAGCCCAGATTCTTGGATCGCAAGAGGGAAAAAAAGAAAAAGAAAAAAACCTGAAAAACGAATAGCAAGCTACTGAGGGTTGTGCCGCCCCACACACGGCCAGAAAAAATGACATTTCAAGCTCTAAACTACTGGCAGTGTATCTACCTATGTTCTACCAGATGCATGGCAAAGGTAAGTACCTTTTTTTTTTTTTTCTTTTCTTAGCAAGCCCTGCCAACTTGGCATGGCAGTCCATTCTATATTTCGTTACTTGGTAACAAACAGCAGAATGCTTGGATACTGTATTTATGGGAAGATGCAGTAGAAGAGAAAAAAAAAAAAAAAAAACACAGACCCAAATCGCCCACCCAAACCCATATCGCCTGCCCTCAGTTTTCAACGGGAAAAAACTATATCTCTCAAAACGGAAACAATGGACACACGCCAACAATCATGCATGCACACACACACACACACACACACACACACACACACACACACACACACACACACACACACACACACACACACACACATACAAACACACACATACACAAATACACAAATATACACGCATACATTCATATTCATGCACAACCACACTCTCAGGCGCACACACATACACACATACACACATACACACATACACACATACACACATACACGAACACACAGCACACCTACACACACATAACTGGGGCGTTGGGGGTTGGGGGATGTGGGGGCGTATGGGAGATGCTTCAAGGGTAGGAGGTTTTTTTTTTTTTTTTTTGTAGGGCCACGTGTTTCGGATCCCACGCATCAATTCCGTTTTTCCGAAAAGCACGGGAGCGGCCCATTTTCAAGTTTAACGTGAATTCAATGAGATTTTTTTTAATTTAACGGGATTCAACGGGAGTTTAATTCCCCCGTTCTCCGTTAAAAAGATACACAGTTAGCAGCCTATCTTCCTTCCCTTTCCCGGCGTTTTCCAGCTTCTGAAATAAGTGGACCAATCGTACAGTCGCTTCGCTTCCATCTTCCGTTTTCATGGCTAGGATCTTCGAAGTCGCCAATTCCCCGGTCTTCTTATCCGGGGCCACCCTAGTCCCCTCGTTCCCCTGATCTCTTCTCTGTTCTTTCTTTCCTCGTCTTCGTCTGCTCTTTGTCCTCTGTTTTTTTACTTTCGTGTTAAATGATGGGGACCACGTTCTTATCAGCAATCTCTCCACCACTTTCAGCTCCTGTCTATCCTTGTGAAAATACAACGGAATTGCCACATAGTTCTGAACTCCAACCTTCTTCATCCATTTATACAGATTCCTTATTCTTTCTTCTCGCCTTCCCTTCTTCTGTCCACACGCCACGTGCTCTTTCCATCTTGCATTCAACATCCGCTCCGTCATGCCAATATAAGTTTGTTTGTACCATGGAGATACTAACGCGTAGACACATCCCACTGGTCTCGTCAATTCTATAACATCACTCGAACACGCGTCTCGCCAGTAATCCAACAGCTTCTCACACCACGACACTTCACCACGCAGCACTAATTCGATCACTCTCGCTCGCAATCTGTTTTCGGACGCTTCATCATTACAGCCGATCTTTAATCTTAGGCTTCGAAGTACGTTGATTTATCTCCACACGCGCCCGACACATCATTCGGATACCTCCTCGTCAGTGACCTCCACTGTTTGCTTGATTCATGCTGACCTTGCAGATCTCGGCACCTTCGGTGTTTCTTTCGGTGAATCTGGCAGAGGTACGTTAATCGGATCATATGCTTTGAGCAGCCGCGTTGTTACCAGTTGCTTGACTACAATATCTCTGTTGGCGTAGCTAATCTTGTCGCTCTTGCACACCTCTTTCAATTCATCTACGCTCAAGGCTTCAAACAAGTCTCTGCATTCGGCCTCATATCTTTCCCGATCGCCAGGTCCGCTCCCCGGCATAACGTGCTTCATGCTCAATGACAGCTTGCCAACTGGTGCAAGTATCACTGAGGTCGACGCTGCTCTTCCTGACTCAGTGCCTCGGGGCCCCGGATCTCCCCTATCTTTTCCTTTGCCTTTGTTCCCAATCTGATTCTTCCTCCCCTTGTGTCCGTCATCAGACCCACTCTCTGTCCTTTCTTTGGTGTAGTCATCGGCGAACTGCTATCCATCTTGCTCTCTGTGTCTCTTCGTCATTTGTCATGAATGTAAATCCTCGCTGCTCGCCTTCGTAACAGCAGCAACTCGTTGTCTTTCTCTTTTTTCGAGTTTGGTTGCATCGCGATTTTTTTTATTAACCTCTCCTTCTCTTCCTCAACTGTCTCTCCTCTTTCGTTGACTCTTTCTTTTCCTCTTTTCTTTTTCTCTTGTTTCTCGCTGTTGCCTCGCACCCCCCTTCCCCATTCTCCACGAACTCAACGTAGCAACCTTGCAACCCGCTCATCTTCATATTTCTTCCTTTCCTCAAGACGTTCCAATCTTCTCTTCTCTTTCTCCATACGTGCTTCTTCTGCCTGCCTCTCTTCATGCTCCCTTGCTTCCTGTTCCTTTCTCGCCCCCCATTCTTCGACCAATTCCGTTAAATATTCCCGCATCAATTTATCCGTGTACGTTGTCTCCGACCGATTTGCCAAACTCTCGGCCGAAAGGCTCCTTGGTCGTTCGCCACTCACCGTTGTTGTTCTTCCCAATCTTGGTCTCGGCGGCGGCGGAATGAACTTCACCCCTCTTGCCTTGGCGTCCTGACACTCTTCGCATACATTTGCAAAGTGGTCGGCTTCACCACATTTGAAACACATCTTTCCCAACATGGGTTGAATTCTCTGTGGTATCGGTGGTTGTCCACTACTTCCGCCCATTCCACCTGTTCCCCCTGAGCCGCTAGATTGACTCATCTTTATCAGCAACAAAAAACTTTCTCACTATTCTTAATCTTCGTTCTCCTTCGTCCTCTCCTTCATGGACAACCTCCGTTCTCTATATACTCTCCAATTCCTTCGAATACTTTGGAATACTTCAGCAAATACTTCTGCCACCCTCTCCAGGTATAGTTCCAAGCAGGTTACGAGACCAGTGTAAAGCATTGAAAAACAACATCACACGTGCATACCATGCATGTAGCACACTATGCCAGGACAACAAACACTTGAAAAAACAAACGTTGTAAAACTTAGCGATCGAAAGAAAAAACATAGCCTGTAGCCGAGAAACTCGTGACCAATATCGTGTACGCTCATGCTATTATCGGTGCGGCCCTTACCCTCTCTCCCTGGCCCTACGGCCCCCACTCCACACACCCATCCGCTACAAGACAAAAAGTTTAACCACTATTAATACTACTAACAGCTAATCCCGCTTCCCAACCCGTGTCTTCTGCTTTTTTTTCGACAGACCCGGACTGCGGACTACCAGAACCTGGAACTCGGTAAAAAGATTTCTGGAACTTTCCGGTTCTTGTCCTAATTCTCGGCCGGCCCATAGTCGGCGCTGTGGCCAGGACCCAGTAACGGTACTTGTCCTCTCCTATGTCTGGTCCTTGTTCAATTTGGGCAAATAAACCCAGGTCGTCCCACCCCACAATCCCAGTTCTGGTTTTATTTGATAGTTATATGAAGTTTCAGTATGATAGGGTTCACAAATGGTTGATAGAGGTTGTGATAAGCGATATGGATTTGATTATTGCACCTTTCCATATCGCACACAACCGACATTGGATACTCATAGTCGCAGACCTGCATTGGACACTCATAGTAGCAGACCTGAGGCGTATGAAATTTGAGTGCTGTGATTCGCTGACACCAAATGTTGAACTCGCAAAGAAGGTGACAGGGGGGTTCGCAAAATTTTTGTACACGAGATTGGTCGAACAAGGTCAAGAGATTGACACAAAAAACTTCAACCATCGATGGGTAGTGAAAGATATTCCAAAGCAGCGCGACTTCAACAAGTGCAGTGTGTTTATGCTTGCATATGCATCCCTATTGGCGATAGGGTTTCTGCCACCAATTACCTTCACATCAGATGACACTAGGAGACTACGATGCCAAATAACTTTTGATGTAGCTGTTGTGGAGTAGATATATGAGTTGGGTACAATAGTCATCCAAGCATATGAGAGGACCATGCAATGAGCACAAGTAGAGGTGATAATAAGAAAAATAAGCTGGCAAGAGTATTCAGGATTAATGATGCAGTCGACAAAAAAAGGTAATTGGTCATGCACGACAGACACCGTATGACAAAAATGGTTAATGTAGGAATGATTTATAGAGGCAATAAATGAGTATGTGACAAACACTTATACCTAACCCCCGACCCCCTTACCCCCAATCCGTTACCTCTTACCCCATAACCCTTACCTCATACCCCTTACCCTATGTTCCCCCCTGGCCGCGGCCGAGTTCGGTCGTAGCCGCGGCCGCCGGCCGTGGACGGGACCCCCCAGACCGCGGCCGCTCCGGCCGAGAACTTTCGGCTGCGGCCGTGGCCGATCAGGGAGGGGGTGTTGGGAGCGGGGGGTGGGTTTCGAGTTGGGGGGGGCTCCCCTACCTCCTCGCAAAAAAAAAAACATAAAAACTTAAAAAACCGGGGGGGGAGGAATCTGGAAAGTTTTTGAGGGGGGGTGAATAATTTTGGGGCCGAAAAAACAAAACGATTTTTTTCAGTTTTTTTTTCTTCTTTTTTTGATTGATTGACTGATTGATTGATTGGTGGGGGAGGGGTCGCCCCCCCCACCCCCACCTGATCCACACACACACACACACACACACACACACACGCACTTGCACGGGGTTTGAAAATTCATTTTCTCGTTTTTTATTTATTTATTGAATGATTGATTGATTGATTGGTGGGGGAGGGGTCGCCCCCTCCACCCCCTCCCGATCACACACACACA
>BFEA01000017.1:1999982-2010963 GCA_003427395.1 Chara braunii | reverse complement strand
TGTGTGTGTGTGTGTGTGTGAGAGAGAGAGAGAGAGAGAGAGAGAGTTTTCAATCAATAGGTTGAGCAACACACCAGCCAACAGGTAAGTCTCCAACCCCACGGTTGGCCTCATGCTACTTCCATCGCTTGGATGACCAAAATCGAATGAATCCGCCAGTAGACATGGAAATATACACTACCACACATTTTTTTTTTTTGTCACAGTACGTGTGTATGTGTGTGTGTGCGTGTGTGTGGGTGGGTGTGTGTGTACATGATGATATGTGTAAAAAGTTGAAAACATATATTGCGGACACTTCAGTACATACACAATATGTACTCCAAATTGTTGTCACAACACATGACATTTCTCCAACAGGGATTCTCATTCATCATTCGCAATTTTCCTAGCGATTTCACCATAAAGCCCCCTGGGCCTAAACCGAGGACGAATGCATCTCACTTAGGAAACACCGCCGACCATGTGCTTGGACGCATGTAAAAGTACTAAACACAATATCACGAATCCAGACTATAATCGTGTGATCGGGAAGAATAAAAAGGCTCACACGGGATCACATCCATACATTACCCAATAGAACAAGAAAAACTCTCAGAACCGCTCAAGGCCATCAAACCGTGAACATGAATTTCATGTGAATTAACTCGTATCGAACCAATCATAGCAACGCAGCAACAAACCCACAGCTCGATCTAAACATGGTCTCTATGCCCCCTCCTTGATGTTATCTGATGACAAATTCATTACTACACAATGAAGTTTGTTGAAGGTACGCGACTACTGATACACACTCATTCTATTCCAAAGTCTCCAACTCCACCCCATTAGGTCGACACAATCCTTCCGATAGCAAACACTCTCCTTAGGCTCTATCTACAGTGTAGTACGTAATCCAACAAATCGAGAAATTTGGACCACATGCCCTAGAAACCCAATCACACACTGCATTCGTACGTATTCACTATATAACAATGGTCCAGAAAAACATGAAAAAAGATGACAAACAACTAAAAATAGATGAAAAACGATGAAAAAAAGATGTAGACCCCCGCTTGAGTGCACATAAACTCAGATCCGCATCCACACCATGGCCGGATGCTCCCCCATTATTGCCGCACTTCGGTGATACGTTCACACACCCACGCCCTCTGATCAGGGCTTCGAATTCCATCAGGGATCAATTTCCAATAATCCCACTCAACTCCTCTTCACATGACCATACTCCCGCCACCTATGGGGTACCGCTCCTGAACTCAATAACAGACCTCCGCGCAGATACATCCCATCTATTTTTCGATCCCTCTATGCCGCAAACATCGCCACCACGAACCCCCACCCTTCCTGAGGATTTCCCTCCGCTCACTTCATTCACGCCGCCGTGTGAGCACGATCCGTCCATCATTGCCTACTTTTTTTGATCTCATCAGTGGAGACCGTACTCGGATGATAGCCATATCCAATTGATGGCAGCAACCGAGCATACCTCCTCTAATCCTTCACACGCCACGTAGCCTGCGCGCTTTCAACATTGCCTGGCCCATTCTATAGATAAGAGATCCCCTCATGCCGCACAAAAAAACACAATTCCTCACAGCAAACCCCATCCGGAAGGCTCAACGAAGACAAATAAAGCCGAAGGGGAAGGTGGTAGACGAGAAGCAAATCATACAAATAACAATACCACACATCATCGTGACACATGGCAATCATCACATAAAATAGCATACGATGGCGTACGATGGCATCACAAGTCATGGTAAGCTGGTGGAGGTCAATCCGCAAGGGACTATCCCCCTAATTTTATACAAAGGAATAAATAGCATAAGTAGGTTCTCAACAAATTGGTTTGCCCACCAAATTACCACACTAAGGGTAGGTGAGAGACTCATGCGTATTCACCGACTCGGGTGGTGGCATGCATCCTGAAATATGTTTTTCGCTAGTTATGCCGCATACTAGCTTGTCAGAGGTATTCCAATATATGAAAGCACGAAGTAAGAACGCAAGGGTAACCAACATTGAGAACCGTTAAAGGTAGTATAGGTGTGGGGTAGGAGTTGGAGATCGAGGGTATAACGACAAAAAAACATCACCTCCGGTTGTGCTTCTACATGAGGGTCTGGAATTCCTTCATCCGCCAGATGCAACATTTCTTCAAAACTGAAGGCGGAGTCCATATCGACGCTTTAGACGATCCTACTCGATCCGAGAGCAATTGTTAGGAGTGTGCGAAATTGATGCCCACCGCAAGAGGAATGAGGGAGCAAGAAATCGAGACGGAAGTTGAGACAGAGATCGAGATCCTGGGCAGGGCAGCCAGCAGGACAACCGACAGTTCAAGAGCGAGACTAGTGGCAGCAAAGAGAGGAGTAAAGACATTCGTAGACATAGCAGTTGCCTGTGTATACGCCCGGTCGTATACGGGCCGTACGTACTCTTGTACGACCGGGGTCCCATACGGGCCGTACGTACGTTCGGCATCTTCCGGGGGGGGTCGACCGCGGTTTTCGGGTGGTCGGGTTTCGGGTGTCGTGGGGAGTCCGTCTGCAAAAAAAAAAAAAAAAAAAAAAAAAAACACTTTTTTTTTTCCGTTGGGGTGATGAGGGGGGGGGGTTGAATAATTTTTTGGGCGGGCGTGGAGGGGCGTGTTCGCCGCTGGGGGGTCTGTGTGGAGGTGTTGAATACATGAAAAATAAAAATAAAAATTTTGGGCCAGGGAAGGGGGTCGTTAGATGATGTTTCTAGATGTTTGTCTCTCTCTCTCTTGGATGGGAATGAATCTGTGTGCTTTCCTGTGTGAAAGAACTTCTTCCTGAACTCTTCCATTAGTTTCCTGGGTAATCCCCAGATGTCGAGCAATTGATCCTCTCGTATTGTGAATGGTGGATGCGTGTGTACAATTTCCTCGGTTGATTTTCGACCTGTGTACCCTTGTCATTTTCGCACCTTCCACAGTGAATGTATGTATGGAAATACTTGCGTTTTTGTATTGATTAGGCGCCGCACTTTGCGGGATTTTGTTTGAGAATGCAAGAGTATTTATATTTGTAGTTCTGAATGCACTGCGCATGCCATCTGCCTTATGCTGCACGACATCTGCAGCCGATCTACAGGGCAGCCTCGAGAAATAAGGCGCCTGGGATCAACACCGCGGTGGCTTACGGAAACTTGAGTCGCGCGTCGGTCCCTCAGTTACATGCATGATCGAGCTGATGAGTGCTTTCTCTCTCTCGTGTCGAAAAGGATTGATTGGTGATTGCGCGAGTGTTTTCTCTTAATGACGTCTCGGAATTTTTGCAATTGATTGACATGTGGACTTAAAAGCACCCTTCGATCGGGCGTCTGCCTCTCGTACCTCCCGTATCAACACGACCTTTTCCTTATAACGAGGAAAGGACACGTGTATGCGAGTGGGACGTACGAGAAGCTGTCGCACAAATCGGCGGACAATACTACTTCCCTCCAGCAAACCGTTGTTCAGGGTTCGTAGAGGCCGGGTTTGTCATTATCGATACGCACTTTCCACCCTACTCAGTATTGCTCCCCTTTAACGAGCTAATCGTCATTCCTTGGACGGCAGTGGCGCCCCATTGGCCTCGAACCCTGTGCACAGAGTGCCAGCGTTTCGATCGCTACGAAGCAAAGGGCTTCCACTACCGAATATGGAGTGAAGACGAGCATAAGGAAAGAGACACGCGGCTGAGACCATCCACGTCAGACTCAGAACTGACCAGCGAGCGACGACGGGACTTGATACGAAAACGAGACACACAAAGCGTGCCCAAGCCCTTCCACTCTAAACGACGGGCCGTAGCACGGTGGGAAGCTCGACAATACTTTTTGGATTGAATTTGGATTTTTCTCTTTTCGCGCCGTGCCCACGCGCACATTCAGCAACGCGCGAAAGCCCCCGACTTACTTCATCGGACCAACACGAGGGATTTCAGTTCCGTCTGTGTCCCCGCACTCAATTTCCAAAAATCCTTGGCACACCCCATCTTGCTGTTTTTTCTGGGCCTCTTTCCGCACATCTAGCACTCCGAACGAAAGACAGCACAGGGCGTGAGGTTGCGCGTCACATACAATAGTATCTGCAGTAAGTTCCTCGGTAAAAATTGAGACCTAG
Organism: Chara braunii; assembly: GCA_003427395.1. NCBI lineage: Eukaryota > Viridiplantae > Streptophyta > Charophyceae > Charales > Characeae > Chara > Chara braunii. The sequence continues at coordinate 2,006,834 of BFEA01000017.1, read as the reverse complement.
CTTAGTCACCATCTCTACTCAGACGAGGCATACCGGGTGTCAAGCCTATGCAACCTCCATGTCTTCGGACTACAGACATGACCTAGGACAAAGCTAGGTGACGGTGCATAGGAACTGCCGAGGGGATATCTCGATGGTACCACCACGGGCTGACACTCCATCGTCACCGACCGCGAAGCGCTTGGTCGGAGCGCACTAGCGCCGGCGGAAGCGCACCGGTTCAACCCATCCTTTCCCTTTTATTTTTAGCATCGTGCGGGCCCGTAGTTTTTTATTTTTTTTTTCTTGGAACCTGGGGCCGATCTTGGTGTTGGTGCTGGTGCAAGTTGGGGAAGGCACGCGGCCGATCCTGGTGTTGGTGCAAGCTTGGGAAGGCAAGTGGGATAAAAAGATGCAAGTCTGCAACCGTTTCCAATGATCAGTGGGGGCAATTACGGTCAGATACATTCGTAACCTGCCTTATCTGTGTTCAGATACATCCAAAAAGGACACGGTGCAAGTAATATGACATGAGTGCTTCCACGCTCACATCATTCATCGCAGAAAAAAAATTGGAAACGAACCCCTCGCTCCCCCCTCCCCTCTTCCCTCTACCCCTATCCTCTCTGCTCCCCCGAGAAGAAACATACACAAAAGAAAAAGATGTGAATGTTCCTCTGCCATCCCCTAATTTTGAGATTCAACTTGATAGTGTGAGTGTCTGTGGGCATCCCCGCACTGGGACTTTCCTGGATGCATCTGACCACAATCGGGCCCTGCCGTGGATGTACATGACCACAATGACGTCCTTAAGCTCATCCCAAAAGATCCTAGTGTGAGTATCCCCTGTGTTCCCCATGTACGGCAGCTATATGCGAAAGTATGGCCTGTGTCTTCGTTGTGTACGACTACGTACGACTGTGCCTCTGTGTGTGCTCGCGTGTGCGTGTGTGTATAGTACTATGTGTATGTGCGTGTGTGTGTGTGTGTGTGTGTGTGTGTGTGTGTGCGTGTGTCACGGTGTGTGCACGCGCGTGAGCGCGTTTTTTATTCCTGTACAATTTTGTGGGTGGGTATTGGTCGGCATATTCTCTCTCTCTCTCTCTCTCTCTCTCTCTCTCTCTCTCTCTCTCTCTCTCTCTCTCTCTCTCTCTCTCTCTCTCTCTCGTGCGCACGGGGTGTGGAACCGTGCCTGCAAGGCAGCAAATTGAAGAGGCTGAGAAGATACTCACCGGAGGACTTTCTTCTGATTTCTAGACGTAATTGCTGTCAGACGCATCCAGGCTCGGAGGTAAATGCGGTCAGGAACAATTCATATAGAGCTAGTGTGAGTATGCCCTGAAGCGGATAACACCGCCTTCAACATCCTCCCCTCCCCTTCCCTCTGCTCCGATTGAAGAATTCAGGGCGCGGTGGCACGTGGCCATCACGAAAGTCAAATAGTCAGCAACACCTTATACCAGGGCTTCCCCCATCGGCAATGCCTGCCCACCCCTCGTCACAGTGATGACGGACTGGTACAGCCTTGCTCTCGCACCACAGTTGTGGTGCAAACCTACCCCGTGGGCTGGGGAGAGATCCCGGTTGGTTGGTATTCCCCCGTACGATAAATAGACTAGTGAGAGGATGAGATTGATGCGTACCACCAAGAAAGATGAAATAAATTGAGAGAAGAAGATAGATTACTTCAAAAAAAAAACAAAAGACAAACATACCAGGGCACGTTGTACACCTTGGAGTGCGTTCCACACGATTACGACACGACACACAGTGTCACCACCTTCTTCCTCGTATAAAACGCATGTATACTGATTGGTAACTATGGCAACTTTGGCAAGGACCCCACTGCAAGACGTTTGCCTATGAAAAGCGGGCAAGTCCCCACAAATAAGGGGAAAAAAATAAATAAATAAATAAAAATAAAGTACTTTTTCCAGGACCCCATCGCAGAGGACCAAATGCGGTTGGAAAACAGGGCCCTGTTAATGAAGTGCAATTTCCGAAAACAAAAAAAAGGAAAACCCTTTGGAAATCAGTTGAGGCATTCTTTGCCTGTTTCCTTTTTTTTTTTTTTTTTTTTTTTTTTTTTTGCAGATCCCTCCAGTGCTAGCGATGCTGATGAGAGCAGATACCGCTAGCACTTGGGGATAGGCTCCATCTATTGGTGGGGAGCATCACATGCTGGAAAACGGGTCCAGCGTCCCTTATGAGTATGGCTTGGACCCCACTGGTTTCCGGCTGGAAAGTGCTGTTGGCCACAAAAAACGGCCGACCGTGTTTGGAAAGAAGTTTCCGCGTTTTGTTGGGACCCCACCGCAGCCCTGGACTTTTGGGACTGGAAACTCTTCGACATGCTCGATTATGAAATCCGCCCAGGGTGTTTCCCAGAAAGGCAAGTAGGCCCGGGGATGTGGTCCAGGCCCTTCTATCGGCATGCACCAGGACATGTCCGTGTGTGGCTGTGCGCGACCACGTGTGGCGCACGCCGCACAGGTACCGTGCACATCACAACGGCCTCGCATGGTCCGCTCGCCGCCGGGGTGCGATTGTGCACGGAAATGACCGTTGGGAATATCGGCGGGTGTCCCACTCCATCGCCCCCCAACACTCGCCCGCCCCACTCCTGCCGTTGGTACCACTGTTCCCCGACGCGGTCCTTCCAGAGTGGGAGTGCATGCACGAAGCATTGACGGGAAGCCATAGCCGGCGATTGTGGTGGAGGGGTTGGTGAGGAATAGGGGTTGTGGAAGGTGGTGCGATCGTCAAGCGGCCGCCACAACTGGTGTGCAAGGGTCGACACTGTTCCCATAACAGTGACATTGTGGCCATGTCTCCATGGGATGTGGCTAGTACGGAGTAGGAGTGGGAGGACATGATGTTCATGCTCATTCTCCTCATGACCCAGTGGGTGAATAGGCACAACGATGCGGCCATGGCCATTCTTGAAGCAGTCACCATCACCCCGTTCATGTTCCGGGATGTATCGGGGGCGCTGATGATGCTTGCAGGGGGGGTGGTTCACGGAATGGCGTTGAGCTGGTTGGCAGCGCAGGAGTTGGGAAAACACCTGAGGTTTCGGAGAAGGCGATTGTGGATGTTGGAGCGTAGCGGAGGTTTGTGGAAAGACCTGCAAAGGGTGGGTGGGGAGAACGAAAAGGTGTTCGATTACCGCGATCTCTGTTTTTGCAAGTTCTCCAGCGCATCACCCCCCATATCCAGTGTTCCCCTACCAATTTTCGGTTGCCTCTACCGACCGGACAGAAGTTCGCTTGCGCACTCATCCGATGGGCGAGGGGCGGGTACTACTGGCAATCGGCCCACAGTTTAGGTATGGACCTTGCGTGTGCGTTGAGAAGCAACGAGGACGTCGAGATGCTATCCTCCACAACAGTCGTATTTTTCGTCACCACTTCAGGACACCCTTCACCACTTCAGGATGCAGCCTGCCTAAACAGGTGGTTTTCAGGGTCTTCGGACCTTTCACCACTTCAGGACCATTCAAGTCTGAAAATCCTGAATGGTCTTGAAGTGGTGAAAGCTCTAAAGACCCCGAAAACCACCTGTTTAGGCAGGCTGCATCCTAAAGTGGTGAAGGGTGGTTTTCATGGTCTTCGGACCTTTCACTACTTCAGGACCATTCAGGATTTTCAGACTGCCCAAAACTCTCGCATGACCACTTCAGGACACCCTTCACCTCCTTAGGATGGAATCTGCCTAAACAGGTGGTTTTCAGGGTCTTCATACCTTTCACCAGCCAAAAACTCTCACTTCAGTATTTTCATTCCTGAATTTTCAGTTACCCGATAACCGCTTGTGTCCTCCACGAGTACGGCCACCTTCTGCAATTCCCTACATGAAGGCGTTTGGAATAAGTCCAAAATGCTTTCGAGGCGAAGGGGTTTCCCGGATGCATGGGGGCCATCGACTGCACACACGTGTATATTGACAAGCCGAACAGGACGCGGTCAGAGTGTTATTATCATCACATTGGAGACTTCTCGGTCGTCGCCCAGGTTGTGTGTGACAATGAGTGCAGAATTGTCAGTGTGTATGTCGGTTGCCCTGGGTCCATGCACGACTCTCGTGTGCTGCGGATGTCGCCACTGTACCACAACACCATGGCAGGCAGAGGTGTGGTATGTGAGGGCGGAGCTATCATGCACGATGGGGCACACGTGCAGTGCCATACCACCGGTCACCGTTCACGGGGTCTGTGGATGGAGACCGTCCATGGAGTTCACCCCGTTCACGACACGGGAGTTCACGGAGTTCACGAAGAGCGGTTTATTTTTTTATTTTTTATTTTTGGCTGTTTTTTTTTTTTGTTTTTTATAGGAGGGTGGGGGACATTGGAGGGTAACTCCCTTTAATTAAAAAAAAATAAAAAATTCACGAATAATATATTTTTTTATTAAAAACAAAAACAAAAATCAACCAGCCAAAATAAGCATTTTCGTTTGCCATTTTGTAGGTCATTCCGATTTTTTTTTTTTTTTTCAATGTCATCACGCTGTGGGGCTTAGGGCGAATGTACGTGAGGAAGCCCCCCTCCCAAAAAAAAAAAAAAAAAAACACCACTCTTTAGTGGTCGGCCCGTTCATCGTGAACGCCAGTTCACCAAAAAAACACCATATGAATGGCCGATCACGTTCATGTGACCGGTTATGGTCACGGTCACGGGTACAGCACTGCACACGTGGGTCGTTACCTGCTTGGAGATGCTAATTAGCCCCTTCTCCCATGGATCATGACACCTATGGGAAGATTCACCAGAACTGATGCAGATCGGACTTACGACGAATGTCACTCAGCGGTGAGATCTTGTATAGAGCGGACATTCGGATGTTTGAAGACCATATGGAGGAATTTCATCCGCACTCACATTGCGAACTAGGAGACGCTACGCAAGGAATTCATGGTTGTGTGCATACTGCACAACCTCATGATTGAGCACAAGGTGGAGATCGACCCGGCCTTGTTGAACCACAGTAGCAAGCACTAGCGACCATGAGGGTGACGGGCCGCCGCGCAACCCCCGTCCACGCTGGCGTCGCCGCCGGCGATTGCCACGTCATATTCCTGATCTGATCATCGAAGCCGTGCCGGAGATTGATCCTAGTTACGGCTCCGACCTCGGAGCGAGGGTCATGGCTAGCTTGATTGAACATGTGGCCCATCATGTGGATGTTCATGGTGCACTGCCGCCATGTCCGTGGAGATAGCGCAATTGTCGATGTGTGTGTGTGTGTGTGTGTGTGTGTGTGTGTGTGTGTGTGTGTGTGCGAACGTGTTTTACCGAACAACTGACGTTTTTTTTGTGAAGGACAACATGCCTCTCTCTCTCTCTCTCTCTCTCTCTCTCTCTCTCTCTCTCTCTCTCTCTCTCTCTCTCTCTCTTTCTCTCTCTCTCTCCCCCCATTTTATCATTCTATCATTCTATTCATCTCTCTCTCTCTTGAGATCGATCGATTGATCGCTCTTTCGGTGTGTCAACGCAGTGACTTTACATGCGAATGAAGGGTGTCTTTTTTTACGAGTTCGCAATTTGTGCGGTCATCGCGAAGGTGAATTGTTTGATCGTTCGATCGACAATATCATTGTTTGCTCAATTGTCACATCGTTGACTGATTGTTTGATTGTTTAATTAATTGATTGATTGATTGATTGATTGATTGATTGATTGATGATTGATTGATTGATTGCCTGGTTGACTGATTGATTGATTGATTGGTTGATTGATTGATTGTTTGGTTGATTGATTGATTGGTTGATCGTTTTACGGTTCGCCAAAGAATTGATTAAACGATCTTTTGGCAGTGCGAGTGGTCGATCGTTCGATGTCTCTCCACCCGTTACTGCATCAGTTTCTCATATATATATATATATATATCGTCACATATATATAGTCTACTTTGATTTTGGTTAAGGTAGATTATCATTTACATTGTAATCAGTGAGGGGATTCTTCAGACTGTTGAGGGCTCAGCCTCCTGATGGGTCGGTGAAACTCTGACGAAACAGTTTGTCACAGCCCCTCGTTTGTTGTCCTCTTCTCTCTCTCTTCCTACGGTTTACCGGGCAGTTCTGTTTGTGACGATATATATATATATATATATATTTGTGATGATATATATATATATATAGGGTTGCCAGGCCGAATGTACGGAGGCCCCTAAGCTGACCCCCAAACATTCGAGCGTTCGGGTCCCCGTACGGGGCCCGAACTCAAAGGGTTTTTTTTTTTTTCTAATTGTTTTTTTGCGAGTTCTCTGTTATGTAAACTATCTGTCTCTCAATTTTAAAGTCATTCCGTGGAGCCAAACAATAATGAAAAGTCGGCAAAGATGGTGGTGTTAGAACTTGCTTTCCCACTTACTAATTTGTTTTTTTCTCTTTTCACTTTTTGTTTTCCCTTTATTTCGGGGTCTAAAAAAAACTATTATTTTTTAAAACTTTATTCGTAGGTTCTCGATTATGTAAGATACATATGTATAAAATTTCATGGCATTCGACAGAGCCAAAAAAAAATAAAAAATCGCCAAAGATTGCGGTGTCAAAAACTTGCTCGCCAACGCAATAATTTCATTATCGTTTTATTTTTTTTTATTTTCATAAATATTATTTATTTTTTATATTTGATTTTTATTTCAAATTTGGTAAGGAATTTGGATGTACTGTTGAGGCAAATGTTGTTTAGTTTATTCTTCTGCATGACATTTGTTTTTCCAGAATTTTTGGAAACTTTTTTTTTGTTTTTTGGTTTCGCGTTCGGCCGAACGTCCGAACGCGTCGAGAGGGGTTCCCAAACATTCGGGCGTTCGGGTTTGGGTGTTCGGCCCGTCCCGAACGCCGGCTACCCTGTATATATATATA
>BFEA01000017.1:1976341-1995131 GCA_003427395.1 Chara braunii | reverse complement strand
CTCCCACCCACCAAATACCCCCACGAGCCCCACCCCCAAAAAAACGAACCCTCAGTGGGGGCATTTTTTTTTTTTTTTTTTCTGTGTTGCTTACCTTCCCCCCTATGCACCCGCATCAACGAAACGCAGTCCGGTGGACGCAATAATTTTCTCGGCCCACCCTGCTAGACCCATGTTTAGGGGCCCCCCGTTTTTTATTATTTTGTCGGTCTTTCACTTTGAGGGCATGCGGCGCCCCACCCCCACCCAAAACCCGCTCTCCTCTCCTGAAACCACCTCCCAGTTCGGTCGCGGCCTCGGCCGAAAAAACGCGGTCGGAGCGGCCTCGGCCACGGCCGAACTGGGCCGCGGCCGAGGGTCAATGTAGCGTGCCACGTGTTGGCTCCGATACCAACCTCACGCCCGGCGCGACTTCCTGATCGGAATGGGATGGGGGCCTGAAAGAACGTAAAGGGGTGTGCCAAGGATTTTTGGGAAATTGGGGGTGGAGTCCCAGGTCAGAACCGAGATCTCATGTGGCAAGGTTTCAGGGGCGTAGGTGTAATGAGGCTTAGGGACGGGATACTTTCGGTCTGATGGCGGTTGATGTCGTGTAGCATAAGGCATATGGCATGCGTGGTGCATCTTGGGCCGTTCGATCCGACCGTTCTAGTGACAGCGGTTCGGGAGAGGTCTGTTTGTGAGAGTTGTGATTTCTATAGGTCAGATCTCCGGGTGTGAGTATGTGGTGATTCACGTCGCGCAATATGGTTAGGCTCTGTAATTCTAGAGGCTCGTCGGTTGCCGCGTCGTCTGCAATTTCTGCACGGCATGTGGGGCCAATACGGGGCTATAGAGTTTCATGGTATCACTGTGAGTTGGTGATGGGGGAGGAGGAGATGGAAATGAGGGCAATTGGTAGCGATAACGACGAAGCTGGGGGATATGAAATATTGCATGTTATACGTAGTTGGGTAGTCGGGAGCCCTCGGGTCGCTGATTACAACAGAAAAGTTCACACGAGAAATGAAAGTTGAAAAAACATTCCATAAAAAAAAAATCATTCATATTTATAAATTATAATTCCAATGTTCATCCAATTCTAAAATTTTGAATTTAATTTGATAATTTTCTGTCTAAATATGAGCTTTCCCTTCCAGCTCGATCTATTTGTTCGAGATGGAATAGAAGTCTGGACGAGTTTATCAAATGTTTTAATTAAACTTTTATTCTACTACATTGGATTAACCTATTTATGACTGAAAATCCTTACTTAGAATGACAGTCTAATTAAAATATTTAATGAACTAATCCAGACTTTCATTCCATCTCTAGCATGCAGTTCAAATAAAAAGGGATACCCCATTCTTGGAAGAAAATTTTTCAAGTAAGACGAAAATTTTTAAAATTGGAATAACATTTTTAAAGATAGAATGAAATTTTAAAATTTAGAATGTAATTTTACTCTAGAATGATTATTTAACTTTGGGAATTTTTCTGTTGAATGGTGTGGCGGGAGTCCCTGGGACACAGTCGGTCGTTCTAGGTTAGACAGGGGAATTCTGGATGTCTCAGCCTTAGTTGTTCTCCCTCCCAGTATTCTCTGTACTCTAGATCCCACAATCCTTCCTGGTCCGCGAGGTACGACATCTTGGCATCCCGGCGGATCACTAGCTACGGCGTAATGAGAACCTTCTGCTCGCATCGGATCGTACTTCGATCGACAAGGGAATTTCCGAGTATGGGGGCGGAAATTCCTACCGGCTCAAACTCTCGCAAAAAAAAAAAGAAAATTTCGCGCTTATCCCGATGCTAGGGGTGCCAAGTTCCTCAGTGATCGCGAATCGCCCATGTGTGGACACGTGTAGACCGCGCCGATCAGATCGCACTTACACGTGTGCACACGAGGTGTTCGGTCGTACACGGGCCTGTTGGCTGATTTTTGTGCAAAAGTGAGAGTTCAATCCTACATGAAAAATCGCCATGTGGCATAAATACTTACCCAATCATCTAATCATTCAATGATCCTGCAAACAATCGTTTTCGATCATGCAAAATGACATCATACGCATCAGACATCAGAACACCAACAACTCCTGTCATTAGTCATTCATCACGAGCAAAAAGGGAGAAACAACGAGCATGTCATTCAATCACCCCTTATGCAGAACCCATACACAAGGAAAAGAGAGGGGATCAAAATCAAGCAAAAACGCCAATTAAGGCGAAAACAAGGAGAGGTGTTGAATCGAAAAGCAAGGGCGGATCGCCCAAAGACGAAATCAAAACTTATGTACAAGTTTGGAGAAGACAAAGAAAAAGCACAATCCCACGTTCATCCCTCTCAACTCTCTCTCTGTCTCTCTCCGATGTGGACAGTCCATCGTCACGCACCAACCCACGAAGTTGTCACCCCGCTTAGTCCTCCTATGCCCGTCAGGTTCGCCCGCGCGCTACAGTCTGTCGTAGCCCCACGCGTGAACCCCTCACATTTGACACCAGCTCGTCAAGTCGCCCAACTCCCACTTCACTCACCTCTTACTTCGCTCGTGAGCCGATCCTTACTGATCGCGGAACCTCGAGTTTCCAGCAACTATTTAAGAGAGCTATCTAATCGCGGAGCTGAAATTTATAGTGTGCATGCATGCGCGATGAACATGAAATTGCAAGGACTTAGAAGGGAGAGAAGGGGAGGGAATGCCTATGTTCTGCATGGCCAGATCACGGCGTGGGGGACGTAGCCACTCTCCACGCATCGATCGATTATGCAGCCCGCGGGCCAACTAGACACAGCAAAGAAGAGAGAGGGCGGGAAAGACGAAGCTCAAGAAGAAAGATACAGTTACAAGGGCGCCCTGCCCAAAATTACAGTTACACGCAAGATTAAGGGCGTCGACTAATCAGAGTTCCGTTGCAGCCGCAAGAAGAAACGCGCGAGCAAAGAGCACCGCGCGACAAAAGAAATTCCAAATTACTAAATTACTAAACTCCTATTTAATGCGAAAATGCAAAAAAACCTTTATTAAAGCACAAATCCCGAAAGGAAAGTCCGAAATTCCGAGAGTCATCGTGGCCTCGACAAGATTCGAAAAAAAAGGAATTTAAAAAGAAAGAAGCAAAAACTCCCATGCGATTACCGCGCCGAAAACTGGACAGCAGAACAAGAAAGAAGCGACGTCAAACATTATTAATCGCGCCTCTGTCGGCGCGCCAGCCACTCAATCGACCATACTGGGATTTGCCCATCCCTGGCCCCAGCCATCCAAAAAAAGGCGACGTAAAAAGAACTTCAAGATCAAACAAGGATACTGATGCAATTTCCCGTCGATCCCACCTCCAGTAATTGGCCCAACCTTCCCATCTTAGGACCCCTCATTGTCATCGCGCAGAAAGTCGCGCAGCACAGAAAGTGGTTCGTCACAAGCGCATATGCGAGTGGGATATGTGGCGGGCCTTAGAACGTATTTCCCATCTCCCCCACTGTCCCAGCCCATACACGTGTCAAATCATCGTTGAACACGGTATTGTTATCCTTGAAACAGAGTTCCCTCCCTATCATCGTCTATTGCCCTTCCACTGCCTAACCTCGCCCCTTCGCGGACACTCGCCCCCTACTGGTCACAACCCCAGTGTTCCGAGTGCCTGTGAGACCACGCCTACCGAGCATCGGGATTCATCTAGCGAACCCACTCGGAAGCCGAACAACGGGAGCACAGCCTTCGGCTGAGGCCGACTACGTCCGATTCTGAGATCTGCGAAACCCGTCGACGACGGGTACAGTACCAACGGGACAGCCATAGTGTCCAGACGATACACATAACATGAATCCGTCCCAGGCAACAAGACCCATGGAGGTGACCGCCTCCATTCCATGAGGCCCAAAACAGAGCCTTCTCCTGCCCACTTGCATTGATATCCCTGAAACTTGATGCAAGAGATCTCAGTTCGGACATGGGACTCCATCCCCATTTTCCTAAAATCCTTGGCACACCCCGTTCTTGCACTTCCAGGCCCACCATCACTCCGATCGGGAAGTCGCGCAGGGCGTGAGGTTTGGGCGTCACAGGGGGCCCCAAGTGCAATTGCAAACTGTATCCTGCCCCATAGTGCACTTATAACTCGTTTTTGTGACTCTACTGATGTTACCCCCTTTTTTTTTTAAGACCCAGGAGAACCTAGTAGCGTGGTATGAGCAGCCCTCCCATCTAAGGTCTGTATTGGTCACCCACCACTCTCGAAATGTGAAAAAGACAAATTTAAAGTGTGGCAAGCACATCTGGCCATCTCTGCTCCACCACTCACCACATGCACAAACGACAAATTTGAAAATCGGCCTTGTTCTTGCGGCCATGTTCTAACGGTCATGTTCTAGCGGCCATGTTCTAGTGGGAAGTTCATTTTGCACATTTCGAGAGTGGTGTGGCAATACCCAGAATGTGGCACAATGAGCCTGGCTTGCACAAAGGAGGGTTGAGGCCCAGATGTACGGATCCATAAACTACTGTGAATGCGCCCATGGAACTTGTGGGCATGCTATAAGTCTCATTTGTCAATGAGTAACGAGGTATAAGTACCAGTGGGGGTTACGTGCTGATTGGCGCGAAGTGTGTGAGAATTGTCGTGCCTTAGTGTTTTTTTCCCGTGTGGTGTTGTGTGTGGTGTATGTTGAGTTCGACACTACAGCCTTGCAGGGGTGGGCTGGATATCATGACTGGTATAGTCACGCTACCGAACACCGTGTGCTAGCTGTAGTGGTTAAGAGACTATGCTCCTGAAGCCAAGGTCACCAGTTCAAAACTGTGCTTCCACAGAGGAGGGTTGAGGCCCAGATGTACGGATCCATGAATTACAACTCCACCACTCACTGCATGCACAAACCATAAAAAATATGGTGCTGTATTTTCCCCATGTTCCAGGGGAAGATTCGTTCTCTTTTTGTTGTCGAAAGCCTCAAAATTTGGACTTCTGTCAAAAAAACATTTGACAACCGCCCTTTCGACAGTGGGCATAGCCACAACACTCTCAAAATGTGAAAAAGACAAAAATGCAGCAGGTGCATCTGACCATGTCCTAGCGAGAAGCTCACTCTCAGCTTGCACATTTTGAAACTGGTGTGGCAATGTTGAGTTTCCCCCCTTTTCACCACACAGCAGCAATGAAGTGACGAATGCACATTGTCAAATGCAAGTCCGAAAGAAGCGAACGCGGTTGAGGATAGGATAGGGAGCCTGGCGAAGCTACAAGGTACATCAATGAAGGAACGGCGAGCGCGCGTTAGCGCTCACGCAATGGCAGAGCATGCTGATGTCAACGCGCGTGCTGGAGGTGTGGCATTGGCAGCGTGCGCTTGGCGGGGCGCTGGTCAGTGATCGGTGGCGAGGCGCTGGTTGTGCGCTGGTAGTGGGGCGCTGGTGGTTTGAAGGTGGTGAGGCGCTGGATCCCTGAGAGGAGCGAGGCGGTGGTTGCTCGCGGACGGCGAGGCGCTGGCTACGGGTAGGCAGCGAGGCGCTGATGACTGACGGATGGCGTGGTGCTGGCTTCATGCACGTGGCATGGTGCTGACAGCTAGTGCGTGGGGACGCATTGGCATGAGGACGTTGTGAGGGGATAGAAGGATGTGGCAATAGCGCTTAACGCACGCGTGGCATTCAGAGGCACTCGACCAATCCACATCACAGGCTGATGTGCTGGCTGGCCTGAGGCATTGTGGAAAAGGGAGCATAGTGGTGGAAGTTGCTGCTTGTCGGTTTCCCCTGTGCTTTCCACGTCAAGTACTCATAGGCAATGCCCTTATAGAGGATGTGGCGCTTGAGCGTGTTGGCGAAAGTCGACGTTGGTGGAAGAAAGTGGAGTCAACCCCGTGGAACCAAAGTGTGGTGACCGCTGGACCAGCTTGGAGCATCATCACAGCGGGATGATTATCGACGAGATCATCATCAAGGGAGCTCTTCTTCATTCTTGTGTTCTTTTGTTGTTTTGTTCCCTGTGCAGGTTTTTTCGCTAGAAGGGTTGGTTTATTATCAACATTGCCACTGGTGATCTTCACATATCAAAGTTGCTCGTCATTTACGTCACCCGCATCTTTTTTGGGAAAAGTCATAAAACCTCCTCCCGACGACACCTTTGTATCCATTTCCCCCCAAATGAGACAACAAGTGCGGCGCGTCCCAAAATCACTTTTGGTGTCATTTTTGCACCCTGGCTGGGCTAGTAACGACTGTTGTGTAAAAATGGCAGGAAAGTGTTTTGCAGGGTGTGAAAATGACGGATGCAATGATTTTAGGGTCTGTGGCACCTTTTTTCCGTTTCGGGAGAAATGGATACAAAGGTTTCATTGTGGGGAGATTATATAACTTTTCCCATCTTTTTTTGCTGCAGGGCGCCATCTGCATTTCACTGTTGACGGTGGTCATCATCACCATTTCGCTTCCTTATCTTCTTTATGATCATCATTCGGACTTCTCCGTCAAAATTGGAATCATCGTCTTCCATTTTCATTAAAGCAATAGTGAGCTATCAATCTTCCACACCAGTGCGATTAGGGCATCGAAAGTCAAACGTTTTTTACTTATCTCTCGCCAATTTGATTTCATCATCATCATCATGTACCAATCTGAACCTTTATCATCATCATCATCATCACGGTTGCTTTATTCATTTTTTCATCAATCAGTATTTATCTCTGTGTCGGTGGTTATATTTTCTTTACCCACATAGGTTATGGTCTAGTTGGTAGGTAGGTCGGTCGGGAAGGGAGCGCTACTCTGCAGGGGTAACACAAGGTTGGAGGTGATTGCCCTCTAGGGAGTAGTCGCAGCTGATGGGAGCTGACCTGGCGTGGGACTGGGAGATATGTATGGGGACGCATTATCTCCTAGCGGAGGCAGACTAGGTCAGAGTGTTACATTTGAGGTACACCTTTTAGGGGAACTGGTTACTTCAAGGCAGAAGGGAATGGGGAGGTTATCTCTCTCGTTGGGGCTGATAGGAACTTCATGCTGATAGCGGGGTTCAGCTCAGCGGAGGCAGCGAGAGGAGAAGGGGAGAAGAGGAAACTAGGGGAGAGGAGGCGAGTACATGGAGGAAGGGGAGGGGTGGAGAGGAATAGTCATCATCATCATCATCATTATCCATCATTTTTGTGATCATCTCAGGGTACTCGTCAAATTTCATCATCAGAAAGATCTTTTATCAAGATTCTGATATTATCAGATCCTATATTTCTAGTTGGCATTCTAGCTTAGCTAATTTCCTAATGGAGCCTTTTGTGTAATGGCCAGGTTGAGTTGGCGCCGAAACGACGCTGGCCGACACTGGGGCAGTGCCCTGTAACCTGCTTGAGTAGTCTGGGATTTCCGAGGGAGGAAGGCAATCTGCAAACTTGACTAATGGCTACAATCTGGTCGATGATGGTCGGAACTGGGGTGGGTAACGCTGCCCTGTAACCGAGCCAGATTGGGATCTGAGACCGGGAAGAGGCCTGATTGGTGCACAGCACAGGCTCAGTTGTGATTGGTTGGTTGGAATGGATACAAGAAATTAGGGATAGGATAGTATTTGAGTGTTGAGTAGACAATCATTCTGATTAGTCATCATCTATCTCTATTTCATGACCTCAATCATCCACTCTATCATCCTAAATCATCCTCAATCATCCCAAATTATCATCAATGATCATCAATCATCAATGTATTTCCCTTATAAGGGAAGCTAGGCCCGGTTCCCAGCACGTGCTGCTCCCCACAAATAGATTGGAGCAATTTCGAAAAAAATATATATATAAAAAATAGACAGCGGGCCTGGCTCCACTAGTACTCTCCAAATTTGCAAACTGGGGGCATGGCCGTACAGTGCAAAATGAGAACGAACATCCCGGTAGAAGATGGCCAGATGCACCCACCACGTTTTCTTCTTTTTCACATTTCGAGAGTGGTGTGGCGAGGCCCTGAGACTGAATCCTTCCCTAGAACCTGGGAAGATATAATGTCATATTTCTTGTGTTTCGTGCATGTGGAGAGTAATGGAGCAATGCCCAAGGATTTGTCCATCCCAACCCCAGTGCCACTCCATCCCAACCCCAGACTGAGTGCCATTCACCGTCTTTGTAGGAGACCTGGATAGCTCTATTGAGAACTTTTGAAAATTTTAAGGGGTAGTATTTCAGTAGAGTCACAAAAACGAGTTTTTTTTTTTTTTTTTTAAGAAAACAGATCCCGTCAGTATTAGCGATGCTGATAAGAGCAGACACCGCTAGCACCAGGGGACCGACCCCATCTATTGGTGGGGAGCTTCACCTGCTGGAAAGCGGGTCCAGCGTCCCTTATAAATATGATACTTTCACATTTCATCAGCACACATCAGAAAGGACCGTAGGAGGGGAGCCTCTTCACCTTATTTTCAGCGACAGATTCCTTGCTTCAACGCACTGGCTCCCTGTTATTCCTACAACTAACCAATTTCATTATGAACAGATCTAATTGTGATCAACTGAGCTTCTTCACCCATGGCAGGGCGTCAGATAAAAAGAACTTTGACTCCTAGCTCGGTATAGTGCCTAACTCTTACTAAAGCAAGATTTCAAAAAACTGAACTTTCATGGGAGATCCAGATCATGCCAAGACAAAGGGACAACAGCGTTAGGGGATGGAGGGAAGGGGTTTGGGAAGTCTAGCATGGGACGAAAAGGAATGGAGGGATCTATTTCAGACCAATTGTTGAACAACAGTTTATAGTTTCTGTTTACTTTTTGCCCATCGTCTCCTATCCCTCCTTTCCATATAATCCTTCCAATCTTTCCCCTTTTTTCTCCCCCGAGCCAGTCACTGCTGAAGGATTTGATTGCTTTGAGGATGTCTGTTTTTAAAGAGTTGTGTTGTAATTTGTCTTTTTGTTTATCCCATTGCACATGGATATCGCTCTGCACTTGTTGTTTGATGTTGTCAGTGAATTATGGGCCATCAAGTCTAACTTTATCCCATTCAGAGTTGCATCTTCTTTGCCAAATTGCCCAGAGGATTGCTCTTCTACTAATTGTAAATAGGTTCTGAGTAAAATTGTCCGTTTGTTCCAGAGACCAGACATCTAGCAGGATTACTTTTCAACCCCACGGCCAAGGTTGGAATGTTTCCAGCTGACCCCATATGCGGTCCCACCATCTCCATAGCGAGATGGAACCTGGGCATGCCTGAAAGATGTGTTCTATAGTTTCCAGGATCTTTCTACTGGGGAAGGCTGAGTTACAAAGCTTACACCAAGGTTCTGCCAACCCTTTCTTCTCCAGAGAGGACCTCCTTATCAACCAATCATTTGTGGGGAGGCAACGGTGTTCTATTTGCCACTGCAGCGAGACAATCTTAGGTGGCTTTGATTTTATTTCTTTGAACCAGCGAACTAGCCTCAGGTCTTCCTTACTTACATTTAGTTGATTAATCCATCTTCTTACTACTTTGTCTTTGAGGTTGATTGCAGGTCTGAGCATCCGATAGGTTGATTTGACTGATAGGGAATGTAGGGAACGAGTGAAGTTTCTCCCTTTTTTGTTGTTTGTCCTCCATGTCCAGCCTGCTGGGTCTATAGGAAGATCCGCTATGTCGACCTCTAGTCTAAATGCTAGCCAAGATGATGAATCTTTTTGGAGTACTCTAATTTTAAACATTTGGTTTTTTGGAATCCATTCAGTCTTATTTTCAGGGAGTTGAATTACTGAATTGTCCTCCTTTAGGAGGTATAAACATGTGAGTGCTGATGAATCCTGGGTGGGAGGGATAAGGATGTTTCCGACTAGCTGGGGATGATTCTTTATTCCCACCCAATCGCTTTTTTGCTATGACTTTCCTTTTTTAAGGATCTGAATCCAATGTAGAGGAATTAAGTCTATAATCCTGTCTAGACTTTCACTCACGTGGTGACAATATTTAAGTTTATTGTGCAGGGATTCAGGGAGAATCCAATCTCTAGTTGTTTCATCTCAAATATCTTTGATTCTGATTATTCCTTTTTTTATCCATCCAACCCTTCCAAGGGCTCTCCATGCAATGTAGAGTATAACTTTGGGAGTCCCTGATTCTCTCATTGTTAAAGAGTGGCTGTCTCACAATCTCTTCCCACCTATTGAGGTGTTGCTTATCAGGCAAGGGAATTTTTTTCTAGATTTTGAGAATGTTTATTCAGAATGGATCTTTACTTATGTCCCGTCTTGCCTCCTCCTTATCTGTAAAATCATGAGCGGTATAATTCCTTTGTGTGGTCATTGGAATCGTCCATGCCCTGTTTTCTAACCATAATGTTGGATCAACTTCTCTTTCAGTGATGGGTGCTAGTCTTCTAATTTGCTCTCATGCTGAAGCAGTCCATGGAGTCTGTGGATTGAAAAGGAGCCTTTTAACCCATTGCATGGATAGTGTCATAGTCTGAGTAGACGGATCAATGATTCCCAGTCCCCCTTTTGACTTGGGTTGTATGATGGATATCCAGGCTACTCTGCTAATTACATTTTTGAGATCGTGGTTACCTCTCCATAGGAAGGCTCTAAGCAGTTGTTGGAAGGATTTAGTTGATGGTTCGTCTAATGCCCATATTGAGGATTTGTACCAGGTTGATGTCAGGATTACGTTATTGATTACTAAAGATCGACCTATGATAGACGTGGGTTTATTTTTCCATAATTCCAATTTGGCGTGAGCACTTTGCATAGTGGTTCTATCATTTGTCATTGGTTTCCCTTCTGCTGATAAAAAAATTTCCAGGATTCTAATTGACCTTTCCTTAGGATCCATTTAATACGAGGTGTTTCTGGTGGTCTGACCCCTTGATGGTGAATCCACCACCGCAAGGTTTTTTCTCCCTAGTTGACTTTCATATCAGATAATTTGCTAAATTTGTCTAGTAAGGCTTTGATTGCTTCCAAATTCTCTATAGTTGCATCTACCATCAATGAGGTCATCCGCAAACAGGGAGCAGATATGGATTGCTTCTTCTGGGATAGATGAGATCTATATTCTCCTTATGTCTTTGTGTGTGCTGAGGTTGGCTGCTAGGGCTTCCATAATTATGATGAATAAATAGGGAGTCAGAGGGTCTCCTTGTCTGACTGATCTCTGTAAGTTAAATGGGGGGGCGATATTGCCATTTATGGTTATTCTTGTGGTTGTTTTTTGGTGTAGGATTTCTATCCATCTTCTGAAATTGGGGCCAAAATTCATTTTTTCTAGGCATTTGTCTAGAAAATGTCATTCTACATGGTCATATGATTTTTTAAAATCAATGAATATAAAAGCAGCATTGTGTTTGGATTGGCGTGTGATTTTTAAGAGTTCATTTATTAGCAGGATATTATCTTGGATATTGCGTCTTGTAATAAAGCCTGTTTGTGCCGGGTGAATAATGTCTGTTATGACATTTTTAATCCTATCTGCTAGTGTTTTGGCTACCATCTTATATACGACCGTTAGTAAGGTGATGGGTCTGTAATTTCTAATATTAGATTTATCTCTTTTTTTATATAATAGAGTTAGGATTCTTTGGTTCACTATCTCACCCATGTCCCCAGTTATCCAAGCTTCATGATAAAAATCCATAAGATCTTAGAAAGGTGATTCCACAAAGACTCCCAAAATTCCTTTGGGAGACCGTCTATTCCTGGTGTTTTTTCTTCCTCCATCAAAATTAAAGCCTTCCAAATTTCTTCCTTGGATAGAGGCATTTCTAATTTTTCTTTTTGGGATTCTGTGATGGACTTTTTCAGCGGGAGAATAATTTCTTCTATTTCTATAGAACGGTGGAGTTTGGAGATGGTAACATTGTGGGAAGTGAACAAATCTTTATAGAAATCTCTGGCAATCTTTGTGCTGGCTGTTGTGGATGTAACTAGCGGTACATTTGAATTAAAAGGATCTGCCAATGCTTCAATTG
The DNA here is from genome assembly GCA_003427395.1 of Chara braunii. Taxonomy (NCBI): domain Eukaryota; kingdom Viridiplantae; phylum Streptophyta; class Charophyceae; order Charales; family Characeae; genus Chara; species Chara braunii. The sequence goes on along the minus strand of BFEA01000017.1, from coordinate 1,983,242 downwards.
TAGTTCTGCCCGTTCTTGCTCTGGCCATAAAGAAGAATCTCGCGTCCATGGATCCTTCCATCTGATGTATGTTAAGTTTCCCTCTCATCCTTGCACCTTGCCATCTATATTCTTTGAACTTGAAAAGTTGATCATCCAAGTCTCTGATCTCATCAGCCAGGGACTCTAGCTCATCTAAGGATAATGAATTAGTTTCCTTTTCTTGTAGATTATGAATTTGTTTATGTAATTCTATTTCCTATTAATGTCGTAGGTTAGCCAGGGCTTTGGAATATTCATTTGTTAGCTAATCTCTTTTGCCTTTTTGGTACTTTGGATCTGATACCTTGTTTTCCAGACTTGGGTGTGAGGGGAAGTCTTCGCAGTAACTTTGCATAGTTGTGCGATTTTTTGAAAGTCTTCCGTCTCTATCCATACTCAAATTTTCGCAGCTGTTGTGTACCGTTAGGAGTGTTCTTTTTTCTAGCCAGTTCCTTGATTCTTCTAGATCCATTTGTTCTCAACCCATGTGATATTTGCATATTCTTTGGTAGGACAGAAAGATCTGTAGAGCTTTGAGGTATAGACGAGGTGAGTTGTGTTCTCAACCTTTGGTTATCAATGTGCAGAAGTCTGTTGCACATGTCATTCCAATCTAACTCCGGAGTGAGACCATATTGGAGTGCCATCTTGAGACTGTTGCTCCCGCACAACATTTGAGAGAGGCTCTCCTCAATTTCTATCCACTTTATTTCAGGTTTTATTTTGTACTTAAATTTGAGGTTTGCCACAATCCACATCAACATTTTTCTTAAACTGATCTGCAGATCTCCTAGTGTGTTCAGAGTGTCGATTTTCATTCCCATTACTTCAAAAGGGGAGTCAGCTACCGGTGCTGCTTCCACCTCCTCCCAATCTTCTGCAAACACGTCCTTGAGAATGTCCACTTCCATTGAATCCATCTGTTCCAAGGAAGTAACAGCAGTCGCTGAGTTGGGTTGTAGAACTACCTGCTGATCCATTTTCATGGAATCAATCTGTATGAGAGGCGTGACAGCAGTCGTGGAGTTGGGCTGCAGACTTACCTGCTGGTCCTGTTGGGAGGTCTGGCCTGATGGTTGAGATGACAAAAACTGGGTTCCCTGTTGTTGGGTCTGGTTCCCCTGATTCTCTGAATCTACTGATTTATTATTTTTATAATTAATTTTTTTTTTTTACTTCTTTCCATTCCAAATTAGGTTGCTGATTTTTCTTGAGTAAATATGCGTGAGGAGAGGGGCCTGGTCCCTTGTAAGTTGAATTGTAAGGCCCGGAGATCTCTTCTACCAAATGTCCTGATTCTTGTTTGATATTGGACAACCCTGAGTGTGAGTCGCCCAACACACTTGTCTGCTGTGTGAGCCCTTCCAAACTTACTGTCTTATCTGAACTATTCTGGAGATTCTGAGTATGTGAATTCTGGTTACTCTTACTAACCTGTTCTTTTTGTTTGTTGTGGTGAGACTGTTGTGCTTGCTGCTGGTTGTGGTGCGGGGGGATCCAATCCTGCGGAGGTCACAGGGTCTTACGTTGATCGCCTCCTCCTTCCCAATACCAACCAATTGGCGTCCCCTTGGGGATCATTTTATCGCTGTAGGTCCATCCCTCATAACCCGGAACTGTACGAATCCAACGGTGTGGACGTTTGGGATCTCTTTTAAGTTTCTGTTCCAGAGGTACAGCATGTTGGGGGTGTTGGGGGCATGCAAACTCAGAACTCTGGTGGCCATATGCTTTGCATTTGAAACACCAGGGTCTGAATTTGTGTGTTGTGTGTATTTGATAGATCCTACCCCCCGATTTGTAAGGTATGATATCGTCCATCGAAAATAGTTGGTCCTTCTGCAGTTCCAGTGCCAACATGAGATAGTCATCCCTCTTTGCCACATGAGAAGGGAGGGGATCTATGAAGTCTACCACCTTGTACTGTTGCCCAAAATCGTGAACGAAAGCTGCCTGCACTTCAATCGGAATGTGCCTAAGTTCCACCCAGTAGTGGTCTCTCATGAGTTGTTCCCTCCTCTCTTCCGGTCCAATCTTTTTCGGCAGCCAGGGGTAGATCCTAACTTGGGAATCGCCCAATGTGAGTTTCTTCTAGCCATCCATCGTCTTCTTGTCGTTTTTTAACAGACACAGAACCGTGTAGATGGTGGGTGATACCGGTTGGATCAAGAAGAATTCAGAGACCGCATCCGTACTTCCTTTCATTATTTCAAGTCTCTTACATATCCATTTGATCTTGTCGTTCGTTGATCTGTAAGCACCGTCGTTGAAGAATATCCAGTTACTCGCATGCTTAGTGTATACTGCATCTCGCTGCACCAGTTTATCCGTGGGGTAGGATTTCATCACCATTTTCCTACCTCCTTGATCAATTACTTTTTTTTCTGAAGGAAGAAGAAATAAAGTTAAAAAGTAGGCTCTAGCAGAAAAGAGATTTATGAGGGGAATCTTTAGCTCTTCCGCTGGCTCACCATTGGGATCCACTGCAGGTCTTGGCACATTCAGAGATTTTCTTGAAGTGCCACTCTCACTCTTTGGGCCCATGTTGGCGCTGGTGATTCATTCCCCTTATCTGCGATGTGAGTTAGAGCCTGGGATTGGGAGTTGGGTTGATTATGAGCCAAGAGGCTCTCTTCCCATCTTCGTTCCTCTTCCGTTAGGATTTCTTCTCCTTCTTGCATGATGCAGTCCTCTTCTTCACTCTGTTTTTCCATTGTTGTCTGTGGGGAGTGTGGTGGGGATGGGATTCCTTGTTTGATCCTTTCCATTGGCTGGTTTGTCTGTTCCTTTACCATGGAGTGTTGTGTTTGTTGAATGGTTGGACTTTGTGTTTGAGTGGAGTGATTGTGTCGCTGAGAGGGGATTAGCTGTGCAAACATCCCCATCACTTCACAGGGAGACGCCCATCTGCTGATCCTGACCTTTTGGCTCGATGGAAGGTGCCACCCTTGTGCTGGAAACCGGGTCCAGCGTTCCATATCAAAACCCATCAAAACGATCACTACCTTGCCTATCCTGCAGCTGGGCCAAGGATTGGAGGGGGGCACTGGGGGGCACCAGTGAATTCTCCCTCCATGGAATGAGAATGCAGACTGAAAATACAAGAACGGAAAATGCAGAATGACCATGCAGGCTGAAAATCCAGCAATGGAAAATACAGAATGACAATACCGAAGAATGTAGAAGACAACAGAAGAATGCGGAAAATTGCAGGAAAATGCAGGAGGAGAGTATTAGGAATGTATCTGCTGGAAAGCGGGCCCAGCGTCCCTTAAGATAGTATGTTGGCTGAGAAACAGAAGTTGCTCCTGCTGGCGTCCCGGCTTATCCCGCTGGTAGTGCTTCCACCAAGGACAACGGGTGGGGGGGGAAGGGGACTGCGAAGTCCTGGGCTGGCCGTAGTGGGACCCCGGACGCTGGACCCGGTTTCGAGAAGGTGATGCTGCCCGCTAGGCAAAGCCTCAATCTTGGTGGTTCTCTTACCACCACCGGGATGGAGGCTTGCACATGGGGCCAAAAAAGGGTCATCAGGATCAGCTCTGGTTCTTCTGCCTTCAGTAGAGGTTCAGCAGACAGATACATTGCTCTGGATACAACAGTAGGATTATCTCTTGTTTTCTGTCTTCTGCTTTTTTTCTGCTTTCTGCTATTTTTCCCCTACCTTTAGTAGAGGTTCAGCAGCTAGATACGTTGTTTTGGATACAACAGACGCCCGGAGGCTAGACGATTGGCAGGGGCTAGGGATGGAAGGGAGATCACACTGGTGCCCCCCAGTGCCTCCCTCCATTACCCGCCCCGGCTGCAGGGAAGGTTAGCTGAATTTACTGTTATGGGACGCTGGACCCGGTTTCCAGCAATGGCGTCGCTTCAAATGATGTACTGTATGTCAAGGTGTTATTTAAGGGACGCTGGACCCGGTTTCCAGCAGGTGATGCTCCCCACCAATAGATGGACCGGCCCGCCAGGCAAAGCCTCAATCCCGGTGGTTCTCTTACCATCACCAGGGTAGAGGCCTTGCGCAAGGGCCTTTTCAAAAAAAAAAAAAAAAAGGGATGCCCAGGTCCACTTTAGTCCAATCATGAAAAATCAGCTGGTAGTCCCTTGCCATTTCCTCCCGGGATTCTTTACTCTGGTTGAATACGGACCACTTTATCTCTGCCACCCAGCCTTCTCTATTCCCGCTCAACCAGTCTTTGCTGAAACAGGAGATAATCTTGTTCATGTCCCCCCAGGTATATGAACGATCGAGCTTGTCTTTCGCTGCTTTCCATTGGGTTGCGATTTCATATTGAACCAGTGTTCGTACTTGCTCCATCACTTCTCCATCCTCTAACTGCGCCCCCTCTATCTCCAGGATACATTGCTTCCACCATATAGTCCATAAGACGCTCCGCCTACCCAGTTTGAACATATTTTCCACAAAAGAGTCCGCGTTTCAAGAGTTTCGGGCTCTTTGCCACACAGACCTCTTGACAAACGGACTCTTGAGAAAAGGCCCCGACCGCTGGAGGACTTTCAAGAGTTGTGTGTGGCGAGGAGGCCGACTCTTGAGAATTGCTAACCGGCGGCCTGGGACGCACCCGGTGGCCGAAATCAAAAGAGTTGACTCTTGAAAGTGGAGACCGAAACCACTGATGGCTGTCAGAATTGAAGACCTGACAACTCTTGAGAATCAAGCGTCCGTCGACCACCGGGCCGAGGACGCTTGACATATCCACTGTTGCAGGGATTTCGGGTTTCTCAAGCGGGACTCTTGAACCCTCGTTCTGACAGCGCTTGAAGTTTTTTTCCGATCCAACCTCTCAAGAGGCGGTGTGGCGGCACCACAACTCTTGAAAACTCTTTCTCAAGAGTGGTGTGGCGAGGCCCTCAGTGAGGGCACTTCAGCAGAACGAGGAACACGGGGAGCACCACTGTCAGAATCACAAAAAAAAAAAAAAAAGCCAACAAAGCTTTGGCCGTGAAGTGGTTGGATCTGGAAGTCGAGTAGAACCACAGTCCCAAGTATTATACGACCTCAAAGAAATCTCAAATGGATCCCCCATCCAGTTCGGATGCGGATAGGATCAGAGAGATGGTTCAAAAATGGACGGGATCTTACCAGAGGGGTTGAATCACGGGACGTGTGTGATGGAAGGGCGGACGACAACGATCACGCTCAACTCAAAATTGGATGATGTGGTGGTAAAATGGTTAAAGGAAAGAACCGTGGTTGTTATTTTCCAAGGGGACGCTAGAGACTTGCCGAACAAAATAAAGGAAATGCTCATCCATATACATGAGGATGGATGGTTCGCTAATCCCCCTGTTATTCCGTCTTTGAAAAGGGGGAGAGTTAAATCTGAGGGTTCTAGTGTGTTTTCATGTGTGACAACGACGAAAGAATCGCTGACTTCATGGTCCAAAAAAGTTTGGACACAATCGTGCTTAAAGACCCACACACTAAGGGGAGTCCCGACATTCGGTACCAGGTCCAGTTCCGCCGCCGGGCTACAAAGAAAGAATTGGACGAGTTACGTGCACAGGAGGCCGCTGGCAAATTTTGGGTGATGGTTACAAGGGTTTCCCCTCGGGCTATGTTCCACCTCCTCTGGGCAGTGGAAAATTCCATGGCAAAAATCCAAAGGACGCATCCACCCCAGAAGGATAGTCACTTTCCCCGCCTGATGAACATCAAATTCGATCTTGCCCCTGAGGCAAGGCAAACTTGGAAGGAGAAACATGAATTTGAAAAACAGGCGCCGGATTCAAGTTGGTATAAGAAGTGCAAATGATATTATCACACAGAGGACAGCACGGCATGTCCACGTCACCCACAGCACCACATGCACTCTCAGGGTGCTACATCGCGTCCTGGGGAAGGGAATGCACCTAGGCAAAAGGCACAACAAGTACCTGGCCCCTCCCGTCCTGCACCTGAGCCGGCCCCGATGGGTTACCAATTTATCCATGCCCCGTCACCAGGTATTATTAAACCACCAGTACCTCGCCCTGCTTTATAAATTCGACGCGGCCGTTAACGCGCCGCGTCGGGCGGGGTACCCACCACGGTGCGACCGGTAGCCCACAAAAAATGGGCACCATAAAAAAAAAAAAAAAAAAAAAAAACACTGGCTGACAGATGAAGAAATAAAACAGACGGGCGCGGCATCCACGGGGGAAGGGGGGGAAGAAAAAGAGAGAGGGAGAGAGAGAGAGAGAGAGAGAGAGAGAGAGAGAGAGAGAGGGCGTCAGCAAGTGTCTGACGCAGAGTTTGGTGCACCTAACTCGGCGTCAGACACTGGCTTCGGCGCAAATTCTCTCTCTCTTTCTCTCTCTCTCTCCTATGAAACCGCGCGTTCATTGAACGCAGGTTTTCCGTTCAGAAATTGAACGGAATGCACGCGCGTTCAATGAACGGGACCGAACGCAAAGTTCAATATGTTATGAAGAAAAATCAAATAAGCAACGTTTGCCTGAGCATTACATCTAAATTTGTTACCAAATTGGAAAAACAAGTAGAAAACAGAAAATAAAAAAAAGTTAAAAAAGAATTTAAATTAGTGAGCGAACACGATTTGACACCGCCATCTTTGGCGATTTTTCATTTTTGTTTGCCTTAGCAAAATGACTCCAAAATTGAGAGGCATGTACCTCACATCATACAGAACTCATAAAACAAAAATCAGAAAAAAAAACATTATTTTTAGGCACTGAAATGATTTTGTTTTTAATAAAAAAATAATAAAATTATTGAACGCCGTTCAATTTTGAACGCGAACGTGCAATCCGCGTTCAAACGCACATTTAAACCCGAACGCGCGTTCACGGCGTTCAAACGGTTACACAGTCTCTCTCTCTCTCTCTCTCTCTCTCTCTCTCTCTCTCTCTCTCTCTCTCT